>JAFIRS010000337.1:0-600000 GCA_018342105.1 Gonioctena quinquepunctata
AATAATACTAGATAATATTCATAAGAAAAGTAGCTAAATAAAGTCAAAACACGAAAGTAAAATAATAAAACCATAATAACCCAAATTAATGAGGCGCGAATAAAATTAATAATTTCTATTCGTATAACCAATTGTTAAAATAAGTGCAAGTGATTTACCTGAGAATTATGTAAGTACGTTTGAAAGATCATGTTTGGAAAGTCAATTCTCCAAGTACCTTATTCCTAAATATTTTGGTTACTATCATATACAGGGTTATGCGTTATGCCTTAGTCGAAAGTAAAAAGGATAAGAATGAAGAGAAATATTGATATTAGTGACTACCCTTTTGTAGACCAAAACTTGACATACTATCATCTTCTATAATTGTTTAATAGCGAAATAGCATATTTTGTTTTGATTGGTTATGTTATACGATTGTGCATGTATTTCAAGATTAGATTAATTATATTCATTTTTATAACTTTTGCCAGTGCATTATTTCCTGTGAATTCGAATAATAGTAAGGTCTGTAACTCTGAATTATAAATGAACAACCCACGCTCAACTATCTCTCAGGGCAGAGAGGAAGACTAAAGCCGCTCTTAGATCTTCTTCTATGTTATTCGAAGATCTCTTTGATTAACAACTCCCTGGGCGATTAAGATCTCCCTTTCAATACATACTTGGGGGTAATTATTAAAACCACCGACCATCTACCCATTTGGTAGGCGGTTAGGTACTTTATTAATTAACATCTCGAGTGTGGAGCAACCCATAACATTTGGCGATCAGGTGGGTGGTTGTTATACCTAACACCTGGGAGCCACGACAATGGCACTAGAAGTGATAGAGAAGGTTGGATCAAGAAGACGATTTTTCACATGAAATGAGAGATCAACTTGATTCAAGAACTGTCTCAACTGATACACATTATTTTTCAGAGGTGTATACACAAAACTTTCTGTATCACGAGTGACCAAGAAAATGTCGAAAAATCATACTGCTATTTTTTTTCTAGAGTAAACTAAAGACACTGGGATTTCCACAAAAAAATTGGTTTACCAAACCCACGACAGGTGTTCCGCTATACTATAGCTTTTTCACGGGGATATAAACTCAATTACAATTACTGGGGTTTGGGGGTTTGATATAAATTATTAGGTATTCAAGTGATTATTGGACGAAAGATCATTCAATTTCCAGTAAACAGATTCAAAAAGATTGAATTCTTCGAATTAATCTGGTCATTTAATGAATATTGTGAATTCTTCTCTGTGCTAATCTCCAAGCATTCTAGGAGATTGAGTTTTCAACCTTTTTTTTTCTACATGCAAAAATTCATTAAAGCAATGCTTCTCAGTTGGGAGATGGTTAGCGAAAGTGGAATAAGATTTCCCCTTAATAAAACTGTTTCTATGCTCAGATATGCTACCTGTTTGTCCTATGTAAACACTTAGACAAGTACCACAGATTAGTTTATATACTCTAGATTTGTTGGACTTTTCAATAAGATCTTTGTGTTTTCGATAATTTTTTCCCGATTATTATTTGTTCTTTTGTTCTGTGAGCAATATTAATACATTTAGGTCTCAAATAATGAGAAATTTTCTCTGAATATTTGCCAAAATGAGTGATAACTTTGAAATTTGACTTTGTATTTGAATCGGTTGGATAAACTTCTTGAACTGCCTTTTTATAGAGTTTTTTTGGTAAAATGCTGTCAACTAAACTTGTGTTATATCCGTTATTGACTGCAATTTGTTTAATTATATTGAATTCTTCATTGAAATTCCTTCTGACAGAGAAACGTCCACCAGTCTGTGGATTATACTATTGTTCACGGCCACTTTGTGTTGGTAGGGATGAGTATTTTAATATTTGTGGAAAATAGAAAAATCGCGTTTATTGTTTATTTTCGTCATGGTCAGATCTCGGAAGTTTATCGAATCATTCATTTCAAATTCTTTTGTAAATTTGATTATGCGATAAATGTCATAAATGAAGTCAGAAACAGTATATTATTCAACTACCGAGAAATGTGGCCATTACTCGTGAGAATGAAGTTTGTCGCGAGCCGAAGGCGAGCGTCGTGAATCATTCGAGCGAATAATGGCTATTTCTCGCGCGCAGAATACCATACTTTTTCTGTGACTTATATCAGGACTATTTGAAAATAAGATTCATTTGTGAAGGAAATCCTGTGCAAGTGTAATTCATCTAATATCATAATAGGAAGTTTTTATTGTATGAAAAATTCTATAATTATGTTTCGAAAAATTTCATAACATAAACAAAATCATTTTCTGTTAATGAAATTAATAGTGAAATTGGAACAGTTCAAAATCATAACTGAAGGTATGGAGGATTCTATATCCAAATTCACATTTCCGAAGTGTTCTGTGCATGAATGTTTGTGAGATGTTGCTGGTACTGGTAGACTGGTAGAAGTGATGTCTCCACCTGCATCCACTAGCAGGGTGGCAGATGATCTACGAAAGGTATGCCCAGTTTATAGTTCTGGATTTGGAAGTTTCAAAAATGTTGCGATTTGTTTTCCCATGTGTCAGAATTTATTCATTCCAATTCTTTGATTGGTGCATTTACCTTTCTGATAATTAAAAAAAAATGAATCTGTTAATATATTACTCGGTCGTAGCGTGATATATTTATTAAAAATATGGCGAAAAGGCTCAGTTATGGTGAACTTCCGAACAATTTTCGTTTTGGTGTTTGGTATGGTGACTGATATAGCCGATTCAAGATCTTCTGAGTCCCATATTTTCATAGAGTGCATTTCATTCGCACGACAGGCTCCCATGATTCCCATGATCAGTGCAACCTAAAAAAAAGATACATTAAAAATATTTCCATTTTTTGTTATTTTTTTCAATTTCAAACAGTTTGATATTTGTTATATAATCAGTGGTTGAAAAAAAAACCTCATCGGCGTGATTCGACCTCACGATTGAAAGTCCAGAGCTCAAGCTATGTGCTACCGAGGTGCTTGCAAATTAAAGTGATATGAAGCAAGTTCCTAACTAGGTTCTCTCATTTTGTTGAGTGAACTTTTGAAAAAATATAAATTTTTTACCTTTGTCGCAAGATATATCTCGTCTTTTTTTATGAATGAATTTATTTCATCTGGGGTGGATGTTCGAGCCTTTCTCGATATAAAACCATGGGATTTGCGTTTCAAAAACGCACGTAATTTTGAATAACGTTCCATGTTGACGTCGTGGTTGATTAGAATGGTACTTCTTAACATTGAATATTGTGTCCAAAGCGAGGACGATTTATATCTTTCAGCTAATTGGGAGAAATCTGCTGGAAGTACATTTTCCGAAAACGAATTCACATTATTTTTCTTTCGCCAATCCATGAAAATTGCCTATATCGTCTCATATTTTTTTCTGGATTTATTTGGTAATAGATTTGAAGATGTTATTTCCACCGCACCACAAATTTCTGGTGGGGTACACTCGTTGTCACTCTCCGAATCCATCTTTTTCTTCTTGTTTTTCGTTAGAAACTATAATATTTCACAAAACGAACTGTCAATTCGATGATTATGACGTTTGAGAACAAGTTTGAAGTTGTCAGATTCTCAAGGCATACTTGAGAATGGAAACAATTCAAACACAACTGCACAGTAATGAATATGCTCATCTGTGATTGGCTTCAAAGTGTTGAGTAATGAATCTGGTTCAACTGTGATTGGTTCGAACCTGTTGAGTAATGGATCATTACCTACTCGGGCACGAAACTAGAATTCAATACTTTTCAAGAAATGGTCATATAAATTACGCTTTTTGCAATAGTCATAGAAAAAAATTATTATTAAATTGGAAATAATTTTGTGTTGAACTGTAAGTAAATCCAATATCTCATTTTTGATAATCTGAATAACATATTTTTTTCCAGTATGTTACCTACTAGTATGATTGTTTCCTCTGGTGGTCTTTACTCGAAAAGATCATTCGAACATCGAAAGAAAATGAGTTTGGAATTTTTGGAAAGATGCATGTTCTTAATTTTATCAATTAATTCATATGAATACTCCTTTTTTTCTGTGTTTCCATTCTAATATTATTGCTCTTTGCAGCCCCAACGGTCAACTGAAGTCCAGGTACTACGGTAGGGATTGAATATGATTTTTAATTTGATAGATAAATCCCAAATTATGGAAAATAATATTCCAATACCTACCAAAAAACAAGTTATTTAATAGGAATTGAAATATTCCACGGTTTCCGTTCTTTCAAAATATACACACACTTACTTTTTTCAGTTGAGGATCTCATATTTGTTGTGTAGACATTTCAAAATGATAATCATATGGATTTTTGTGATATTTCGCAAATGAAGAATCCACATCATCGAAAAACGGCTTAATCAAAAACTCACCACTACTAACATCTTTTGTTACCCATTATTTGCATACATGAAATGGCCATTCATGTCGATGAAATAACTTATTCCCCATTTATTTCGGTGATCTTGAATAACTTTTTGTAGAATATTGTCAAACCTATTTTAACCGTACTAATTGTCTTCTTCGATATGAGCCATAATTTGAGCCTTTTCCGCTAATCCCATTTTCTACTAGGGTACTTAAATAACATTTCTCGAACGGTCGTTCCATTTGGCGACCACTTTAATAAATAAAAGATAATATACCGGGTGACACAGGATATCGGGCCACCCCTGTAACATCTGCATTCGTGAACGGATTTTTCTGAAATTTGGTACAGTTATATAAGCAACCATTTCGGATTCGATCACATCCAATATGGCGGACTTCCGGTTTTTCTGGAAATACCAGTTACTTTGTTTTTTCAAATGGAACACCCTGTATATTTTTACATATTCAAGTTCAACAGGTCAAAACAAGTCCAAACCTCATGTCAAATGTATTTTTTTAACGATTGGAATTAAAATTGGTTTTTTATTTCACCTCGTGGATAAATGAGATTTGGTCGAAGCTATTCACAATAATAATAATAAGAATATGTATTTGCTATTAAACAGAAAACAGAGAAATGGCAAAATTTACATTATTCAAATAAATATTATAGGAACCACAGAAGCAACAAAAGTTACTTGTATGTGTGTAGTAAAATATAAATTTAGTAAACTCTGAAGAATATTAAATATTATATAAACATACATATGGACACAAAAACTAAACTAACTAGAATAATATTAATGCATCTATAAAAACCGCCAATGTTCTATTTAAAATTCGACACCTCATATTGATGAATTAGACATATTTAGAAATAGAGTCACATAAGTATACAATTATTCAAATATCAAATGACGCAAATGTAAATTTACATATATATATATATATATATATATATATATATATATAAATAAAAAGCTACAAATATATACACATATATACATATACACACACATATATACACATATATATACATACACACATATATATCTAGTAAAATCATTCAAATATAAAAGTTCACAAAAATAAAATCACACAATTATAAAATAAAAACTCGATTAGTATGTTTAAAATTGATGGAAATACTTTTTTTCTATCTTCTGATTGGGTGAGGAATTATACAATTCGGGTCATATAATTCATGATGGATCTGTTGTAGAAACCTGATTTTTCCGGTCAAAGATTACACTAATACTTCTACGAGGCTTACATGATATATTTCTATGCATAACTTTTTTCAATCGAGAAAGTGAATGGGTATTTTGTATATTTTCTGGTAGGGAGTTGAATACTGTTGGACCTAGAAAACGATAAGATCTCTGCCCTATAGTTTTGAGTGCGAAAGGAATGGGTATAATTATTTTGTGGCGTGTGATGTAGTTATGGCTTGGCCTATTGAGTTTTTGTAAATCTTTATATTGATTCAAGACAAGTGTTTTATAAAATATGCCTCTAAGTCGATATACCGGATTCTTCATGTAATTTGTCACTACTATATCGAAAAGGCTTATTCAATATTAGTCTTATAAATTTTTTTTGGATAACTTCTAATGGGCGCAAGTAAGTTTTTGATACTCCACCCCACCCTATTTGGCAGTATATTAGGTGACTTTGTGCCAGACTATAGTAAATGTTTTTTTTTTGTTCTTGATTTTTTCACAAGGAGTTTCATGTGAAAGTTCCATCTTAAGTGAGAGTCTATATAACTCCTAAATATTTTATATGTGTTGCTGAGTATATTTTGAATGACTTCCGGTGTAATGAATTTGAAATTTGGTAAAGAAGATTTGTAGTTACAGAACGGTAGATAGTAGGTTTTTTTAAAGTTTAAGGAGAGCTGTTTGTAGTCGAACCAATCTTTGATAAATTCCAGGTCCCTCTCAGTTTGTTCTTTGACTTCCAACCATGTTTCCCCAGAATAAAAAACAGCAGTATCGTCTGCAAAACTAATTATTCCGCCACTAGCCCCTATTGAGAATAATTCGTTGACGTATATGCAAAATAGTATTGGTCCTAGAACCGTTCCTTGTGGTACTCCACGTTCAATTGTCTTTTCACTACTCATTATATTTCCTATTCTTACTATTTGTTCCCGATTTTCTAGATAAGATTTGAATAGATTCAATGTGTTTCCTCTCTTTCCCATATTCTCTAGAGTTCTCAATAGGATTGAGTGGTTTACAGTATCGAATCAATGAAGACTCCTATTGTTGGTTTGCTTTTATCAAGGCCATCATAGATTAGGTCTGTAAGTTGTTATATTGCGTTTCGGGTAGATTTTCCTTCTTGAAAACCATATTGTGATTCGGATAATATTTTATATTTTTTGAGAAATGAGTTTAATCTAACTTTCATCAATTTTTCTATGATCTTGCTCAGGTTTGTTATCAAGGATACCGGTCTATAGTTAATCATTTCTTCTCTACAACCATTTTTATATATAGGAGTAACTATTGATAGTTTCAAACACGATGGGAAGTGTCCCTTTTCCACTGCCTGGTTGAATATGTATGCTATCGGTCCTGCAATGTCAATGAGTCGCAAATAACAGAGGAACTCAATTTTTTCTGAAAAATAATTTTTTGTGTCACTTACTGGTTAATCAATTCAGTCACATCACATTTTGATCAAAAATTCGTTTTTTTCAAATGGAACCCCTATGGGCCACCTACCTGTCTCTCTAGAACATACATTAAGGAAAAAAATAACATATCACTTTTGTATTTCGGTGCAACAAATTGTATAAATTCAAAAATCTACAACTAGTTCATGAGTTTCCTTGCAGTTCGAATAATTTTTTAACTTAGTAAGCTGTGGAAAACAACATGTCTGAATCTTGTCAACTAATTGTGTGAGGTATACTTTTAAGCAGGATGATGTTTTTTTTTTTTAATTCTTCGACATTGCATTGGTATTCCAATTCCCGCGTCGAAGCGGTTGTATTTAAATCAACATAAGCAAAACGTTCATTTCTCCTCCTCACTTACGATCATCTTCTCCATTGTGGGTTTTTTTTCTGTGTGGGTATTGTTCAGCGTATAACTGACCAGCGGCGACACTGTTTTAAGGACATTCTCCGTAAATTAATAACATATCACCCTGTTCACTTCTTGTGAACCTATAATTTTGATTTTACATCTCTACTAAACTAATTCACGGGAGTTAACTAATTTCCTAAAGTTGAGATGAAAGGTGACAGCAAAACACAATTAGTTGACAAGATTCAGAAATGTTGTTTTCCACAGCTTACTGAGTTGGAAAATTATTCGAACTGCAAGGAAACTCATGAACTAGTTGTAGATTTTTTTAATGTATACAATTTGTTACTGCACCGAAATACAAAAATGATATGTAATTTTTTTCCTTAATGAATGTTCTAGAGAGACAGGTAGGTGGCCCATAGGGGTTTGATTTGAAAAAAAATAATTTCTGATCAAAATGTGATGTGACTGAATTGATTCATCAATAAATAACACCAAAAATAGTTTTTCAGAATAAATTCAGTTTTTCTGTTATTTGCGACTTATTGTGAATAGCTTCGACCAAGTCTCATTCATCCACGGGGTGAAATAAAAAAACCATTTCAATTGTTTGAAAAAACTTACATTTGACATAAGGTTTGGACTTGTTTTGACTTGTTGAACTTGAATATGTAAAAATATACAGGGTGTTCCATTTGAAAAAACAAAGTTACTGGCATTTCCAGAAAAACTGGAACTCCGCCATATTGGATTGTAATGTGATCAAATCGGAAATGGTTGCCTTTATAACTGTACCAAATTTCAGAAAAATCCGTTCATGAATGCAGAAGTTACAGGGGTAGCCCGATATCCTGTGTCTTCGGTATGTTTCTCTGTAGACTGTCCTCGATGAATTTGAAAAGAATTAGTTTCAAAATATCATGTTTTCTGTTCACCGGTTTGGTTATAGTTTCATTGTGAACTGTGAATTTCATCGAATCTTGAGAACAAAATATTTTCGTTTAAAATAGATAGTATCCTTTTGTTACAACATTCATCACATTTCAATTGGAATCTAGTTACGTGGCAGGTAATCCGAAAACTAAAAGGGGAACGCGAGCGATTTGAAACTCACCAAACAATGGAGTGGACGGATTTGCGTAAATCCAAAAGAGGATTCGGACAGCCTTATGACAAATAGAATTTAAAAGTTTGTTCGTAATGACTGGAGAATCGAATCCCTTGGTGGAGTGGAGAAAATACATCGCGTTCCCAATCAAAATGTTACTTTTTGCATTTGCATAGCTCAACAAAATTACGATCGGTAAATGGACGTGGTGACTTGAAATAATTGTTTTTTTTTGTGACGCCACGTACGAAGTCTGTCTGCTATAATTACTGTTCGGATTGCAAATGGAAATTTGAATATTTTTTCCAGTTCTGGTTCCGCCACTACTTCGTTATTTCATACTGCAATAGCATTGTTGCGTTTGGTAAATAGAATTGGCATTTCATGAAACATTAATTAGGGGATTGGGAAGGATAAATTTGATTTATGCCTTCTCTGCCAGTTTGTTGTGGTCATTTCAATATATACAGCAATCGGTCAAAACGACCAACCTGGCGTTTTATGTTGGCGTTGCTTGTCATATATTTCATTTAATTTTCATTCATTGATTGAGGTCATATATGAAATACATATGGGAAAATTATACATCGAATAACAATATCAATATTATAGAAAAATCATATGAATGTCCACGGAAATGTAATATATTATGAAAGTATTACAGTTGATGAACTTCCAATATATAATAACAAATAATGATAATAACAGAGTTCTGTGGAACTTCACACATTGATATAACAGAATAAATATCCCAAGCAGAATTTTAGTGACGGAAACTGATACTGCAACTTCTACTCGGTGGTTATCACGTAATCATCACTAAATCTACCACTAAGTAACTAAAATTGTATATGTGTATGTTTGTAGTCACGTTATTCCCATCTATGGTAGCCACTCCACAGTTCTATCACTTATTAGTGTCATTTGAGGTGTCTGAAACACTGGCCACTCAGCAAATCACTTTAAATGTTTTAAAACTCAAAAGTTGAAAATAACCGTTGCGGTAACCATCCTGTACCACTCAAATTCCATTCGGAAGTCACAGTCACTACCAAGAGATTATGATAGTTTCGGTGACGTTTTGGTAACTTCCATAAAACCTTCAGTGTGGCAGGCGGTTGATTGTGATATGTGGTGAAGTTTGCCAAGTTCTTGCTATCTCCATAATTGATTACCACAGTACGCATATAATAAAAGTCACTACAAATTACAATAGCCTCCAAAATTCACCAATCCGCGCGTTGACGGAAGCTAACCTAAGTTTTCTCAAATTATTTTATTGTGGCTTACAAAAAGTTAGTTTAACCTGTTACTTGAAACATGAATGATATTTATTCAATATGAAATGGGTTATGCGTTTTCAATAGACAATTTTCCTTGATTTTGAAGTGACCGACGATTGGTCCGTGCGATGACGAAAACTAACCTAACTTTTCTCAAATTATTATATTGTGGCTTACAAAAAGTTCGTTTTACCTGTTACGTGAATGATATTCATTCAAAATAGAATGGGTTTTCAATAGGTTTGGGTTTTTAATAGACAATTTTTCTTGATTTTGCATAAAAAGGTTAATTTAAATAGACCGGATCTCTCACTTGTGCTCCTGCTGAATATTTATACCTTAATTGTTAATTCTGTTTGCATACATGCCATAATTTTCATAACCTGTTAATTGATTATTTTTACTTGATTCTTGATACAGTTGTTGATTGGAGCTGCATCAATCCACTATACTTGCTACATGTCCTTTTTTAACAATTAATGAACATGTACCCACAATTTCGAGGTTACAACTTTGGAGTGGCAGGTTATAATAGGCCAACGTGTTCGCCTCTTTCAAGGGCATAAGACCTATTGTGATTTTTAGATTATAACTTTGAAGTGGTGAGTCATGGGCCTGCCACGCTGGTGTCGCTTTCCACTGGTGGGAAAGTTAATAATTTAGTTCCACTGTGCACTTTATGATGGCAGGAGCTTATATTTACATTTTCTGACACTTCAAAGTTATATTCTCCAAAAGCATCCATATTTACAGGAATATGCTGGGTCGTCATTATTAGAGAAATGATCGAAATATTCAATGAAGATTTATTTGTCGTCAGCACTGCATCAAACGTTATAATTTATTACGTAAGTATTTGTTTCAACTAACCAAGATTGATAAAACAATGTTTGAGGGATTTAAGTACATAATTTCAAAGGTGAGTTATTTCCAAAATTATAATGTTTTCCTCAAATAAAGAGTATTCAGATGGCGCGTGCTCATAATCGAGCTACAACATCCATATTTCACATGAAACTAACAATCGTTTTAATTTTATCCTGATCGGGAGTATCCAAATTCAATATACTCACTTACGCGTTTGTATGTTTATATGTTATATATTTTTATAGTTGATCGAGTATCAGAAATGAATCAGGCAAAATGGAAGAATGAGGAACATTCATCATAAAAATATGTTGCTGAAGAGAGATCGAGCTACATATTATTCACACAAACGCAGTTAGTTGTTCAACGTGTCTAGTGTCGGCCACTACATATCCACGTTTTTGCCATGTGACCACAACTAATGGTTGGAATGTGGCTATCTGAGATCCAGGAACGTAGATCGGAACGTAGCAGCCACCAAAAAGTGCTCTCCTTTTTGGTAGCCGCCGCGTGATAGAACCGTGTATATAACATGGCAGTGGTTGTAGTCAAACACCTCAAGTTTTCCAGAATTTTGTCCGCTTCGTTCCGTCCACTTGAAATGCTACTTGAGATATCATTTATGAAATCTAACTTTCATTTCGAAATGTTTTTTGGAATGCCAATTTTAAATTTTTTTGAGAACAATTTATAATTGCTCATGCTTTTTATTCGTGATATTTTTTTTTGGAGCAAAACATCTGCGATTAGAATCTTTAGGATAGAACGATAACACTATTTATTTAGTTGTAACTTTTCTATTATTATAGACATGCGGAGCAGGATTTTCAAGATACCATTTGTGAGGTTAGGCGAGAATTTTGAATTACGATCCATCCGTGGATCCGACCACTGAATTCTCCATGCATTTCTAATGGGTCTAAGAATTACGCGAATCTGTCGCCTGTTTTAAGAAGCTTTGGGAAATTTTTTAAGATTTATTCCTGTTGAAATAGATACAATGAACCTTTCCCAACAAGCTATAATCAAAATTTCATAATAAAATTGCATATTTTCAAAATAATTGATGAATATAAAATTGGTGGGCAAATTCGATGGAAGTTTGTCTAAGCTTCATTTCGTTGACGGGAAATTCAATTTTATAAACATGCATGAGATCTCAGGTCTCAGACATACAAAATGAAGCAGTGTGCTCTGATGTTGAAGAAATACATTTGAAATACTGCATTGTCACAAACACCGAAGTGATTGCAATTTATATTTAATGCCAACAAATTAGAAAGATAAAAAAATGTGGATAAAATACTTAGCATTCATAGGATGAAACAAATTAACATTTCCTCAGAAGTTCCGCAAAATAGTGACACTGGCAACTCACCGATCGCAAAGAATCACATTGTTGACAAGCGTTATTCATAATATTTCTTTACAATAAGAGCAGGCCAAAAAAATAATGGCACTCGGTATACATACATGCTTTGAATGAAGACCTTGCCAAGCTCAATGGTTACTTGAAAAAATGGAGGCTGTGCCCAAGTCCGGCTAAAACAGAAGTCTGCTGCTTCCATCTATCGAACAGGCAAGCAAATGATACCCTGCGAGTGGAATTTGATGGCAGGATCCTTAACCACAGCAAAAACCCAAAGTACTTAGGCGTGACGTTCGATTGATCACAAACATTCAATCTACATCTTAAGAACGTGGCTGGTAAATTGAGAACACGCAATAACATCATAGCCAAACTTGCTGGAACAACATGGGAAGCTACGGCGGCAACACTTCGAACAGCAGCTCTGGCCTTGGTATACTATGTCGCAGAATATTGCTGTCCTGTTTGGATCGACAGTGTGCACACCACAAAAGTAGATGTGCAAATAAACCAAACAATGAGACTGATTACTGGAACTATACGGCCAACACCAACGCGCTGGCTCCCAGTGCTCAGTAATATTACACCACCTGATATCCGACGAACTGCGGCTCTCATCAGAGAATATAGGAAAATCATGGCTAACGCAGACCTACCAATCCATACCGATATTCCATACCTAGCAGGACAATATCATCGGCTTAAATCAAGACATCCAGCCATCCGATCAGCATTAGAATCGAATTAAAACTTTCATACGACCAATAAATGGATTACCATATGGGCAGAAACTGCAGGAGACCACTACATTCAACTAGATAACCCAACGCAGTGTTTCAACGGATCTGACCTGCCACGCCGACTATGGTCAAAGCTCAACCGAGTTAGATCAGGTTGCGGGAAATGTGCTGATTCCTTACACATATAGGGCAGGGCAGAATCCCCACAATGTGATTGTGGATCTCCGCGGCAAACTATCCGCCACATCATATCAGAATGTCCTAACCGTTCCTACAATTATGACTTTGAGGATTTTATGAAAGCCACACCAGAGGCAATTGAATGGCTACGCAATTTGGATGTAGATATATAGTTTGTCATAATAATTATGTTTGTCCTTATATATTTGAAGTTTCTCTATTTGTATTTGGAATTTCTCTGTTTAGACGTATTGTGTATTTTATATTCTTTCTATCATGTATACATTGCACAGTAACCCCATACGCTAAATAAATAAATTCAAGAATAACTAAAGCAAGGACAGCTATCAAATACGAAGTCTTTATTTCAATATAACACATGCTGACATGAGTTCTGATTAATTCATAGGTTGAAAGAAAATAACGTTTTCTCAGAATTTCCGCAAAATAGTGACAATGGTCATTCTGGAAAATGACGAACCAATGCACATGTGACGTCAAAAGAAGCGGCAATAACGCTATGTTTGAAGGTCTCACTGAATTTGAGGGTTTTAGAGCAGCGTTTATCCGAATGTTACACAATATCTCCTAGGAAAAACTATGCATATATAATATTTTATCACTATATTTTAACTTCATGCACATATGGAGCAAATTTGTGAGCTTGTGATCTTGCCTATTTCAGCACTAATCATTGCGGCGTCCGAAAACGTCAAATTGAAGATTTCAAGCAATTCATAATATCTCAATTTCTTGAGAGGTTGCCACAATTGGCAAACAAATTGAATTGGATGTTTCCGGGCACTGCATTCTGCAAAATTAGCATCCTACAATTTCTGAGCCAATCACCACACACCATCTAATATTCATAATGTTATGATTCGCTACTTCTCTTCAGATAGATATTCCTTACATCGAGTTAACATTATGGATATTATGTGCACCAAATACAATTATCGCGTACTATTTTCAACATCACTGATATTCAAAGTTCAATTCCAGAATAAACACTTCAATTTCGGAAAAAACACTCAGAATATCGAATACCAATAATATGAATTCATTATCCACAATTCCAATACACCCAGAGAACGGAACGTATAGACATATCACATGAAAAAACTCCCAATAACAAATTTGTATTTCATCACGTGATCACAATATGAAAGGGTCTGAAATCCCAAAGTAAGGAAAATTGACTTCAAAGTCAGGAATAAAGGTAAGTTTCGACTTTGAACAAAGCCTATGTGTTCTCAAAGTTGAAATTTTAGAAAGGTCCCATATTTTTTTACTTGAAGCTTATCGCCATTGCAAAAATGATCCATGATTTTCTTGAATTGACCACATTTTAATGATTGATATCAAGAGAGTAGGTGTATATGATATGTATATACATACTTCTTCTAGGAAATCAGTTTTTGCAGTGTTTGATGAAAAAAGTTGAGGAAGAACACCTAAAGAAATTATTGCAAACCCTCCTCTTCTATATTCTACATTAAATCCAGAAACTAATTCTGATTTCTTTAGGATTTTTTTCTATACAAACTTGATATTTTGAAGGGGCCTTCAACATTATCACAGAAAAGTTTGTACCGCAAATAAAATCCGAACTAGATGTGAATGCAAAACCATCACTTGCATACATCATTTTCTGCCGTAAGTTTCTTGACAGTTCTTTTTTCATCTTCAAAGCTTCTACGAATAACGTTGAGATACACAATATACAGTAAACTCTCATCATCTTCTAACCCTCGATTGTTCGATTTATTATAATGTTTATAACCTAAAAATTACCAAAATTTTTACCGTCAGTCGACTATTCTGAAGGCAATTTTACCTATTTATGCCTTCGACTCATTAGGCAAAATTTCTTGATTACCCAATTTTCGACTTCCATTTTTTCCCCATATTGGTAAATTCAAGGTAATAAAACGTAAGAATTACCTTCGCCAATTTGGGTGCTGACCTATTCGAAGGTCAAAATGACTTTAATTTTACTGAAAAGGTTTTTTGGGTACTGTGTCAAAGTCAGTCCCGAAATTAAGGAATACACCCGGGCATTTACTGTAATGTGGTTTTGTTTTATGTTGTAAATCAAAATCAAACATAGCTGCAATAGTATCAATTAGAGTGTCCCGTTCACCCCTGATGCAGACCACTTGACATGAACCCTCTCTGAAGTAGAATCACAAATTCATCGAACAACTTCATGATCCAGTTCACATTAATCCAGAATCCATCTTTCTGTAATAGTTCTGAACCATTCTTTCCAGCTGGAAACCAATATCACACCGCCAACTTCCAAACTTTCGAACTTCCACCCTAATCACTATAGAAGCTAATAAGTAATGTCGTGTGGTGAATTATATAAAAGTTAGAACAAGTTTCGAAATAGATTTCTCAAAACGTCGGACGGTTTCTTTGATAAATGTGCATAGTACATTGCAGCGTTAAAGTTTTCAGCAACTATAACCGAAAATGTAAAGCATGACACAAGTTTTATCGTGATAGTCTGGGCTTTTCACAAGCGGGAGTATGAGATTCCCGCGACCTGGCCCGGGAAGTGGATTTCTTTTGAAGAATATAATTTTGATTTCATAGCAATCCATCATCGTAACATATAAGATTTTCCAATTACAGGATACTACATAAAATTAACAAGATTTACTGATACATATATGGGGGAACTAGAAACTATAGTTTCGTCGATGGGTTTTTCAATGTCGTAAATTACCCACCTCTTATCATTGTTATCATTGCCTACAGAAAAAAAAATTAATGTAAAAGTTGTGAGGTTATGACTGAATTTTGATAGAATGCTATCAAAAATACAGTAGCGTGCAGATTCAAGGGGTACCTTTTTTAATTTTTTTTAATGGGATACCCTGTACCGGGTGATTCTCTAAGGTGGCTCATCCTTATAACTTTTTTATTATTGAAGATAGAAAAACTAAATTTGGGGGTTGTGTATAATAGTTCAATTTAATTTTTTTACATGTTTACTTGTTTTGCCTTCCGGTTGGGCCAATTTTTTTTAAATTTGACATCCTATATATTTTTACTTATTTCGATCGAGAATGACATTCTGAATCCAATAACACCTCACTTGTCAATATTTGATAAATGAAGTAATTTTTTTTCCAATTTTTATTTTTTGATCTAGAATCCCATGGATCGTGTGAATCGCTTCATTCTTGATCAAGTGACATGGGAAAAATACGACTTTGAGGCTTATGACTTCACAGTCGTTCTAGGGATTATTTAAAAGTCGCAAATATGAACTTTTCCAGTTAACTTGATTTTTCCAAATGGTAACCCAGTAAACCAAAATATGTGTCTGAAACATTTCTGAAACAACTAATTTTTATTTGAAATGTTTCTTCTTTTGACTCAGATACATTTGTGAAACATACCAGACACCAGAAATGACCTACGTATGGAACGTTTCACTGAAACGTTTCAATGAAAATGATCCTAAACATATTTTAACTGTGTTTAAATACATTCAGATATATTTCACAGGATTGTTTCAGAAGGAACACATATAAAACATAAAATAACTGCTCAAGAAATCATTTTGAAATATTTCACGTGCAATGTTCCAAAAAAACATATAAGGAACATACTATATAACTGTATAATATGTTTTTAAACATTCATGAAACATTTCACATAATTCATGAAAAGTGGGTAGGTTAAGCCAGGATTTACATAAATGACTCTAATGCAATAGTTGGTGTTTGAAATAGATATTGGCATTTCCTGTTTGTTACAATAACACTTACTGATAACTATTATATTTGGGGGTTTCAATGTTTTCAAAATCCGTTTTTGCATCAGTGATAATTATGTAAATTGACATTGCTTCTGAAAATGAATAAAACAAGGTCTGAACAAATTATTTTTATTCTAGCCACTAATATATATATATAGAGTATACTTATACGAAATGTACTTAACATTATAGGGCTGGAGGTGGATTATTATCAACAGTTTTTCTATTGAACCTTAGAGTTGCCGATCGAAACCAGGTAGCAGTGTGTTTTTCGAATTCCGTGTCAGACATACTAGGAAGTCGCTTGCATGCAGCATCTGAAAAAATATTTCGAATGAACACCATTTCGAATTAATTAATTTAAATATTATTTTTGCAAAGAAGCTATATCTCTTGTCATCGAAAAAAGGAAACATTGAAATAAATACTTCCATCTGATTATTCGGAAGCCTCCATATTTTGTATTCATTGAAGAACCATGTACCTTTCATAGTTGATATACCTACCCATCAAATTATTAAGGGGATCGTTATTTTTTCATACCACGAACACTTTCTGGACAGTTTGTTGGAAAACATTCTCATTAGGCCTTTTCTGATCAGGTCATTGGAGAAAATACAGTCTGATAATTTTCCTCAAATGTCTCTTTGTTTTGAAAATTCTTTCCCCATCCATATTTATTTTAATAATAACCAGTACATACATAAAGCTGAAAAGCAATGTTTTAAGTAATACATACAAAATTATTTGAAATGTCAGCATTGCAGTTCTTCTGATTTGTCTGTGTCCCATTGAATTCAGTATTTTCTATGAAACAAATGTTGAAGACAATTAGCAAGTGCATGCAGGCAGCATGTACCAAATGAACAATTCACCAATGTAAATGATTATTTCATGAATTCAGGATTAAATCATTTAGATCCGATAGACAAGATATGTTTTCGAAAGTTATCATGTTTGAACCAGACAGATGAGAAAAACTCTTAAAAAACTACCAAAATAGTAAAGACGCCATAACTTAACCTCCAAAATGAGTTGCCTAAAATAAACAGTTTTACGTACCTGATATTGGAGATTCATTGTATTTCAATTATTACACATTCAACTCTCCCTTGAAAAAGTGTTTAACCGACGACGATGGCAAATAAATATTTGAAGATGGTTCACAGCATAACAACAAATACTAAATATCATTGTGCTGTGATCTGTGATCATCATTGATGGTCTCCCGCAAAACATCAGCGCATGCGCGTATAATGAGTAAATTGCATTAATCATAATCATCATTCATAACTTGAAGGTTATGTTGGTAGGTTTTATCTGTACATTTGAAACATTTTAGACACATTTCCTTGTGAATGTGAAATGTTAGATGTTTATGATATATTTCTGAAACGTTAGTTCAAAATGTTTCAAATGAATCGATTTAGGATTCCGTTGAAACGTTTCATACACATTATGTGTTCACTGGGAAGGGGATGGCTCGTCGGCTTTTTGTGAAAGATCATTTTCTTACGAATGATTTGATACCACACTCTCACTTTATTTTCACTATTTCTCTGAATAATTGCAAGAAGCGATCATACCTAATAACAAATAATACGTATTCGGTATACTTATGCACTAAGTCCTTTTATTTTAGTTATCCGTGACAACCAATTGAAGCTGTTGCTAGGACTAACTAATGAATATGCTATCACTTTTAAACATTTATTTGTTGCGTAGTTTATTTATTATTTGATATGGAAAATTATACTAGAATCGAGAAAATTCACATGTTGGTAATTTACGGAGAAGCGAGAAAGAATGTAACTGATGCAGCTCGAATTTATGCTCAGAGATTCCCTAATCGTGCCATTCCACTAGGCATTATTTTCCAAAACTGGAAAGGAAAATGCGAAATGAACCAGAAAAAAATGCCAATAACTTCATCGTCAGTGAAAAAAAAGAAGTAAACGTGTTGGCCTATGTTGAAGTGAATTGTACTACGTCAATTCGTCTAATTGTTTCTGAGTGTGATATAACTTATTCGTCCGTTTGGAGAATTCTTCACAAATAAAATTATCGATCATTCAAGTACCAACTACACCATTACGATAACGACCACAACCAAAGATTAACTCATTGCAACTGGTTTTTGACTAAATACAGAGAATAAAAATGAAAGGTACTGGTCTCAAACAAATTTACATCTGATGCAAGAAGGAAATTTTCAAGAGCGATTTGGTTTCAATTGCTGGATGGGTATTATCGGAGGAAAACTTTTGGGGCCGATAATTTTTGACGGACAACTTACTGCGGAAAGATATCTACAGTTCCTTAGAAATCAAATTATTGATTTCATTGAAAATTTGCCACTGGCTAACCAAGTTGATATCTATTTTCAACAAGATAGAGCGCCACCTCACAATTCTCAAGTCGTAAGAGAACATCACCCATCACCTAATGAACCTTCATATAACGACCTCTTTGAGTTTTTATCACTCAAACTGGAATACATTCAGGAGAACCATCCAACAGCTGAAACCATAATCATGGGAGATTTTAATGTACATAACGCTGCCTGGCTCAAATTCTCTAACAAAACAGATGATGCAGGTCGTCAAGCCGAGGCCTTCGCCATCACTCATGGTCTAGAACAACTGGTCGAGCTACCAACCCGCATCCCTGATGTCAACAACCAGTCTGCCAATACACTAGATCTTTTCCTCACCACCAATCCTGACCCGTATAGAATAGAAGTTTGTGCCCCACTTGGAAACTCTGACCACACCCTCATCTCCACAACATGCTCTTTCCATTTACCATCGAGCTGCACAATACCACCCCGTCTCATGTGGCATTACAATTCGGCTGACTGGGAAGGTCTTCGTATGTTTTTCTCAGCGTTTCCATGGAAGAGAGTTTGTTTCTCTTCAGTAGATCCAACACGATGTGCTGAGACAATTTCTGAAATCATCATGTTGGGGATGCAAACTTACATACCGAATACCGAAAGAAGAACATCATCCGATAAGACCTGGTTTAACAGAAACTGCTCTAGAGCTGTGGCTTCCAAACAGGCAGCATACCATCGATGGCTAAAAAATCCGGGCCCTGAGACCAGAGCAGCATATGTCGAGGCTAGAGGCATATGTAAAGAGACAATAGAATGCTCAGAAGATGCCCACAAAGCCAAAATAAGATCAAAACTTGCTGAATGTCCTAACGGATCCCGTTCATTTTGGTCTTTCGCCAAAGCTGTGGGAAGAAATTTCACTTCCAGCTCATTTCCTCCCCTAACCAAAGGAGATGGAACACTAGCAACGACTGCCCAGGAAAAAGCCAATATCTTTGCGCACCTATTTGCTGGAAATTCCACTCTGGATTCATCGGGAAAACAACCCCCGAACATTACACCTATTGACAGTCACATGCCCGAGATCACCTTTCGCCAACGTACTATCAGAAATATTTTGCTGGGTCTCAACACCAACAAAGCCTGTGGATCTGACGGAATCCCGCCGATTGTTCTCAAGAAATGTGCCCCCGAACTAACACCTGTTCTTTGCAAGTTGTCCAAATCGAGCTCATGAAATATCTGGAAGACTCAGGAATTGTCAACGATAACCCCCAAAAAAGGCAAAAAGGCCCTACCTAGCAACTACAGACCTATCGCACTGCTATCTATTATTCCAAAGGTCATGGAAAAAGCCATCAACATCGAGCTCATGAAATATCTGGAAGACTCAGGAATTGTCAACGATAGGCAATATGGCTTCCGCCATCAGAGATCAACTGGTGACCTGCTCGCTTACGTCTCACATATATGGCAGCTATCTATTGAAAAGCATGGAGAAACTTTAGCTGTGGCATTAGATATCTCCAAGGCGTTCGATCGAGTTTGGCACCAGGGACTCCTCGCCAAGCTTCCGTCTTATGGCTTGCCCCCTCAGCTGTGTTCTCTGCTTGCTAGTTTTCTCTCAAACAGGTCTCTCCATGTAGTGGTCGATGGAGTTTCATCTGACACTCTACTCATAAATGCTGGTGTTCCGCAAGGATCCATTCTCGCACCAACACTATTTCTACTTCACATCAACGACCTGTTGAAAGCAACTTCATGTCCAGTACACAGCTTTGCCGATGATAGTACCCTCCATACCGCTTTCTCTTCCAGGGCCCCTATATCAGCCCGTGAAACCAGAAATTAACGAGGAAGAAATGTTAATAATATAAATATGGACTTGGCAACAATTCTCGAATGGGGATCTAATAACTTGGTAGAATTCAATGCAAACAAAACACAAGCATGTCTTTTCTCTAGAAAAGCCGATCTCACTGTGCCTAACATAACTTTGTCAGGAGGTAACCATACCACTGAAGCCATCCATATCGATGCTTGGTATTACTATCAGCAATAACCTTTCCTGGGAAAATCACGTGAGGTCCATTGCCAAAAGTGCATCCCAAAAACTTGGTTTTCTGTTTCGTGCCAAGAGCTATTTCACCCCCAGTCAGCTGCTTATGATCTATAAGGCACAGATCCGACCTGCCCTGGAATACTGTTCCCATATTTGGAGTGCGGCACCTAAACATATCCTGAGGCTATTGGATTCTGTCCAAAAAAGGGCAATTCGTCTCGTCGGTGATGCCTCGCTTACAAACTCGCTCACTTGTCTGGAACACCTCAGAAAAGTTGGCGATTTGTCTCTATTTTATAGATATTTTCATGGGCGATGCTCTTCTGAAATATCAACAATTTTTCCTGCTTTGGCAGTCTTTTCGAGATTAACCCGTCAAGTTCAGTCATCACACCCCTTCGTGGTCACTTTGGAAACCTGCAGAACATCACTTTCCAAAGACTCGTTCATCCAACGAACAGCGAGGCTTTGGAACTCATTGCCTAGGGAGGTGTTCCCCGAGGCATACAACCTTCAGAAATTTAAGAAGAACACCAACTCCTACCTTCTTTCCCTAGGTTCCCACGATGTTCTCTGAACATTACAGGATATCCCTTTTCGTGGGAACCAGAACATAAAAAAAAAAAAAAAACACCCTCGCAGAAAAGTGGATTGGCACTCATGGTCCTATTCAGTCACCTGCGAGGTAGGTACATTCTTGAGTTGTCATATTTTTTCATAATGTATTATTTCTTTTCCTTATTCTAGATCAGCAGATCTTACTCCACCAGATTTTTTTCTCTGTGGAACAATTAAAAATCAGGTGTATAACACAGCATCAGCTATTCGTGAAGAACTGGAGTATAAAATAAGGGTGGCATTCCAAAACATCACTGCGGAACAGCTAATCAATATGGTGCACGCAACAATTGAAAAAGTTGAACTTTGCCGTGATAAAAGGGGTCATTTCAAAAATTTAGAACCCCAGTGGATCAATTTGCGACTTCAAAATAATTTTGAAAACGACTTTGAAATCGTAAGCCTCAAAGTCGTATTTTTCCCATATTACTTGATCAAGAATCAAGAAGATTTACACGACTCATGGCATTCTAGATCGAAAAATAAAAATGGGAATAAAAATGACTTTATTTGTCAAATATTGACAAGTGAGGTGTTGTTGGATTTATAATGTCATTCTCGATCGAAATAAGTAAAAATATATACATTTCCCCATTTAAGAATCGAAAGTTGGGGTCATTTGAAGTCAAACCGGAAGTACGGCAAAGCAAGTAAGTAGGTATGTCAAAAATACCTATCCTATAAAAGTTAATTTTCATAAAGTGAGCTATGAAAATGACAACTATATTATGTTTGGTCAGAGACATTCTTTCAATGGAATAATCAAAATGGTTCACAGTGAGGAAGAGAGAGTTCAAATATTCATACAAAAATAGAAAACAAAAATGTATTCAGGAAATTTAAATAAAATGTTAATGTGTCCACCATTATTTTCAATGCATAATTGATAACGTCTTCCTATATTTATAAGTGCATTGGAAATTCCTTCATTATTGACATCCAGATTCTCCATTTCCATCATTATGATCATTATTAACAATGATCCACCATTTTTTCCACCACCCCAGGTTTTTGAACAAATGAAAAAATCTTAATATAGATATATCCAAAACTATTTATTTCATCGGTTCCAAAAAGAATAAAAATGAAAATACAAACTTATCACTATTAGGTTCATTCTGAATGATGTATAATTTGCTTTTCCGTAGAAATACGTCTTGATGTCATTTTCAACGGATTCCATCAGGAAAATCGCGTTTCACTGACCAAAAGTAATCAGTCATCATATTCACATTCCATCGACCTTGGGAACGTTTCCATCTCTTACATCACCTGGGAAAGCATCCTACATGTTCTTTGCAAAACACACCAAGATTTGTAGTATTATATCCACAACCAAATCCAAAATTAGCATGAAATATTATCTTTACAAATTATGTGAATCTATAATATAACAAATACATCTACTGTTTTAACACTTTCTAAAGACATTTTTCTAGGAAACTCCACCATGAAAATTCCATAAACAGATGCAAGGTTATGGCTTAATCCACTCAATTGGTGATAACGATAGCTCAAAAACTAAGTAAAGGAAAGAATTAGATTATTTTTCAAAAAACATTCGTTTCGATGACACTAACGAATATACCAAACAATACGGGGTATTCTCCGAAAATCCTGAAAACAGGACCAATCAAACCAATATATAAAAATGTAGGTAAATATGAAATAACAGGCCACTATCACTTATCTCTAACATATCCAAAATCGTAGAAAAGATACTGAAAAAAGAATAAACAAGTTCTCTCGGATAAAGAATTTGGATTTAGAGAAGGAAAATCGACGGAAGATGCAATACTCGCTTTATTATCATATATTTATGAAGCACCGGACAAAAAAAAAGGCGCTACCTTGTGCATATTCGTTGATCTTTCGAAAGCATTCGATACTGTTTGCCATAAAACATTATTAAAAAAATATCTAAGAGGAAATATTTATAGAATTATTGAAAGTTATTTTACTGATAGAGAACAGAGGGTAAGCATCAATGGTGCAACCAGCCAATACGTGAATGATTCCTATGGAGCCCCACAAGGTACTGTACTGGGACCATTATTGTTTACTATCTATATTAGCGGTCTACTCGACATGAAAACACAAGGAAATTTTCTGAGCTTTGCAGACGATACAGCCATACTGTATAAATCCAATACACGGCCGAAACTGAAGGATCTTGTAGAAACTGATTTCCTGAAAATAGAAAAATGGTTAAGAGATAATAAATTAATACTCAATTTTACCAAAACTAAATACTTGCTTTTATGTTCCTTCACAAATTGACTACAAAATATGGGACCTCCAAAAATAGGAGAGAGTTATGAAATACCAGAAGAGAAGTCGATAAAATATCTCGGCATCATAATAGACCGGCCTTTGAGATGGAACCTACAAATTAACAATATATTAAAAACATTGAGGGGAATGCTATACAAATTCAAATATATGAGAGATTTTCTGGATACCCCAAATTCGAGAATTTTATATTCTGCATGAGTTGAATCGCAATTACAATACGGTATAGTGGGATGGGGTAGAGTAAGTGATAATTATTAGGAAAATTGAATGTCTTACAAAAATATATAATAAAAATTATTCATCATAAGACGTGATCCCATCGAACAATAGAAAAGATGAACGATATGGGGTTTTTATACACGCCAATTTCAGTAAAAAAACATTCATCAAGTCTTGATTATAAAGTAACAAGATTATGATTAAACTTTCTGGATGAAGGAAATCGATTCCGGTTACTACTGTTCAATTAATGAATTTTAGAAAAACGTTAATTCGATTGATTCTTCCAGAAGGATTCGTAAATGATTAAGGTTCCGAATACCAGAGAAGTATTTGAACCGAGTGTTCGGTGATTTTATTAATGTATACCGTTAATTCTTTTTTTCATAGTTTAATGATAGCTTGCTATGTCATTGCCATTCTATGAACTTTTACACCTATGGGGAGACTGATTGTGGTCATAAATTAAACTTCGGCTTATAGAGAAAATGATAATTGTTTTGTGAATGATTATTCCGTCTGTGATTCGAAATAGTGTTCACGACTGGTTAAATGAACTTAGAAACTTTATTATTTCATTATATAATGGACTTATTTCGTATGTACGGGTTTGCATTTCGAAGATTTTATTTGAACCTCGGATTTTGAGTGTTTTTGTGACCGATTAATTTATTTCCGCTACATGGTTACTCGTATTGTTACGTTTCACTAGAATCTTTTATTGGCCCTCACAGTCGGAGAGGTCAGAAGCCTGAAACCGGTATGCGGATTGTTAGGTGAACACGACATAAATTAAACATAATCGAGCTTATCAGAAAGAAACATTTGCATTCAATGTCCATTGATATTATATGGAAGTATGCATGATTTTCAGGTGAATATCATTCAACGTTCTGCTGGTATTTGCCAGGAAAGTAGTTGTTTTCACCTGAGATCTACCTTCTGGTTCAATTTTATATTGAATCCTTTATGTGAAGAAACCGTTTAAATTGATTTTTCATTCATTCCACTTCACATGGCACTTATCTCTCGCTATATGCTAGACGGGCTTGCCATCTACGAGAAGGAATCTTTATTTAGAAACCTATCGAGGTGGAGATTTTCGAGGTTTCTTTTCGTCACTAGGTACCGCCAGTTAAAGTTTATCTTTCCGGCGTACCTATAGGTGTTACAAGATCGATGATGGTTTGTTTACGTTGTGTCTCACTTCAGCCAGAGTTCTTTGTACCTTTGGCTGGTTGACTACTCCGTACTGATGAGGGCCAAGAAGCCTGAAACCGGTATGCGGATTGTTAGGTGAACGACATAAATTAAACATAATCGAGCTTATCAGAAAGAAACATTTGCATTCAATGTCCATTGATATATATGGAAGTATGATGGATTTTCAGGTGAATATCATTCAACGTTCTGCGGTATTTGCCAGGAAAGTAGTTGTTTTTCACCTGAGATCTACCTTTCTGGTTCAATTTATATTGAATCCTTTATGAAGAAACCGTTTAAATTGATTTTCTATTCATTCCACTTCACATGGCACTATCTCGCTATATGCTAGCGGGCTTACCTACGAGAAGGAATCTTTATTTAGAAACCTATCGAGGTGGGAGTTTTCGAGTGTTTTGTCACAGGTACCGCCAGTTAAAGTTTATCTTTCCGGCGTACCTATAGGGTTACAAGATCGATGATGGTTTGTTTACGTTGGTCTCACTTCAGCCAGAGTTCTTGTACCTTGGCTGGTTGACTACTCGTACTGATGAGGGCCAAGAAGCCTGAAACCGGTATGCGGATTGTTAGGTGAACACGACATAAATTAAAACATAATCGAGCTTATCAGAAAGAAACATTTGCATTCAATGTCCATTGATATTATATGGAAGTATGCATGGATTTTCAGGTGAATATCATTCAACGTTCTGCGTGGTATTTGCCAGGAAAGTAGTTGTTTTTCACCTGAGATCTACCTTCTCTGGTTCAATTTTATATTGAATCCTTTATGTGAAGAAAACCGTTTAAATTCGATTTTTCTATTCATTCCACTTCACATGGCACTTATCTCCCTATATGCAGACGGGTCTGCCATTCTACTGAGAAGTAATCTTTATTTAGAAACCTATCGAGGTAGGAGATTTCGAGTGTTTCTTTTGTCGACAGGTACCGCCAGCCATAAGTTTATCTTTTCCGGCGTACCTATAGGTGTTACAAGATCGATGATGGATTTGTTTACGTTGTGTCTCACTTTACCAGAGTTCTTTTGACTTTTTGGTTGACTACGTACCGATGAGGCCAAGAAGCTCTGAAACCGGTATGCGGATTGTTAGGTGAACACGACATAAATTAAACATAATCGAGCTTATCAGAAAGAAACATTTGCATTCAATCGTCCATTGATATTATATGGAAGTATGCATGATTTTCAGGTGAATATCATTCAACGTTCTGCGTGGTATTTGCCAGGAAAGTAGTGTTTTCACCGAGATCTACCATTTTCTGGTTCAATCCTTTATATTGAACTTTTGAGAAACCGTTTAAATTGATTTTCTATTCATTCCACTTCACATGGCACTTATCTCTCGCTATATGCTAGACGGGCTTTACAATTCTACTGAGAAGGACTTTTATTTAGAAACCTATCGATGGATTTTCGGAGTGTTTTTCTGTCACTAGGTACCGCCAGTTAAAGTTTATCTTTCCGGCGTACCTATAGGTGTTACAAGATCGATGATGGTTTGTTTACGTTGTGTCTCACTCAGCCAGAGTTCTTTTTACCTTGGCTGGTTGACTACTCCGTACTGATGAGGGGGCCCAAAAAGCCTGAAACCGGTATGGGGGATTGTTAGGTGAACACGACATAAATTAAACATAATCGAGCTTATCAGAAAGAAACATTTGCATTCAATGTCCATTGATATTATATGGAAGTATGCATGGATTTTCAGGTGAATATCATTCAACGTTCTGCGGTATTTGCCAGGAAAGTAGTTGTTTTTCACCTGAGATCTACCTTTCTCTGGTTCAATTTTATATTGAATCCTTTATGTGAAGAAAACCGTTTAAATTCGATTTTTCTATTCATTCCACTTCACATGGCACTTATCTCTAACTCCTCTTCTGTTGGAATATTTTGAAAAATGTCAAAAAAGGAAATATCCTCTTAGAACATTCAAACCACAGCCATAATAATAATAATAACTTCATTCAGAGACAATGGGTTTACAATAAAATCTATAGATAGATGTGAATAAAGTTGGTTAGCGATAAGTGCTGTAGCACTTGTTTCGCAGAAAATACAATATAATTTAAAAGAATTTTTGAGCGTCTAGGTCGTAGGAACAATACATTTGAGAGTACAGTAATCTCAATGCAATATAATTGAGTAACATAACATGGAAAATCAATGTAAATAAAAAAAGTATAAACAGAATAAATACAATTAGACTTACGAGAAAATTGTTTTTTGAAAATTCACTTAGCCTAAGTACAATATAAATCTGTCACAGTTTATTCGAGAAAGACTAATACAAAAATATTAAAATATCAAAATATTAAAAGCTCAGTGTACAATTTATAAAATATCAACTCAAAACTAGACAATTTAGATTAACATACACACATTCTCAAACATTTTTCATTTCCACCAAATCGGCAATTTTTTTTCGTTGTTGACTGTATATGAATGACTTCAATTCTATCTTATATGATAACAGATAGTTGTTTTTTTGTATATGGGTTGGGACAGTGTTATACAATTTTGGAGACATATAGTTATAGGAACGTTGGCCGATAGATTTGTGTCTGTTCGGAACTATGTGCTGGTTTTTTTGCCTTGTATGGTAAGGATGACTCGGTAGGTTGAAGTTATGTTTATTTTTATGGTATCTGATATTAATGTTGTAATAAAAAAGTTGGCGAATATCAAATACTCGAGCTGCGGAAAATAGTGCATCAGATGGATATTTAGATTCTTTAGACATAATCAGCTTGAGGAATCTTTTTTGTAGAAGTTCTAGGGGATAAATATGGATCTTCAAGGCTCCTCGCCAGCCAATTATACCATATCGTAGATGACTTTCGACTTATGCGTGGTATAATACTTTGAGTTGTTGAAAATTTAATATATATTTAAGGTATTTGAATTAACAAATGATCATTCTTAACTTTTTGCATACATAATTAATATGAGCATCCCATTTTAGATGAGTCTCTATTATCATTCCCAAATACTGAACTTTAGTTTCTGGTAAGAAATAAAAATGAAAGCGTAATACCGTGCTGTAACAAAACCATAGGTCAGCGGAATGCAACATACCTAGGACCTAGGTTATATAATATGGTAAGGGATTACCTGAAGAATAACTATAGCATGTCCAAATTTAAAAAAACAGGTGAAAATGTGGATTGTGGAAAATGAAAGATCACTTTTTCATGAACTTGTTTAAAAAAAAATGTATTCATGATTGAAACATCATTTATACCATTGATAGCAATATATATTGTTATGTTATGAAAAACCAGTTAAATATTTTAAAAATAAAAAAACCCACAAAAAAGAATAATTATTGATTAGCTATTAGTTTCAAGAGATTGTTTTTACATAATTTCAGAAGTTCTATTTCCTTTATAAGCCTATGTATGATATGAATAGATAAAAATGTCCAAATTATAACACAATCAATTTCATACACTGTCAGAATGATTACAACCCATAATTCTTCAAAAGACAACAAGAAGTCTTGATTTACAAAATTTTCCTGAATAAAATGTGATCTAAAAATTTATAAATTTGAAACATACAGTATATGAAATTGTAGCTAACTAAAAGTAGCCAATGGTAGAACAGCAAACTTCTTGATGACAATAGCCATCAGGGAACAGATGGTCACATGTAGAATTTGAAATTGTAAGAGAATAAGAGCGGGAGAGTGTCAGAGGCAATTATTATTGAAATTTGTACATAGTTAATAAGAATGGAAAAATAGTTTTATGTATAAGTTATGACAAATAACCATAAACAGTGAAAATGTGACATTATAGTGCGCGAATTCAAAAATTCGAATCAGAGGGAAGGAACAAAAATCGTATCCAAGGTGACAACAAACAAAGCCAAAATAGAGATCGAAAATAAATTTAAAACGAATGCCAGGTTATATTTTTTGGAGAGAGAAAAATGGAATAATTTCCACATTATAAGTGGAAACCAAGATTACCTTATTTGTACACCGTATACAAGTATCCAAGGCTGATTGCTGAATTTGTATGATCCTTTTCTATTTGGTATTGGAGTTCCTGATAGCATTGGAGTGAAAGGGAATCCAAATCCTGGCGTGTATTGAACAGCGACAGTTCCAGACAGGTATAAACCTTCCATAGTGCACATTCCGAACTGAACAATTTCACTAATAACGCATATTCCATCGGAAGAACTTTATTTCAATTGATTTCGAACTATTATAGAAATTTTCACTTTCAAGGTAAAAGTGAGGTTGTGTATATTTTACCAATGAACTTTTCTCATGATTATCCATGAATATTTGTAGATTCACATCAGAGTAAGTTATCTTTCGTAGGCCAGATAAAATTAAGTTTTCCTGAATAAAGGAAATAATTGCTTTTTGATACTTTGTCGTTTGTTTTCTACAATGATCAACAATCATACTTATGACCATTGAATAAATTGAATTTTGACATATCAAGCAGTGGCTAGTGGCTCAATTGCCTGAACCGGCTATCTGAGACAAGGGCGTAGCAACTGAGTTTAGCTGTGGTAAGGAAAGTGATAACAATTGGCAGCAACGTGACGAGAGAACAGTGACGTTAGCTAGCAATTATTATTACATCATACAAAATATTGTACAGGGCGAAAATACTTATCTATATCATAACAATTTGGCTCACAAAGAATAGCGGAAAATTATAAGCAATCTTCATTATATAAAAACAATTTATATTCACAAAATTATCATAACATAACAATATATATATATATATATATATATATATATATATATATATATATATATATATATATATATATATATATATATATATATATATATATATATATATATATATATATATATATATATATATATTATTTTTTTTAACTTTCATTTTCAACTGAAATTCTACATTTATCATTGGATTATTTCATATAATTTTACCTTCGTTTTTGAGATTCCATTGCATTTATTATATATATTTTTAGATATTTTTAATTCAATATTCATTGATAGTGTCATTCCTATTTTTTACTGTAATCTATATTGTTCGTTCAATTATGATTATTTATTTTGGTAATTTATATATTATGTTATTCCTCAACTAACAATAAGCTTCATAATTTTTTTTTGTAATAATATTTCAGTGTGTAGTAGCATATATAGTCACGCACAAGTAGTATAACAACTCATAGTTGTTATACACTTCTGTGACTCAACCATGTTTATTGAATTTTACCTAAGTGTAAACAATTCTTATTTATGCCAATAAACATTATTATCATTATTAATATTATAACAGGCGAGAAAAATATCCATTTGCTCCAATATGTATCCAATATGCGAGATATCATGGCATTGAAGGAGCTCGTTATAACCAGTCCAACTTCACAAGACAATTTTCTGTGAGAAATGGCGAGAATTCAAGAAAAGAAAAACATAAAATTTGCCACTCTACCCGAGTATAATGTCAGTATAGTGTACGCATCTAATGGAGGTCTCGTAAGCTGCTTTCCATGCAAATCCAATAAAGTTCAACAGAAAAGAAAGGCTCGAAGGGATATCTGAATGAGAGGTCCAAAGCAGGAGGAATTCATTCGAGGAGAATCGATCTGAAATTCATTCAAATTGATTCACAGAGAAAATTCATTCTAATGTGTAAGATAAGCCGAGTGAGAAGAAGGCTGGATGTAGATATCTTTCAGCTGAAAGAGAAATAGACTGTATTCAATGGTTAATAATTTTCCATATCCCTCAGACTATTGATACTTTAATTCAGCTAAAAACTAACACTTCGAATAATTCCAGACTCAATACCTTTTTTATTCACATAAGATTTTTATTAAATCTTAAGTACCGTCATTACAAACAGGAATAATCGATCATTCCAGTACAGCTATACAAATTGTAGTATATGAAATTCGACCAAATAAAAATAACGGTACATATAAGAAACATTTAAATATAGCTGAACTTCTTTATAACTTCGAACATGAAACGTGGAATACATTCTACTCAGCTGGTTCTCTGATTCTGTCACTAAAACATTTCTAGACATAATCTTGTTGAATAAAAAATATTTTTTTCTCCGATTGACAGCAAATATTCATTTTGCAGACACATATCAATCAGCAAAGTATTACTTTTCCTGCCTAGGTAGCAAAGTAAGGGCTTCCTGCATAGGCAGCAAAATAATTATTCTCAATGGGAATAAAACATTTGACATTTTTTTACAAGAAAAAACATTCATTAGCAATTATTACATAATACTTTTAACAAGAATTCTAAAAACATATGTTTAGTTGTTATCAACATTGATAGTGAAATTACTACAATTTTGAATGAATAGGCCACCTTTTCTTTCCTCAGATATCGTTCTCTCTACATTCACTATATTACCGGTTTGATTCGCCCCATAAGTAGTTCCTACATTTGTCAGAACTTTTTCACAAATACTGGTTTTACTTGCCATTGAATCCTCAATGTACCCTTCTGCTATAGTCGAGGATTTCCTCCCACCATGTCTTTTCAACATTGTTATGTCACCTCCTGAATTTACAAGTGAAGTGGCAGAACTTCTACGGAGGCAGTGTCCCGTATATTCTTTAGCATTCGGCAAATTTAAATAGACAGTCGCTATCACTGTCCATAATATAAATATACCAATATTTTCCACAAAACTGTCAGTAATTACATGAGTTGTCAAACCATAATTATTATGGACCTATACGTTTCCATAGCAACCAACCATTCCAACAATTGTGATTTTTATCAAATTTTGTTTTAATTTATCACTACATAAAAAATAAGAAGATTGTGGAAATTGTAATAATTTGCAAATACAATATCCTACATATATCATTATAAACAATCGGAGAAAAAAATATATGTTCAACTCGGCAGCAAAGTAGATTGACTGCCTTAGCTGAATTCCTATGAACTATCAGCCGCGGCAGTCAATCTACTACTTTGCTGCCTAGTAAAACATAACTATTTTCGGCGACCTCGTATTAACGAGCCTGTTCAATCTACACGAAATCGATCATTAATGACTGCTATTAACGTTAAATTTCTCTATTAATTCATAATTGTGATATATGCAACCAAACATGCTCCGAAATCGACCATTATTAACTTATCAATGGTCGATTTCTCTATCAATGCATCATTGTGGTATAGTCATATTACCTTCACGCTGTCAAATTTATGTATTTTAAAATATAAATATTGTAAGTTTCCCCCTTGTTGAAGCAAATGGATATCGCAAATTTCACGTTGACCCCAGGAACGAGGTCGACGGTAAATTTTTGTAAACAACTCGTATATTAAAATGGCGAAAATTGATCTCGAACATCAACGCGCTCGCTTCGCTCTCACGTTAAAATATCTCGATCATTAATCGCTACCATTAATACACTAGCTGAAACGACTCTAACGGTTTGGATCAAATTTTGTATATGGATAAGGTTTTGCGTTTCAAGTTTATCTATACAGGCGACTTTCCTAAAATAACGCGATTTTACACAAACATTTTTTTTTTATTACGAATGGATAGAGCGATCACTATCTGCTCTCGTGCTCTCGTGCGCTTATTCGTTAATTTTTGAGGTACTTGCATAGTTGCTATTGGATGTTAGCCTATCGGTACATCTAACTTCATGACATTATCCGAATACGAATAACCTTTCCGAGTGACATTACCGAATTTGGTCTTCAAATCAATGTTATATATGTTTTCCTTCGGTTAGTCCACTCATACGGTTTATTTAAAATGTGTATTTGTAGCCAACGTGTACAATAGGTGAGATTGCAAAATATTAATATGTAATGAGTATGTGATTCGTATCTTAATGTGCATATTCTCCGAAAAAACACGATTTTACAGAAAGTAACGCCGAGCAAAGCTGGGTCGCCCAGGTACTTGAAAATAAAACTCTGTACAACCACTTTCAGATCAAACCGAAAAAACCCAACAATCTCACCATGGGTAGCCGATGGTTTAATTTAATCTATAGAAAAGATATCCAGGGAAACAGAACCTAAAGATTCAATAATATCCAGGAAACCAGAACTCAAGAGTCAATAAAGAAATATAAAAATAAGTTAACCAATTGGATGAAATAATATATGTACAGCTACTATCAAAAACAAATGGAAGCAAATCATTCCAACATAAAACAAATATACAAGATGATTCCGGTAATTTTATTAATGATAAAAAACTAATCGCAGACTATTTCAAAGGATCTTTCACTGAAATGGTCATCAAGCTGCCTAATGACATATCGCAAAATCCTCACTATATTCAGTTTCAAACCACGATTCCAAATAGTTCCTTTCTTCTTTCCACTGACACCAAAGAAATTACCGGTATTAATAACAATCTGAAGTTGAATAAAGCCCCTGGATATGATAAAATTAGAGCAGACAACTTGTAATTTTTGAATAAATACGTATCAGAACCTCTGGTCTATATATTCAACAAATGTATGGAGAATGGATATATGGCCGAATATCTTCGAAAAAAGTATTGCCACACCTATCTTCAATAAAGGTGATGGATGCTTCTTATATTTTGGGCTATTTTTCTAGGATATTGAAGCCAGTGAAAAAAAATACTTGTTTTCTCACTACTTCCCTTTGAAATATGTCCATTTCAATGGAAAATGTAGATACTCCAACATATGCCTGTTGCAATACTTTATTGGGACCGATATTTAATATTTTTCTTTCACACCTGGTATATCTTATATCTTTGAGCATATTCGTTAAAGCCATAATTTAAAAAAAATTATATCCACCAAAGAATGTACGAACGCGTGAATTCTTCAGCTGGAAGGACCACAACTTGTGGAAAATACAACGTGAAAATATATCAAAACAAATTGATCCAGAATAATATAAAATTAAATCTTGCTCCATGCAACACACTGGTTTTATCATAGTAGTTATGGAGTTGAATGAGTTTACAAGATAATAAGAAAAGTGAAGAATAAAAGAATTAATAGGTTAAAATACTAGCATTGATAGGTTATACTTAATAGGTTGAAATGCTAGAATTAATTGTATATGTAATGAAGTACTAGAATTGAATAAGATAGATTGTACCTACAGTGAAATACTAGAAGTGAAAATGTAAAAATAATGTAGCACATCAACAGTTTGGAATAGTATGAATAATTAAAAATACAAAATCAGTTTCTATTCATATCTCGATAATAGTATATATTTTTCATGTCAACATATTGGTGTATCTGCATCCTTAGCAAATTCAACATACATATTTTAACCTGTGGTAGAAGTCCATTGTATCTCGAAGTGGAGTGGTATAATTTTATGAAGAAGAATAACTCGAAGTCGTCTCCACAATATAATATTAACAATCGATTAGATAAAAACCATCGATTAGGTAAACATAGTTCGAAACATGTTCACCTAATCGATGGTTTTTATCTAATCGATTGTTAATATTATATTGTGGAGACGACTTCGAGTTTCTCTCCTTCATAAAAATACATATTTTAAGTTTAGTTTCGAATGCATTTCTGCTACCAATAGTTTTGATTTTTATTGGAATTTGATTACGTAGTCGGGGAGCTAGATAAGAATAGGATCTCTGCAGGGTATTTTCCTGACATTTCAGGGCATATGAATCATTTTGTTACGTGTTTCTTATTTGTGTTCTATTTTTTCCAGTTAATGTTTGTGTGTTGTCTGAATACTGTTTTTAGGAAGTAAATTTTTCCGACATCTAAAATGGATGTTTCTTTATATAATGTGTCTGTGGGGTACGTTCTTTTTTCAAATGGATAATTTGTGAAACTGATTTTTGAATTTGTTCGACATTTTTTATTGAACTACCGCTAGCTGCTCCCCAGGCAACTATACGGTATGAGAGGTGGGTTTCAAATGGGGCATAGTATAGCATGCGCATCTGAGCTATCTGTAAGTATGGTATCATGTGTAACACTACGAAGTTTTTTGACCAAGTAATCAATCTGTGTGTCCCATTCAAGGTGGGAGTCTATAAATATACCAGGATATTTTATTTTGTTTACTGGTGAGATAGTTGGGCTTACATCATCTTACTTTATTGAAATTGAATTGATGCTTGGTAGATAGGAAGTGAAAGTCATGTAGAAGGTTTTAGTTGAATTTATACTCAGTAATCTACTTTCAAACCATTAAATAATGGCTTTCTTTTCAGAGAGTTCCATGATTTTGATTCGAAGATAACTACTGTGTCGTCTGCAAAACTTTTGCTGATTAACACAAATTAAAAAATGAATCACACGAAAAATGTATACTGAAAAAAAAATAGTACGTTCCACCAAACTACGTTAAGTTCATCCATCCCAGATTCCAGTGCAACAAACTCCTTCAATTGACCTTCTAGTAACCTCAGTCCTTCTTCATATCGTTCAATCTCACTCACATGCACAATGTGCAAGTTACTGGAAAAAATACTGAACGAAAGGCTCCTCTGGTACCTCCAAAAGCATAAAATCTCAGACCCAGCCCAATCAGGTTTCAGATCAAACCGCATTACTGCAGATAACCTATTACTGCTACAATCGCACATTATCACAGCTTTCCAAAATAAACAGGACGTGATCGCAGCTGCTTTTGATATAAAAAACGCTTTTGATACCGTGTACAGACCGAATATCTTAGCAAAACTCAAAGAATGCTACATCACAGGCAACATGTATTCACTTATTGAAAATTTCCTGCAAAACCGAACCTTTGAAGTAACTGCTAATGGAAAAACCTCTTCGATTTATAAACAAGAAAAAGGCGTTCAACAGGGATCCGTCCTGAGTCCTATTTTATTTACCCTCGCTATCAACGATATTGGCAAGAAAATTAGTCCTCCTGTAAAATATAGGCTGTACGCAGATGACCTAATCATTTACTGTCACGGAAGAGAAACCCTCTCTACTACCACCCTCTCTACTGTAGATCAGCTTTCTCAGTGGTCCCTCAAGACAGGCTTCGAATTTTGTGCCGCGAAATCTAAAATAATCAAATTCACTAGACGATCTTCCAGCACTCAGATTCCGAGAGTATCACTGAATGGTACTGACCTCTCAGCTGTGGATCAACATAAGATATTAGGACTTACTTTCGACACCAGACTTAGCTAGAAACAGCATATCAAGAATACCAAGACTGACTGTTGGCGGAGAATGAACGTCCTAAAAACATTATCACACCAACAATGGGGAGCAGAAGAAGATGTCTTGCTCAAAATCTACAGATCTCTTATCCATTCACGACTGGATTATGGTAGCTTCATATATATGTCAGCGTCTAAATCCGACCTGAAATCCCTCGACACTATTCAAAATACCTCCCTGAGAATCTGTCCTGGAGCTTTTCGATCAAGTCCCTCAATAAGCCTGTGTCTGGAAGCTAATGAAATCCCTATAAGGCTACGGAGACAACAATTGCTTCTGGCATACTCCGCTGGAATTGCAGCAAATCCTGAAAACCCCGCCCATAACTTACTAAAACCTTCTATGAAGTCGACAAGCCACTCCCCTGAATTACAATCTTTCACACATATTGTCCAACCCTACTTTCGAGATATCGATATTTCAGCTACCAATCACTATGTAATATCGTCCTCTCCCCCTTGGACTAAATCGTTACCGAAACTCAATCTCTCACTCACGTCATACCGCAAACACGAAACCAATGAACTCCTCCTGAGACAATCATTCCTAGAGTTGATCAATTCGAATTCTTTCGATAATATTCTGTTTACTGATGCTTCTTAAGGCCAACTGGGTGTTGGTTGCTCAGCTACAAACAGTGACAGTGTGGTCAAACAATGTTTACTTCCAATCTCCGCCACAGTCCATACAGGTGAACTGTATGCAATTTTCTTGGCCCTAAATTCTATAACACCGGACTATCGGAACGTTGCAATCTGCGCAGACTCCCTAGCCTCTATTCATTCCATCAAAAATATATTCACAGATCACCCACTGGTACAAACTATACATATTTCCAGCGAATTCGCTACTATGGGGGTGTCTCTAACATTAATCTGGACCCCATCACACGTGGGAATTACTGGGAATGAATTTGCTGACGATGCAGGCAAAGGTGCATTGTCTGCAAGTTCAACACTCGAAAACATACAGTTACCAACTGACCTGAAAACATTTTTCAAAAACTCTGTCCAAAAGTCCTGGCAAACCCACTGGAATGAAAACCACACTAAACTTCATGAGATCAGGCCGACAACATCTCCACTCCAATTACCTAATCTCCAAAGAAAAGAAAAGGTAATCGTGCGCAGACTAAGAATTGGACATACTCGAATAACCCATGGACATCTGATGGCCTCTGAAGACCTCCCTTTTTGTACAACCTGCAATCCCAATCACAGTGAAGCATATCCTGATCGAATGCGGACATTTCACCACAAACCGTAGAAAACATCACATCCATGGAAGCCTAGCAGAAATGCTCACTGATGCACATGAAATAAAAAATAGTGTTCTCTTTTTAAAAGATATTGCTTTATATAATAATATCTGATATTACCTCACAATGTATATATCCCATTCAGTGCATTTTAAGAAACTGACCTGTATATATTCCATATTGCTGTACTGTTCATGTGTCAATGGCCTTTGTTGTCGAAACACGTAAATTTCAATAAAAAAAAAAGTAACCTCAGTGAATGCGATTATTATTATTCCTATGATTGCGTCCAAATTAATTATATTTGTGGGACTGCAGGATGTTGGATCACTGAACTGAAAAAATCTCCAGCCGCAAAAAGTCTTTATTGGATGAAAAAATTCCTTGGATCGTCAATTCCGAAAACCATATTAATTTTTCATGTCACTTCTTCCTTTCTATCGACAAACATGTTCAACCCCCTAAATTTTCGTGATTTGAACTTATAAAGCGCCAAACTCAGTAATGATATATATTTCACCACATCCGGAGTTAAATGGGTCTTCACTTCATTCAAATATTACTCCGATTGATTCAATAGACACCATTATTTATGTATTTTGAAATGAAATTCATTTCAATTATTCGGAAAAAGGAAATTCACAAAGATATTTTCTATTTGATACCCCTCTATATTTGGATGACTGCAGTAACCTGCTTTCATTGATCCATACAAATCGCTTGTTTCCAATATTAATTCCTTGAAGATTGAGATGATTGCTGATCATTAAGGTCAGTTCACATTAATTATCGATAACGTAGGGATCTGCCCTCCAGCTCTCCTTTGTTAATTTAGGGATCCCTTCCCAATATTAACTGTGAAAACACCACTCTACTATGAATTTGTTTAATATTTCATATGTTCCTCGAGGAACCTAGCTCTTATTTCTTGCATATTGATATACATGGAGAGTGTAAGAGAAATTATATATATATGATTCCATGTTTGAAAGCTTCATTAACCAGTAATTATTTCAAGGAATAATAATGCGAACCCTCTGAATTGGAAAAAACACTGTATATGCAAATCACGACACACTTTTATTTTCCATTTTGCCGACCCCAGCTGCTCTAACAGAAATTACCGCATTGAGGTGAGAAATGATGTTTTGTTGTCCCATTTGGAAAACAGTTCGACAAAATAGCTTCACATAAAACGAGTAATATGCGTTTTAACACATGCAATCCAGAAAATAACCAGCAATTTTTGTGTTTACGAGCCGCGAACTACCGTGAATTCTAGTTGATATCCACCAATCCTGACCATTCCATCCAGAGTCGCGTCAGCTCGATCAATACAGAATTGTGTGGCGCAACTCGAGGGCTCACAATACATACACAACTTCCGAAAAGCTGAATTGAACCACTCGGATCCGCTGACGTTGGAATTGGAAGGTATATTCCATGAATCAGAATCTATTGTTACATGAATATTTTGGTCCAGCGATTTTGAGAACTATTCTCGAGTATTCAACCGTTTCTGAAGAAATCTCAATTTGAAAGGAAGTATCGTTGAGAATTTGAATGGATCATCATGAAAAAAAAATTATAAAAACAAAATAAAAACAAGCTTTTATATAAATGCATTAAAAAGGAAAAAATAACTTTATTGTTGATCTAGGTTATTCTGTGAGTAACAGATTCCAAATCTTGCCGCGCAAGAATACCTGTTTTGTATCCGCGGCAAGCTTTTGAATCTATTACTCACAGAATACCCTAGATCAACAATGGAATAAATAATTTTTTTCCTTTTTAGTGCACTTGTACAGGGAGATTCAAAAGTACTTTGACAAACTTTGGGAGGTGATTCCTCACAATATTCTAATATGAATTGTCCCAATAAATATATGTCCGGAAACGCTTCGTTTCTGACATACAGGGTGTTAAGTTTTTATTTTTATGTTCGTTTTTTTAATCACTTTCGAAATACTGACCTTAATTGAACGAAAATTGGTATTGAGAGGTTTTTTGAGGTGTCGAATTTGAACCTGATGTTATTATTGCTCTTCCTCGTAGGGAGCGCCACCTACACGTCTTTTTATTTTTTGAAGATCCATAACTTTTTTGAGCGTACTTCTAGCACATTTTTCAGTAGGAAAATCAATTTTCCTATCATATCTACGTAAGAAAGCTACCTCTGTTACAAGTCGCTATAAGCAACTGTTTTCTAGATATTTGGACTTGAAAATTTCAAGTCGATTATTTGATAATCGATGCGTGTTGAAGTTATTAATATTATTTTGCATTTTTCACAAGAATGCTCAGGAAATGAATTTGACGTTCAAGTAAGTAGTTTTGGTAATAACATATTATGTGACAGTTAAACGTTTTGTCATTTAGCCGATATGCATTTCGTTTATGGCCTTGCGGATGGCAAGGCGCGCGAAGTAAGACGTATTTACCAGGAGCGATTTTCTAATCGAGTACTGCCTTCAGCTGCAACATTAACCAGTCTCCACAGGTAGCTTTGAAAGGGCAGCTGATATTATTGGAAGACCATGAGCAGTCCGAACCCCAGAATTGGAAGAAGCTGTTGTGAACGATCTCGAGGAGAATCCAGAAACAAATACAAGAATAATTGCTGAAGCTCTGAATTCTACTCAGTCTCCACTTTGGAGAATTATCCACGATCGACAGTTCCATCCATTCCATATACGGAGAGTACAAGTTCTTTTGCCACGAGACTTTCCCCAACGCATTACTATGTGTCAGAGGTTTTTGAGAAAATTGGCTGGAAATCCTCAATTTTTGAGATATGTACTATTCACGGACGAGACAAACTTCTCACGGAATGCTATCACAAACTTTCATAGCAACCATGTTTGGGCTCTGGAAAATCCGCACGCAGTTAGTGAAACACATTATCAGTATCAATTTTCTGTAAATGTATGGGCGGCAATAATTGATAATTACTTGATAGGTCCTTTCTTTATTCCGTTTCGACTGAATGGCGCAACTTACAGAGACTTTTTAGAAAATGAATTGCCGGGACTACTTCAGAATGTACCATAAGAAATTCGTATCCGCATGTGGTTTATGCATGACGGGGCTCCGGCCCATTTCATCGTTGTAGCCAGGGGATTCCTTAACACTGTCTATCCAAATCGATGGATCGCTAGGGGTGTAGGAGAACCTAACCAGGCGTTGGCACCAAAGTCCCCAGATCTAAACCCACTAAATTTTCATTTTTGGGGACATTTGAAATCACTAGTTCATGAAACTCCAGTAGCAAACGAGAAAGATCTAAGAAACCGAATAGTAGACGCCTGTGAAACAATAAGAGACACACCAATAATTTCTGAGCGGGTACGAGATTCAATGACTAGAAGACTGAATGCCTGTATCTTCGCTGAAGGTGGACACTTTGAACAATTTATTTGAATTTAATTTAGTTTTCTCAATTTCATTTTATTCTACATATTCAAAATTTCTTGAAATAAAATGTTGATATTTCTTGCAAACTTCATGGAAACAAATACAGACTTTGCACCCTTGATACAAAAATAACTATTTCAAACGAGTTAAAATAAATAGAATTGGTGGCGCCCCCTACAAAAAACAAAAAAACTTACTTAAACGTCAAATTCATTTCCTAAGCATACTTGTGAAAAATGCAAAATAATGGTAATAACTTGAGCTCGCATCGATTATCAAATAATCTACTCGAAATTTTCGAGTCCAAATATCTAGAAAACAGTTGCTTATAACGACTTGAAGAAACGGTAGCTTCTTCACGTAGATATGATAGAGAAATTGATTTTTTTAATGAAAAATGTGCTAGATGTACGCTCAAAAAAGTTATGGATCTTCAAAAAAGAAAAAGACGTGTAGGTGGCGCCCCCTACGAGTAAGAGCAATATTGACAACAATAGTTTCGAATTGAACACCTCAAAAAACTTCTCAATAGCAATTTTCGTTCGATTAACGTCAGTATTTCGAAAGTTACTTAGAAAAAACGAAATTAAAAATGAAACTTCAACACCCTGTATCTTGGAAAAGAAGCGTTTCCGTACATATATTTATTCGAACAATTCTTATAAGAATATTGTGAGAAATCACCTCCTGAAGTTTGTCAAAGTACTTTTGAAATCACCCTGTATAAAAGCTTGTCTTTAAAAACGTTCTTTTTTAATTTTTATTATTAACTTTTCAGTTCTGTTTTCATAAACAACTAATAAAAACTAGTTAAGAAATTTCTATCTAATTTATTCTCGAATTTTGACAAAAAATCATAATCTCCGACCCCGAAAACCCCTTGATACCAATTTTGAATAGAATCACAAAAATTGTCCGCCATATTGAAGCAGCCATTTTGTTTTTTTTCCTAACAAAAATTTCATAATGCATTGTCACCGGAATTATGTACACCTGCCAAATTTCAAATCAATCGGACGATTAGAAGTGGGTCAAATTTAACTTGCAAGATTTGATTACAGACAGACAGACATCGGGACAGGTGAAACTGAATATAAAAGTTTGTAAAAAAGAATCCTCGACCCCAAAAACTCCCACATACCAATTTTGAATGGAATTTGACTATAATCACAAATATTCTCCGCCATTTTAGAGCTGTCATGTTGAACATCTGGATTTTGACAAAAAAAATTACAATCTCCGACCCCGAAATCCCCTAGCCAATTTTGAATAGAATCGGCCATATTCACAAAAATTGTCCGCTGTTTTGGAGCCGCCATTTTGTTTTTTTCTCCTAACAAAAAATACGTAATGCATTGTCACCAAAATTATGTACACCTGTCAAATTTCAAATCAATCGGATGATTAGAAGTGGGTCAAATTCAACTTACAAGATTTCATTACAGACAGACAGCAAGACACCGGGACAGGTGAAACTAAATATAAGCTTGAGAAAATTAAAGCAGTGGACCAATTCATACAGAAATCGTGACCCAAAAATACTGTGGCGGATGAAATAAAAAGGATGGCTGGCATACATAAGGACAGGCTGCATACTTACCTTGATACCATCAATTATGAATTTTTACTGAGTGTCCAAAATGTCTTCTGGACATAGCTAGTGGATTATTCGAAAATTTTGCCAAGAACCGATATCAGAAAGTTTTCATTGCAAATCCCAGTCGATATCTGGAAACTGGTGACCCACGAGGTTCAATTTTTGGACCGCTAATACTTGCTCCGTATTCCACCAATCTTGTCAGGAATATCAAGCAGTATAGAATGAACTGTTACGCAGATGATAATTCAAATATATTCCTGATGGATGCAACATACTAAATGAATAACTGGACCCTTTTGTGAAAGACACTATAGATTACTGTTGAATTATAAACCCTAATAAATCAAGAGCTATCTCATTTGGACCTGATGAGAAGGGTGTTGATGTTGTAATTTCGCTCGGTGTTATGGCTAATAACGAAACTATTGAAATAGTCGACCAAATCAGAGTTCTTGGAATATTATTAGATTTCAACCTATGATCCGACAAACATGTCAATATCTCACTACAATGAGCGTATTCCTCTCTGAGTTATCTATGAAATACGACGTTGTACTTGCATAAAGTTAAGATCAGTTCAGTGAGGAAGTCTGGTTTCCGTTAATAGAGTTCAAATAGAAAATTCAAAAAAATCAGTACTCTTATTTACTCTTCATTTACTGGATGAGAACGCCTGAAAGGACTTATTTCAAACTGCAGAAAGCTTGTTTGCTTAATATGGAAAACAGACAATCCTTTCCTAAAGTGATTGTCACTCATGTACACCGGAAAATAACGTTTTGCACTGATGCTGATAATTTCAACATCAGACACAGATGAACAATCCCCAAGCGAGTTTACGAAGGGTCAAATCAAAATTCAGGAATCTGTTCAACTTTCAGAAGATTCCTGCGCAATCTTCCATCTACCCTTCTAGTTAAATTACAGATAATGGCCTCATAACGCTATCATAAAGGATTTTGAATTTTTTCATAAATGTTCTCATAGAGAAATGCTTTCAGGTAGGTGGAGAAAAAACACTTTGAACATTGCCCTTAATTTTCTTTATATTATTTTCATGTAAATATGTATGTGTATAATATAATTGTAATGGAAAATGGTGGAGATGTTATTATTATAATTATTATCATAATACAGAGACTTCGGTTACTGGATGAACAACACCTAGACCAATGACTGAAGAGGATCAAACCATAGAACTAGTGTAGTGATTTGTGTACCAGCAGAACATGAACAAAGTACAAAGGACATCCAAAATAACTGGGACACTTATGAATGAACTTCAGTTGATAGGTTTCCAGTTTCATCCAGAACAAAGTGACCTACACGAAAACTTCATTTGTTAAAAATGAGCATCAAATGATTCTTCATTCCTTCAGATGATACAAATAATCATCAATTTGTTGTTTCTCAATGAATCTAATTGTATCTCATAGCACCAACTTCAATATTTGAACAGAAGGCTGACCTCATCAAAATATGTTAGAGGTTATAGAGCTATAAAGGAAGGAAGGGATCGTGATATGTTAACGATCTTGTATAATGTATAATCACAGATGTTATCAACATAAAAACAGAGTAGCAAAAATAATATGTTGAAGAAAGAAAACAGATGCAATGAAAGAAGACTGGATCAAATAGGTTAACATTTTGAGAACAATGAAATATTATTTTCACCAGGAATTCAAGGGAGAAACGGAACTAAAGCAGACAATTATGTGCCGAATGCTTCAAAAAGGTACTCAATGGAAATGCAGAAAAAGATAATGTAGATAGTAAAGGAGGAGATGGACAGGAGAATATGGGAATGCCTAGAAAATAGGAGGTGAAATAGTTATCGAACACTCCGAAGAAAAATAAGAGCCCAAGGAGAATGGCAGAGCAGCAGAGGATGAAAGTAACAGTCTACGGAATTATATTTTGAATATAATTCCAATGATGTAGGGGAGATGTCTGGTTAATTGCAATACTATGCCAGTTTGCAAAAAAGGGATACCATAGAATGTCAGAATCACATAGTAATAAAATTGATTTAGAGTCTAGTGTATGGAAAATTCACGCAACACATAGAAGATGGATCGAATAATGAATCAGAAACTATAGTAGGTGAATCCAATCCATGATGAAGACAAAGTGCAACGACTCTGATGGCTGGGACATTTAACATGATACAGGAGGGTAGAGTCGCAAAACCAGTGCTACAAAGAGAAGGAGAGAATAGAATGAGGGACTAGAAGGAGTGGATAATGGTATTAGAAGAAGATATCAAAAACCTGGAGGTATTTAGATGAATGACATTATCCAAAATATTTTTAGTTTCTTCCTCCTGTTGAATAAACTTATGGTGGTGGTGGTGTTAGTTCTATTCAAACATCTATTTCAAAATGAAAATAGATGTTCGACAATGCACCCTGTATATCTACGTATAGGAGTGAAGGAGCTCGGAGAATAAGTATAAAGCAGAATGGCGGTTTCCCAATCTCGTAAAATTCATCATTGGAATGAGGTTTTGTTCGGATGGAAATGGTTAGCGAAAAAACCCGCTTTTGTGTTTCTGGAAAAATGGATTTCAATTTACCATAGAAAAAGAACTCTCGAAGGAAAACGGAATGCACATTATTACTATACCCCATTTAATTAGTAATCATGCGTAATGGGTCGGCAACGACAGCAGTTCGAGGAATTGAAGAATTCTTTGGAGTTCAAGCGATTTTTCAGAGAGAGCTCGGTGATTGAATGGAGCAGATGGGGTTTTTCATCAGGAATTGGAATTTATGTACCAGTGCTTGGCATTCAAATCGATTACTTGTTGTGGAGGCCATGTTCAATTAGGGAAGTTGAAAATAGATTAAAATATTTCGTGAAATAACATTGTCAGAAATACATAAGTCTTTTCAGATAGGTTTTATATACAGTGCGTTCATACAGTCTGGAAACGCTTCAATACCTTACGAGTTAATCATATTCGGAGGTAAAGCTTGGACAGGTCGATTTTGTATTTTAGTTCCACACATTAAAAAAAAAATGATTTCTTCCCCACCACCTTACAAGATATGACGACATCGATTGTTTTTTTAAATTGAATGGGTGTTTTTTAATGCGTTTATACGTATCAAAATTTGAAAGCTCATATTTTTTTGGGTTCAACAATACCACATACGTCATACGTAACAAGTTATAGTATACTGAGTATGGAGGAAATCAGTGTTCATGTTTCCTCAACATTTTTTTCATTATTTTATCCTGCTACAGGTCTCCATCTTCAGATGTTGAAGTAGTTTTTTTTTGAATTGGTTGATGTTCGTAGTGTCACTATCAGACCAAAATATAATATGCTGGTTTGTGGCGATTTCAATATTGACTGTTATAATAATTTAAATAATGATTTCAAAAAGCTGTGTAATGTCTTCAGTTGTAATAACATGACACATATGGTGGGCTAGCCAACCAGAGTAACATCCGGTATAGCTTCAACAATTGATCAAATATTTTAAAATTTCCCTGATAATGGTACATGTTGTGTACTCGGCAGTAATGTTTCGGATCATAAATCAATATTTTATTATTATGGAATAGAGCAAGCTCATTCAAAAGTGGATGGTGAATCTAAACGTTCATTTAATGAAACTGCAGTTACATCTTTTGTGTTGGCCCTTCAAGAGGAGAACTGGGAAAATTTGTTCAGTGTATCTGATATGAATTGAGCTTATCATTACTTTTGGGAAATATTTTCTTATTACTTTGAAATTAATTTCCCAAAGCGCAGAAGATTTGATAAGACTAATCAAAATAATTATAAATGGGTCAACAGTGAAGTTGAAATTTCAAGTAGAAAGCAGTTGTAAGACCTATATAATCTAAAAAAAATCGAAAGGACTTTGAGAATTATTAAAAAATTTCAAATCAAAAACACTTTGAATTAGTAAAATCCTGCAAAAACTGCTTGGAGATTTGTGTCAGAATTATCAAATAAACCAAAATGCAACACTCAGAAAATTTCAGTGACGCTGTTGTAGATTCGCCGATAGAAGTCGCTGACATGATCAATAATTATTTTATAGATGTAACTGAAGCATTATCTAGTCAAATTGATGAGAGAAATCTGAATGATCAATCCTATGCGAGAAACATTCCATCTCCGAGTAATTCGTTTTTTCATACCCTTATACTGAATCTGAACTGTATGAATGACTGAATAGCAAACTTAAAAATAGAAATTCTTCAGGTTCAGGTTATATATGAACACCCCTTGTTTGATTTGTTGAAAATATAAACAGTATGTTCATTAAATCAGATGTGGAATCATCTGCGACTTCATTTTAATCGTGGATTTTTCAATTCACAGAAAAATCTTTCTATCAATATTCAATTGAGAATGTTTCCCTTTTCACCCCTTGTTTCTTCTGAAAAAGAGTCTTCGGATTTCAATTAAACCTCTACTTCATTTGGTAAATCTGTCATTCAGCGAAGGATCATCCCCAAATCAGATGAAAACAGATGAAATTATACCAGTGTATGAAAAAAATTGTCCAAAATTACTGGGAATTTACAGCCCAGTAACAATTCCATCAAGTATGTCGAAAATATTTGAATATGCTTTTCTAAATAGACTTCTATCGTTTTCTGATGATCATTATATCTTTACAAAAAACCAACATGGATTTCTGAATAATAAATCCACTAGTAAAGCTACACATTCATATCATAGAGATATTGTGATCTATATTGAAGCAGGCGAGTGCGCTGTTGGGATATTCTGCGATCTCAGCAGGACAATCGACTATGTTGATCATAACGTTCTCTTAGGTAAACTAACCCGTTATGGCATACAGGGTAAACCGTTAGCATGGATATCAGAATCTTCGTTATAGAAAACAATACGTCGCTATTAACAACGCAACTTCCACCATGGCCCTCTCCGAATTGGGAGTTCCTCAAGGGTCGATATTGGGACCCACATTGTTCGTCTTGTACATTAATGATTTGGTATGTTCTACGCCTGGAACATCCATAACAATGTATGCAGATGACACGTCAATTATAATCTCTGACAGATCAGATTCAGACTTGAAAGAAAAATATAATCAAGTTTTTGATAGTATGAATAAATGGTTTTCTACAGACAATTTCTTTTTGTGTGCGAAGAAAACAGATTCAATGAGGTTTCATCATCGGCAACGGAAATGTGATATTATTAGTTCCAGAGCAAATGATAATTCCGACATTGTAACAACAGAATGTGAGAGCTCAAAATTCTTAGGCCTTTACATTGATGAACAGACTGAGATATGGAGTGTGTTTCGGGGATCTTTCCTCTTGCTCCTCTGATGATTTTATGGCACAAAAAAACTTATACGAATCATTAGTGGCATAGGTTTCCGTTATTCTTGCAGAATTGCTCTGAAAATTTCAGAATTTCTACTGTTCCTAGTCTTTTAATTTATGACTTGTGTTTATCTGTTTTTGAGAATAGGAATCAATTGTTTGTACTGATTAAAAGTGAGCATATTATTGATACAAGACATAAAAACAATGTATTTGTACCTTTTGGAAAAACCAAACTGGTTTTGAATTGCCTGATGATGGCTCCACTTGTTTATAATTTGCTACCAGATATTATGAAAGAATCCAATACTGTGAATATCTTCAAACGAGAACTTGAGGAATTTCTTATTGATAATTGTTATTATAGTTTTGAAGAATTTATGTGTATAAGTAGGTAGTTTTCATTCTCTTTTTCAGGAATTTTTTAATCCTCGATCTCTTTTTAGACGATTTCCATACAAATTTCATAACTTTTACAAAAAGAAAAATAAAGATTAATATTATTATTATTATGGCGTTTCTGGAAAAATTGGATTTACCGGAAAATTAAATTTCAGTATCAAATAATGTAATTTCATAAACTTTTGGAAGAAACCATTGGCAAAAGTTCATCCGTAATGAAAAGTCGCGAGAGAGTAGCACTTGAACCCGTGATTTGCTCGGGAAGGAATGAGGATTTCTAAAACAATTTTTAATTTAAGAAAAAGCAGTGCGTATCACTTTTCTATTTGAAATGATTCAGTAGAAATCCCGCACGAACGCCACCAAAAATAAAAAATTATGTTGTACATCAGTAAATTCCATTTGATGCATAGAAGATGCGTACTATGTTTCACAAAAATTGCAAAGGTCATTCTTTTCTTAAAATTTTAGCACCTTGAAGTTGAAAAATTAAGAGCTTTAGGATATATCTTCATATTTCTCAAAAAGCACTCAAGAATAACCTCCTTGGATAATAGCATGTAATTAAGAAGCACTCTGTATATATACATATATATATATATATATATATATATATATATATATATATATATATCTGTGTTATTGGTCCTGAAAATTTCCGATTTCACGACGTTTCGGTAAATTCACATTTGCCATCTTCAGGTGATGTCTCGATCATTCGATTGTTTGGAACTCAACTGATATTTTCGTGTTGTGCTCCTCAATTTTAATGGTGGTTAGTCGATTGCGCACGATCGTCACGATCGGTTCACTTCTTTTGTGCCCTGTTGCGTGTGGAGCCGGAAGATCTGGCAACAACGACGTCTCCCGACTCCACACGCAACAGGGCACAGACGAAGGAAACCAACATTACAAATTGAGGAGCACAACACGAAAACATCAGTTGTGTGCGAAACAATCGAATGTACTGCAGATGGCAAATGGCAAATGTGAATGTGCCGAAACGTCGTGAAATTGGACCTTTCCAGGATCAAGAACGCGGACAGAAACTCGCGAAACTATCTCAACATATATACAGGGTGTTAGTGAATAAGTGCGTCAAACTTCAGGGGGTGATTCTGCATAAAAAAATGGTGACAGTTTGCGATATAACTTTTGTCCGCAATTGCTTCGTTTTCTGAGATACGGGGTGTTGAAGTTTTTCTTAAAAACTGACTATTTATTTATTGCTCTGAAACCGGTCGAGATATGCACATGAAATTTGGTGAGTTCAAAGAAGTAGTTATTGCGCATTTTTTGACATGCAATTAAGAATTTTATGTTTATTATTGGCGCACATACGGGTAATGATCTCAATTTTGTCAAAGAAAAAAATGGTACGCCACTGAGATATTTCAAATGAAAAATCATTTTTGAATTCCTCCTTCAATTTGTGACAAAAAATATCCATTGCCTTTTTTCGAATGGTGCGCCGTTTTTATGCAAAAAAAAAAACAACGCATATTTTTCATTTCTTTAAAATAAGTAGGCGCAAAGCTACAACAAATGTTCAAAATGACCTCCCTCAGACGTGATACAAGATTCAATTCTTCGCCTCATTGATTGTCGTATTCGCGCAAATATTCCTGGTGTATTTCTTATCGTCTCGATTCCTCAGGTCTTCAACATTTTCGACGGGAGTGGAATAAACTAATGATTCAAGAAAACCCCCAAATATAGAGGATTTGAATCCGGAGATCGAGCAGGCCTATCTAATGATTTGGATATACTGTATCTAAGTAATTACGTACAATAATGCTAAAATGGACTGGTGCACCAGCTGTAGAGGAATTTTTTCAAGAAGAACAGGCAACTCTTCCTGTAGAAAATTAAGGTAGGAGTCGCCTGTTAGTCGTTGTGCGTCATATGGACCGATTAAATGATCATCAAGTACGTCAAGCCATACATTTACTGCAAACTGATGCTGTAAATGAGCTTCAAAGATTCCATGTGGATTTTCTTCAGCCCAGAGGTGATTGTTATGGAAATTTCGTATACACTGTCGCCGTTTTTATGCAAAAAAAAGAAAACATAACGCATATTTATCATTTCTTTAAAATAAGTAGGCGCAAAGCTACAACAAATGTTCAAAATGACCTTCCTCAGACGTGATACAAGATTCAATTCTTCGCCTCATTGATTGTCGTATTCGCGCAAATATTCCTGGTGTATTTCTTATCGTCTCGATTCCTCAGGTCTTCAACATTTTCGACGGGAGTGGAATAAACTAATAATTCAAGAAAACTCCCAAATATAGAGGATTTAAATCCGGAGATCGAGCAGGCCTATCTGATGATTTGGATATACTGTATCTAAGTGATTACGTACAATAATGCTAAAATGGACCGGTGCACCAGCTGTAGAGGAATTTTTTCAAGAAGAACAGGCAACTCTTCCTGTAGAAAATTAAGGTAGGAGTCGCCTGTTAGTCGTTGTGGGTCATATGGACCGATTAAATGATCATCAAGTACGTCAAGCCATACATTTACTGAAAACTGATGCTGTAAATGAGCTTCAAAGATTCCATGTGGATTTTCTTCAGCCCAGAGGTGATTGTTATGGAAATTTCGTATACACTGTCGCCGTTTTTATGCAAAAAAAAGAAAACATAACGCATATTTTTCATTTCTTCAAAATAAGTAGGCGCAAAGCTACAACAAATGTTCAAAATGACCTTCCTCAGACGTGATACAAGATTCAATTCTTCGCCTCATTGATTGTCGTTTTCGCGCAAATATTCCTGGTGTATTTCCTATCGTTTCGATTCCTTAGGTCTTCAACATTTTCGACGGGAGTGGAATAAACTAATGATTCAAGAAAACCCCCAAATATACAGGATTTAAATCCGGAGATCGAGCAGGCCTATCTAATGATTTGGATATACTGTATCTAAGTGATTACGTACAATAATGCTAAAATGGACCGGTGCACCAGCTGTAGAGGAATTTTTTCAAGAAGAACAGGCAACTCTTCCTGTAGAAAATTGAGGTAGGAGTCGCCTGTTAGTCGTTGTGCGTCATATGGACCGATTAAATGATCATCAAGTACGTCAAGCCATACATTTACTGCAAACTGATGCTGTAAATGAGCTTCAAAGATTCCATGTGGATTTTCTTCAGCCCAGAGGTGATTGTTATGGAAATTTCGTATACACTGTCGCCGTTTTTATGCAAAAAAAAGAAAACATAACGCATATTTATCATTTCTTTAAAATAAGTAGGCGCAAAGCTACAACAAATGTTCAAAATGACCTTCCTCAGACGTGATACAGGATTCAATTCTTCGCCTCATTGATTGTCGTATTCGCGCAAATATTCCTGGTGTATTTCTTATCGTCTCGATTCCTCAGGTCTTCAACATTTTCGACGGTAGTGGAATAAACTAATAATTCAAGAAAACTCCCAAATATAGAGGATTTAAATCCGGAGATCGAGCAGGCCTATCTGATGATTTGGATATACTGTATCTAAGTGATTACGTACAATAATGCTAAAATTGACTGGTGCACCAGCTGTAGAGGAATTTTTTCAAGAAGAACAGACAACTCTTCCTGTAGAAAATTAAGGTAGGAGTCGCCTGTTAGTCGTTGTGGGTCATATGGACCGATTAAATGATCATCAAGTACGTCAAGCCATACATTTACTGAAAACTGATGCTGTAAATGAGCTTCAAAGATTCCATGTGGATTTTCTTCAGCCCAGAGGTGATTGTTATGGAAATTTCGTATACACTGTCGTCCAAAATCAGCCTCGTCAGTAATCAAAACGCCATTTAAAACATTAGGAATTTGAGCGATTTGATTAAGAATCCAATGGCAAAAAACTAGGCGCGGAAATAAGTCTCTAGGTAGCAGAGCTTGCACACGTTGAATATGAAACGGATACAATTGCTTTTATTTAAGGATTTTAAATTCAGTGAAGTTGCTTACATCAAGTATGTTGGCAATTTTTCGAGTACTTGTTTCAGGTGACTCCGCAATTAACTCGAGAACTGCTTCTTCTTGTTGCACAGTTCGTACTTCTCGAGGGCGTCCGCAGACAGAGCCAAAACACTAATTTGACATTTCGTTGAAATATTAGTATTCATCAGAATGTTGACAGTAGCCTACTAGCATCGCTACTAGATAATGTATCAAAGTGATGACAAATACGCGTTAAGATGTTTTATTTTTTTGCATAAAGACGGCGCCCTATACGAAAAAAAGACAAGAGAAAATTGAACGAGAAAATCGAATATGATTTTTTATTTGAAATATCTGAGTGGCGAACCATGTTTTTCTTTAAAAAAATTGAGTTCATTACCCGTATGCGCGCCAATGATGAACATAAAATTCTCAATTGCATGTCAAAAAATGCGCAATAACTATTTCCCAAAACTCACCAAATTTCATTTGCCAATCCCGACCGGTTTCAGAGCAATAAATAAATAGTTAGTTTTTGAGAAAAACCTTCGTTATTTTTTCATGCAGAATCACCCCCTGGAGGTTGTCGCACTTATCCAATAACACCCTGTATATATACAGAGGGGAATGTATGTGTATTTGTCTTTGGCATTGTAGCTCCCAAACGGATTAACCGATTTTGATTTTTTTTTAGTTTGAAAGTTGCCTTTGATCGAGAGTCTTTTCAGCTATGATTCAAGAAAATCTCTTCAGCCGTTTGAAGATCATCAGCTCTGATCGATTCGAATAACTTCGGATTTCCAATAGAAATATAGCTCCAGGAAGATTCCACGAATTTCTCATGAAAGGGAATCCCCCTCAACCCTTATCGATGGAAACGCCAACTTCCTTGCGTCTCCTCATGGGGAATTGGAATTTCATCACCGCAGACCTGTAACGAAAACTGCCTCCATCATTTAACACACCTCATTCAATTAGCGTAATTGCATAATGGGCCGAAAACGCGGGAAGTCGGGGATATTATGGATATTATCGGAAGTTCTGAATTTCGTGAGACGTTCCTCCCGTTCGGGTACTTGTGCAGAGAGGGGGCGGTTCCAAACTTGCAGACGATTACCCAGCAATGCCTCCAAGCGTCTGTCATAATTGTGGAATGGTTGAATCGGCGTAACGGCAATGCTTCCTATTATATTCAATTCATATTCCGCTCCCATGTATTGTATTATCTGGAAGATTTTGCCTCAGGCAGACTGCTTGGGATAGGCGAGAAGTACACCCCTCATTTGGCTTAGATAAAAGCTGCATTTGTCTAATAGTAGAGGAGATCGTGGGAGGTCGACCTTCACCGATCTGATAATTCGATGAGACATATTCTTTATCAAATATAATTTATAAACAAATATGCCCATGATAACTTGCCTATCGAAAAGTGTTCATAGCTATTTTTAATTGAATTAATTTTAATCAATTTTCTTTCATCACCTTCACTCTTTTGATAACCGAATGAGTTTCACCTCAACTGATAGTTTTCAACTCACAGAATATGCCTAGGTAGTATTGCCAAACTATAAAGCTTCAGAATTTTAGCTATTTGATAGGTGCGAGAGAGAAAGTGGGGCGTCCGATGAATGTATCCGAGTGCGCATGCTCGTGTACATGTGAGTGACAGTGACAGCATTTATTTACACTCGACAGTAATTTTGAACTCTTTTATATGCTTTGTAATAAACGCTTTTAACAACATAAATGTATTAAATTTTATTTTTCCATATTGATGATTTTTTTAATTTATTATACTAAAATTTCTAAAGTAACACTCATTCTTTCCCGCGTTACGGCATTTATTTGATTTTAAATAATAAATAAATTATTCTTTATTTAATTTTAAATAAAAAATATAGATTTTTTTATCATTTTTAAATTTTATAATTTAGCTTCAAAATTAAAATAAAATTGTTGAATTTTTATTTTTCATTAATATATTAAATCATTCATTTTTGATTATTTCATAGCTGTAAGTATATAGTGTGAAATAATACAAAAATTGTGATCGAAATTAGAGTTATAATAAATTAGAGTTCAAAAATACTGTCGAGTGTAAATAAATGCTGTTACTGTCACTCACATGTACAGGAGCATGCGCACTCGGATACATTCAACGGTCAGGTAGCGTGCAGCTGCTATGTTGTGTTCTGTTCTATCACACGGACCTCGGACGCTCTACTTTCTCTCTCGCACCTATCAAATAGCTGAAATTCTAAGACTTTATAGCTTGGCAATAATATTTTATGTACGATTTTTGCAAGCAAGCCTATACGATTGGTTTTGTAATTAAATTATCTCACCTATGATATCAATTTCGATTGGTCAACAGATCGGTGTTGTTACCTATATTGACTTACCTGTTCAAATCTGCTTGCCAGGTAGCACAGAAATAGCACAGAAATAAGTGAGCAAGCCTACCTAGGCATATTCTAAGTATATAAAAAAGGTTATCCCTCAGAAAAGGAAAACTATCGAGGCATATGTGTCTTGAACTCTATATCAAAAAACTTTTCAACAAAATATTAAACCGACGAAAAAATCAACTAACAAGCAAAAAATAAAATGAACCTTCTTAGTCTCAATGATAATTGTGCTCCTAAACTAATGTGAGTAACTGATTTTGAGTCGACGCTAAACAAACAATTATCGAAGACCATTATATTACTTTGAAGAAGTAATCCAAACGCCGTTGTGCATCTCGCTGCCATCATTTTACCCTTTACCTAATTCAATTGCTAGTTTGTTTGGCGCCGACTCAAAATAAGTTACTCTCATTAGTTTAGGAGCTCAATTATCATTGAGACTAAGAGGGTTCATTTTATTTTTTGCTTTTCAGTTGATTTTTTCGTCGGTTTAATTTTTTGATAAAAAGTTTTCATTCTTAAATTTTTTGTAGCTGAAACCTACTAATTACTACCTACTTAATTCTTGATTACTTCCGAAATACTCACTTACCTAGCTTACGTCAACTATTAACTGTTAAATAAATTGATTATCTACTTTAACTATCTATTGTTATATAATATAAATCATTTTTGAAAGTACTGGTTAGTTGATTTCATCACTTTGTATATAATTCCATTTTTTCATAGAATGTAACTATTGTGACGATTGTAGGAGGATCTGTCAATGTCAACTACATATGTGTGCCAATGTTCACAATTGAAAAATCAATTATCTCCTATTTTTCTCCCATAGGGGTGAATCATTGCATTCCAAATCAAAATATGATCAACTATGAGGTATACCCTATCTTATAAAAAAAAAACTCCAAATCGGAGAACCCCACTACAAAGTTATGCCTGATAGAATCGATTACCGGACCAAAATTCAGAAAGTGAACGATCAATGCATTTTTCTGTTCAAATTCAAATGGGACCTGCTCAGTGAAAAGTTATGCGTGATCATACATGATAAAATATACGCGACGACTAGAGAACCTCCTCCTTTTTGATTTCGTCGGTTAAAAATAATGGAAACCGGTGAGTTTTTTGGACGACCGCAAACTAATAACACCTCCCCAACACGGATTCAGAAGCAATTTCTCTATTGAGACTGCATCGACCGATGTGATCCACTATATTAATGAAAGTATTAACAAACATTATTACGTAATGAGAATCTTCTTCGATCTTAGCCGAGCATTCGAAACCATTAACCCACAATATTGAGGCGAAAAACTGGAAAAATGGGCATCAGGGGATCTCCAAATCAGTGATTCAAATCCTATGTGAGTAATAGAAAAATAGAAGTGAAAGTAAATGATAACCTATCAGATCCATTCAAGTACTTACTTACTTAGGGGAGTACTCGGTCCACTGTTGTTTTTACTTTACCTGAATGATCTTCTACACAATATAAAAAAAGGCCGAGTTTTTATGTACGCCGATGATACTACCATCATCGTGGCTTTCCCGAGTCCACGTGAAATGGAAAATAAAATTCGGTCATCGATGGATACGACATATGGTGTGAAGATAATTTGATGAACAATGTGGACATAACAAAGTTCACCCAATTTTTGAACGATTGCTAGGGCCAACTTAATCTTGATCTGGGATTAGAAGTAACAGAGTGTACGAAATTCCTCGGTACACAATTGGATTGTAAATTATCTTTCAACAAACAAATATAATACCTATGCACATCACTGAAAAAACGTATTTCGCTTTTCTAACAGTCGAATTTCACGAATCATAACCTTCGGGATATTTACTATGGTATATTCCAAAATGAGTATGAAAATTTCCATCTGGGGACTAGCATCAGCTATAAATAGGATTTTCATAATGCGAAAGCGTTTTTTTTGCGTCTGATCTTTGATTTCAAATATAGGGTGTCTTACAAAGAAACATTTAAAAACAACCGTATTCTAACATTACCATTATCAGAGTTCAGAGGGTACCGAGTTCATATCTTTACAGACAACATAAGAGAAAAACCTTTGGGAGGAGATTAATTTATGAATTGGAACAGTCAAGGAATCTTTTTTTTATGTTCAGGTTGTGGATGTCTGAATTTTATTTTTGTATGTAGATATGTGGGAGATTTAGATTCAACGCTTTTTATTGACTGGGAGCTAGCCTAATTCAAATCTTTGGGCCGATACGTGTTGATTTGTTTTAAGTTATAAATTAACCTAACATAGCTATTCTGTAATCGGTGTAGTCAATTATCATCAAGATTTTTTATTCCTGGACCATAAACTGCATCGCAATAATTTGTATGAGAGAATACCAAAGTTTCACACAGTAACATTTCAGTTTTTGAATCTAACATATCCTTGTTGCAATGAATCATTTTCATATTTCTAATACATTTTTAATCATTTTATTTTCAAATCTTGATGCTGAGTTCACCTGTGAACCAAGATTTTTGGGAAACGTTCATTTGGATATCCACCTCTCGACAGCATTTTTGTTCAGTATGTGGACTGCCAAACAACATCACCTGTGACTTTTCGGGATTGATTTCAAGGCAGAATTTTGTAGATATTTCACATAGGAAAGAATTATCATAATTTATAATGGTGTTGGCGATTTGAATTCCTTCACCTCTGAAGAAGTAATATACGTGAGTATCATCTGCGGTAAAATTACTACTGCAATATTCCAGCGATTCTCTGGAAATCTAATGAAAGTGATAGAGGACCCAAAATTGACCCTCGAGGTACCCCAGATACAATTTCTGATGGAATGGTTATTTTATTCATATTTCATTAGATTCACAGAATGTTAACTGAAACTAAAGTAATGTAGTATTGCTAACAGTAGAATGTGATTGACTATTTCGAAGGCCATACTGTTATCTTACAGGACAAGTATTGTCAATTGATCTGTATCAGTTGCTACAGGGATATTGTCAGCTACTGTTAGTAATACTAGCACACCTTTGACCCTTTCGACATCCCGATTGATTTAATGAAAGAACAAAATGGTTGTCCAAGTGTGATTGTATTTGCATGTGAATTATTTTCTCGTACACTTTTGATAGTACAGGTAGTAGAGTGACAGGTCTTGAGTTCTTCAGTTCTATGGGGTTTTCAAATTATGAGATATAAACCACCAATGATGTCTTCTACTGGTTTGAAAAGTTTTTTTTATAGAATAGTTGAGAATATGAACAATAAAAATAATAATAAATATACTTTATTATCCGAAGATAATAATGTTGTTGACAAAGCTTCAAATACAGGTATATAAAATATTATATTTATTGGACGTAACACAGTGTTTCCGGTCCTTCAATCACAGGTTCAAAAACTAAAACACCAAGTATATAAAATTAATGAATGAATAAATATAGAATATAAATAAATATATAATACAAAATCAGATTATCGTTATAAAATCATTGGAAAACATAATAGCGTCTCCTACACAGTAGATTCTTTATGTTTTTTCTAAAATCCACAATAACTACATAAGACTCTCCGACTTCGATTGGCAACTGATTATACATCTCAACTCCGTTAGAAATGAACGAATCTTTGATAAGAGAGAACGAATGTGTAAGGGTAATTTCAAGTTATTTCTAGAGCTCAGTCTTGTGGAATAATGTGTAGAAATGGTTTAGAATTTCACAGTTTCTAAAATAGAAATAGCAACAACAGTCAAAATCTTCTTATCAATGAATGGTTGCCTGCCTGAATCACTTGGTCCAATTTTACCAATATTTTTAAATGCCCTCTTTTGAATTTCAAGGACCGAGTCCAGCAAATTCAAGACACACACTGCTCAAAAGGGAATACCATACCTCAAATATGATTCAATCAAAGCCCAATTCGAAAGGCAATAAAAATAAGAGCACTACGAGGAGTGTTCATATGCACTGCTCGACAAATGGGAAATTTATGTACTACCAGTGTTTTTACTTCCAGAGCGTTCCTGGTACAATCATGAAAAAGTTCTGGCGCGTATCTCTAGCTGCCCAGATTATTAGTAAAGGCTCTATCATGAGGAATAAAAGCTCGGCTAGCTGGATTGGACACCTGTTATATGAAGCCGCATGATTTCCCCAGTTCAGTGCCGTGTGATAGTGAGGAAAGGAATTATCCATTGAAAATAATTTTGTTAATATGGCTTTCTAGACCTTCCGAAACAAATAATAATATCAATTGCTATGATTGTAAGAATAAGTAATTGAAAAAATACCATTGAAAAATAATATACCGACGCCTATGTCAAGGCCGCAACTGGAACGAGAATTCCTTCTCGAAACTTTTTATGTCGGTCCAATTGGGATTAGAAATACTATAAAAGGCAGTTTTAGCAGTACATACTTCAAGTTCCCTAGCAATTACTCTGATTGCATAACATCCGGCAGACATTTTTTTTACTTGTTTTATGTGTACATCAAACTTCAGTTTCTTGTCAATATTCATATGGTATTTCTGATCTCAATTGGACCGACAAAAAAAGTTTCGGAAAGAAATTCCCTTTGCAGTTGCCGCCTTGACATGAGCGTCGGTATATTATTTTTCAGTGATATTTTTTCAGTTACTTATTCTAACAATCATAGAAATTGATCACCTCATGTAAAAGTAGACACATGTTATCTCAACTGAATTCTATTATTTGTTTCGAAAGGTCTCCAGAAATCCATATTGATAAAATTATTTTCAATAGATAATTCCCAACTTCACCAACACACGGCACTGATTAAGGATTATTGTGAACCAAGGATCTCATGCGGCTTCAGATAATAGGTGTCCAATCCAGCTAGCCGAGCTTTTATCACTCAAATATATTTGATGGTGCCTCCAGTAATAATCTGGGCAACTAGAGACACACGCCAGAACTTTTTTATGATTGTACCAGGAACACTGGTAGTATATGAATTTCCCATTTGCCGGACAGTGCATGTGAACACTACACGTGATGCTGTTATTTTTATTGCCGTTCCAATTGGTATTAGAATAACTACACCCAGAAATCTGGTAAAATCTTAATTCTCAATGATATCATTTTGTAACGTTACATCGTAAAGAGTACATTTAAAGGAGACACTATTCTTGTTTTGTGACTTATCCAAGGCATTTGACTGTGTGAGTCACAAAATCCTGCTGAGCAAACTCGAATACTATGGGTTTAGAGGAATCAGCCAGCTATGGTTCAAATCATACCTTGAAAATCGCTCGCAATTGGTAAAAACTAACCACCTCTCTCGAACTGAACCAACTCATTGTGGCGTACCACAGGGTTCAGTACTCGGTCCCACACTGTTCCTACTGTACATAAACGATCTCACAAAAGTTAATATATCTGGTAAGTATACATTATTTGCTGACGATACCACCATATTTTGGCATGACAAAGATGAACAAACATTACATCACAAAATTCAAGAAGACATCGAACAAATTAAAACCTGGTGTGACGATAACTTCCTGGTCTCCAACCCTACTAAAACAAACCTATCAACATTTCGCTGCGAGCTTTCTGCCCTGAGCCTAGGCCCTCATAACATTGACAATGTTTCTCTCTCTAAATTTCTCGGACTCAATATTGATAATAAATTACAATTCAATGACCATGTCACGAAGTTGTGCAAAAAATTGTCATCAGGTTGCTACGCCATCAGGATTATATCACATGAATTGGGTTTTACAGCTGCTAAATCAGCTTACTTTGCCCTTATCGAGTCCCACCTGGGCTATGGCATAGCCTTCTGGGGAGTGTGCAGCAAACAACTACTACAAATGGTGCAGGTTGTACAAAAAAGAGCCCTTAGGGCCCTCTGTAGAGTGAAAAAGCTTGATTCTTGCAGAGATACATTCAAAAATCATAGAATCCCCACAGATACTTCTATATTCATTCTAGATACCACCTGCCTGATACACAAAAATCGCCACAAATATAATGCACTACCCTCATACCATAACACAAGATCCTCGCAAAAATTGAGATTATCCTATCCCTAAAAACAATCTTGTTAAGGATTCTCTCATTTATAACGGTATAAAAATGTATAACCAGTTACCAATACATTCAAGGAAAATTGAATCTCTTGGATTATTTGAAAAAATTGTAAAAGAATTGCTTCTTATCCATCCATTCCACAATACGGAAGAATTTTTTAATAGTGAACCTTTTCGTCAGCACTAAAATATGCTTTTTCCCTTATTTTGTGTATCAATTTCAATATGTTTGCATCATGTGATTGTACTTGCTTATCATTTAACTCAAATGTCATACCAGTTAACATTTGTGCTTGTACATTTTACCCATACAAATTTTAAAACGCCTGTATCACTGCCGTTTTTAGCATTTTTAGTGTTTTTTCTATTTTTATTACTTAACATTAGGTTTTAGGTTTAAAGTTTTAACTTTTAGCACCTCTACAATGACTTTGTCGATGAGAATTGTTTCTTCGGACAACAAAGCATATTTGATCGATTGATTGATTCGATTTGGAGATATTAAATAATATAAGATTTTAATCACACCAAGACTCAAATCATTTTTAAATCGCCACATATTTTCACCTTAAGATCTTACACGGTCTTCCACTTCCACAAAATTGCAACATGTACATTATTTTAATTTAAAGATCCCTCAATACAAACGTGGAACTATTCCTCAATAAATTAGACACATTACTATCAAAGCTACCTCTTGATAAAAAATCAGCTGTGGGACACCACAAAACTGGACCGGCACGGGTCTCGGGAGAATAGGGTCATTTTGAAATTAAACATTGATAAAACATTTTTAGGGCTGTACGAAGTCAATTTGATCGGTCAATTCAACAGTCAATTCACCGGTCAATTGACCAAGTGAGATATTTGACCCCAGTCAATTGAGCGGTCCTGCACCAAACGCGGGTCGTTCTAGTCAAAGCCCGGGTGAGCGGCCGTCTCGCATGATAACACCCAGAAAAAAAACTAAACAAACTACAAATAATGTAGGTTCACAAGAAATGTTGAGATTTGACAGATCATCAATGCGGCACATCCGAATGCATTGTAGTATGATGGGGCAACATGAGAATGAGAACATGGTGATCCCAACCTTTTTTTATTTCTTCAACAATTTCTGTGGATCCAAGTTATGAAAATATCCTGCGTAAAATCATGTGATCGTTCCGCTAGCCTATACACCTCGAGCATACTGCTCTAATCCCTCACAGCCTCATCAGTTTCCCATCTCCGCCGGTATTATCACTACCCAATCCCAGCCGCTAATTACTCAGAACTTCTCAGCTATCTGGGTTGCCGACACAAGCGCAGCCCGAGGTGTAATTCAAGGATTCGACCAATTAACGGCTACTTACGTCAAAGGTGGAAAGCGAACTCTTTTGTTTCGCCAGTTGCGGGAAGACAACGGCGAAAAACGAGTAGGGAGGCGGATTTACATAACCTATTATCTCGGGATTATTAGCGACGCATTCTACCTCTGTTTCGCTAATGATTGTCTCTATATATAAGGCAAAGTTTTTGATCTTTAGTGGGGTGTATATTAACATCTTTATTGTTTTTTATTTACATTTTCATGGGCACATTAACTGGAACTACAGGATGGAAAGTAGGTACCTACTACTGAAATATATAATGAATACTAGCGGACCCGACAGACGTTGTCCTGTCCAAATTTCTATGTTTCCTGAAATGTTTTCCCGAAAACTCTCGTCCGCGTAGAATTTATTTTTTTCTATGTTTTTCTTTATGTTGTTCCATCTAGATTATGCTTTTGACTCCTTCCGCCTCCTGTTGTCCCGTTATCTCGTTTCCCGTTATCCCGTTATCCCATTTTCCTGTTACCCATTTTTGTCTTCATCCCGTTATCCCGTTTTCCCGTTTTTCCCTTATCCTGTCATCCCGGTTTTTTCGTCATCCCGTTATTCCCGTTATCCCGTTATCCCATTATCCCGTTATCACGTTTTCCTGTTATCCCATTTTTCCTTCATCCCGTTTTCCCCTTATCTCCTTATCCTGTCATCCCGTTATCAAGTTTTTTCGTTATCCCGTTATTCCCGTTATCCCGTTATTTCGTTTTCCTGCTATCCCATTTTTTATTTATCCCGTTATTCCGTTTTCCCGTTATTCCCTCATCCTGTCTCCCGTTATTATGTTTTCCCTTTTTTCGTTATCCAGTTATCCCGTTATCAATTATCCATTTCCGTTTTTTATCCCATTTTTTCTCCATCCCGTTATCCCGTTTTCCTCTTATCCCCTTATGCTGTCATCCCGTTATCCCGTTTTTTCGTTATCCCGTTATTCCCGTTATCCCGTTTTTCTGTTATCCCGTTTTTTCTATAAAATAAAAAAAAAAAGAAATATGGGTTGATCGTAGGAGGGTGAAAATTAAGAGTAATATGAATTTTTTTATTCTAAGTCATGACAAATTAAGAATAAACATCTAATCGTGGATTTTTCAATTGACAGAAAAATCTTTCCATCAATATTTAATTGAGAATGTTTCCCTTTTCAACATAGAACCCCACAAGAGGTTATCTTGACGATGGAAGATAGTGACTGAAGTTTATCTTTCAGTCGCAGATGATTCCCCATCTGATTTTATGAACATCCTGTTTATATTTTCAACAAATCAAGAATAAAAATCTTGCCAAAAAAATTGGGGTTGATCGTAAAAGGGTGAAAGTTCAGGATTGTATGTATTTTAGAATGCTGTATCATAAAAAAATAAAAACAATGTTTTTTTCAAAAAAAAAAATCGAGGGGTGGACCACCCTTAACATTTAGGGGAATGATTTGTGAATCTAAACCATCCAGGACGCCACCCAAATGCATACAAAAACATTTATTCAATTCGGTCCAGCCGTTTAGGAGGAGTTCAGGGCCACACTCGTACAGTAGAATTATATATATAAAGATATTCCACTGGAGCCAGCAAAATAAACTCACATAAATAAAAATTATGACATTTCAATAATTCATTCGAATATTCAACTATAAGATGGGTATCGATTACTTGCAAAATGTTGTTAAGAACACTCAGTAATAGTTGAAACGACCTCTAAAAATTATTTTAAAACTCGGTATAGATGAATCCTGGAAAGAGATAAAAACAGAAATAACATTTTTCCTGACCAACATCACGAATAGAATAATAGAAACAATAAATATCGCAATGAACTTGAAATATTGGACGTACAGTTCATGAAAAAGGAAACAAATAATAAATTTCAAAGAAAGCAAAAATACAAGGAAAATTTATTAAAATTCTCTCCCTGATAAACATTTTTGAAAATCCATATAAATTCGAAGATGCTATCCGTTTCCCTACGTCCAGAATATCAGTCAACCTGGGAAAAAGTAAAGCAAGTTAATGTGTTTTCTTGGATCTTGCCAAGGCTTTCGACACCGTGAACATTTCACAACTATTAACGACCTAGCAGGACATGAAATTCAGGGGAAATACATTCAGTCTCGTGGAAAGTAACAAGGATAGTAGAGTGCGGAGTACCCCAAGGAACAGTTCTGAGGCCAACCCTTTTCAAAATATATATTGATGGAATATTGGATCACGATATTTAGGCCTTGCTTCACTTTACTATACAGTACAGTAGTACTGTATAATGATGATAGCTGAAACGACCTAGAAACTAAGAAAAATTACATTAGTAAACTCTTTGAATGCTTTACGGACCAAATACTATCAATTAATTTTGAAAAAACCTTATTCTTAGCAGTTTTATCAGGAGCTTGTTTTTTGTGGATGAATACCCATTGTCGGCACTTTTTTGGGAAAATAAACTTCCACAATCTGAAAACAAAATTTTTATTTATACACAAGTTCAGAAGGGCGAAAAATCACTTTGTCCTGAGAAGTTACTGCCTACACCGAAATATATTTCACGAATGGAAAGATATTGAGTTAGTCATTAATTTGTATTCTAAGTTATATCTAGAAAAAAAATATTTTGAATTGAAAGATACTTCTCTAGACACTCCGTTTTCAAAATCTTGTAGATATTAATTGAATTGACTAACTCTCGCTTTCTTTTTTGCAATTTTTTTAAACGTGATTCTTTTTTGACTAATATTGATAACATTTTGAAAATGAAACTCATGGGACGAGTCCAAGGCATGTATGTAAGATTTTAGAAAATTTACAACCAGAACTTTAGGATGACCTAAGTCCAATTTATGTAGGCAATATGCCCCATGTTTGTACAACAACCAATATTTCGAATTTTTATTTATATACATCAACTATCACTCAGAGCGCGGAGCGAAATCTGAAAACTCATTCAAAAGATTGTTCATTGTTTAAAGAAAGCGACTCAGAAGTTACGTGGGTTGGAGAAAGATACATTGTTCCCTAAATGCTAATTATATAACTCGAGCCGGAATTAACTTTAAAAAAAACTTTTATTCAAATACATTTACAAAAATATTTAGATGTGAACAATTCAAGAATCAAATCTAGACTAACTACAATAATGAGAGAAGATCATGTCTAACAAGTAAAATGATGATATGAAGTTCTTGGAAAAATGTCTACTCTGCAAGCTTCCCATGGAAATGCTGAGTTGCGAAAATGGTGACTTGGCTATTCCCATAGTGTTCGTGGAAAAGGTGAATGTAACTCCTCCCTTCTCAGAAAGATCCATATATGGGGTGGATCGGTTCATTCGTCTTCATCGGTGGCCCTTGGAAATGGATGTAAGTTTTGGGAATTCCTCGTGGACGACTTTTTCATGGTGGGTTGGCTTGTTTGGCTCCCTCTCCAATATTTGGTCTTCAGGAAGTGACCCAGTAGGATAATTGATAATGCGACTAATAGGATGTATATTGGGGCCGTCCAAAGGTAAGCTGGAGTCCCTGTGGAAGTTTTCAGGGTGATTCGGTGGATTTCTTGTTGGTCCCTCTGGAGTCGATGCACTTGATCTAGAGGTATGTTGTGGATGGCCAGTTCGTGTTGATGTTTTTGGATGACTTTGGAAGTTTTTACTGCTGGCAATAGTAAGGGTGGTCCGGTTATTGTTTCTTCGTTGTTAGAATAAATGCTCCTTGGGGCCTGGAAGCTGCAACCAACGGGTACTTCGACAAAATGAGGGCAAGGTCGCTCTTTTGGCAGTTGATTTTTACTTGGTGTCTTCAGGCAATATCACGATGTAATGGGCAGCATTGATCTGTTCGACGATTTCATGTTCGATTGTTACTGGGACGGGCTCGCAGGTGTTCGGCTTTTCGTTCTTCAGATGGAGTAGCTGGTATGTACAATCGATTTGCCTCGATTGTTCGATTGGCCTTCCATTGGTACAATAATACACTGGGGTGTATTTTGGCATGGGGTGTCTTCGTACTGATAAAAATTGCTTTCCATTGCCAGATAAGGTTTGGAGGGAATAAGGATGGTTTTGTTCTCGGTTGGTACAGAGTATAGGTGGTAGTATGAATAGGTTTCTGGGAACATTACTGGGAAATGAACGATAAAGACTATTCGACTGTTAGAATGATATGATTCTACTTCCAAAATTTCATAGTATTCATGGATGCTAGAGTTATCGTTTCCAAATAATAGTTCTTCAGGTGAATGATGTTTAAGAAGTATTTGAATGATGAATTGAAGATCTTCGATTTTTAATATGCTATTATAAACAGTATTGATTCTCGCGAAGGTTATAGCATTTTCTAAGTTTGATAGTATCCCTAATAGAATGTTCAAAATTGCATTTATTTGATCCAAAGAGGTTTTGCTGTAATGTAACCGTTAAAGTCAAATTTAAGTTTTCAAGTTCAGCATCGAGTTCGATTATTTTGGATGTTATCATTTCTTCATTTTGCTTAATTAGCGAGAGAGGTATTGTAATCATCAATGATTTTGTTGTCAATGAAATCTGCCTGTTGAGGGTGGTTGCAATATTGTTTTGATTTGATTTTAAAGTATTGATTACGTCATCATATCTTTTGCCGTCTTCGGCATCTAAATTACCAGAAATTGTTTTGAAAACTGTACCAATTCCATTGAATATACCCCTTTTGATCTTCTGTTTGGGTTCAAAAACTAAGTTTTGTTCTGCAAGAGTCAACTGGAAAGAAATATCATTATTGAAATTTTTCAATTCTTCCATATAAAAGCTATTTCTACTCTGAATTAAAGATTTGACATTGTTCCATTGTTCACTAATTTTACGAAATTCTTTTTCTATGGGTTCTAGATCATAGAAATGAATAAACGTATGAAAGAAATTTCGTAATTTTGCATTTCCCAATTTGTAGGGTAAGATGCCAGGATTTGAGGAGAGGCTGGTGACTTTAATTTCTTGAGCTTCGTTGACTGCCGCCAGGGCGAGAAGAAGTCTGTAAAGTGATTTTATCCTGATTAAGAAGGGGTCTTCTGAGATTATTTTTATGATAGGTTCGTAGAGTTTCATTTGAGGGTTAATTAATTTCAATGTTATTTCTTCATTTTTATGTACAAGATGAGTTCTAAATCGGGGGCTTATTTTAATTCGCGCCCTAGTCTTGTGATAAATTTGTTTTTTCGGTTCGTAGGTCAGTGGTTCTTGTCTAGTTTCGTTGATACCACGATGATTAATTTTACCTTCGTGGCACAATTTTACCATTTCGACTTGTTCTGTGGATTTGAAATCTTCAACTACATTATTACAAATAATGAGTTTGAAGGCAGAGTTTTTGAATGTGTCACTCAGTATTTTACACAATTTTGGAATGGAAGCTTGTTTATCCAAATTTATTGCAAATGTTTTGTTTGTGGTGGTAAATTCTTTGAATGTCTGTATATTATCGTGTTCGAAGTTGTCTTCGGATATTTGAATTGAAGTTCTTATTTTGTTTTCAACTAGCCGTTTTATTTTTGGTAACTCTGGGGAATGAAAAACTATTTTCAGAAACAACTGATTTTGAAAATAATTGATACGAGTTTCTGATATTGGAATTACGAGAGTCGGATTTTCGTAACTGGTATGTACAGTCTCGTTTTCATCTTCGTCTCTATTTTCAGGGTTATTATCGTCAATTCGTAAATCAGCGTCATTGAGATCTGGATTTTCGTCAATTTTTAGATCTATTGATTCTGTGTCGAATTCTTTTTTCTTTGTTGGTTTGATTATCTGATGAAGGGGGTTTTTGTGATGAAAATGTTTCATTGAAATTTTGCAAATATTTGAAAATCAATTCTGAATTAGGCGTGATAAATCTTGAATTTGAGAAGTCTAATTGTACGTTTAGTGATTGGATGAGATCGATTCCTATAAGTCCATCAAAAACATTGTGAAATTTATATGCGTAGAATTTCATAATTTTATCTTCGTTAAATTCCTCAAAACTAGGTATGGTTACTGAAAATTCATGCTTTGAAGAAGCGAATGAGGTTGAAACGACAAAAGGATCACGAATTTTATATTTTGCAGAATATTTTTCAATTATTTCGGGATCTAAAAATGATTCAGTAGCTCCCGTATCGATGAGCAATTTTAGGGGTGGATTTTTGATATTGATGTACGGTAGTTGTCCTTTGTCAAACAAGTTGTGGAATTCGATCATGTTATTTGTGTGTCCTGTGGGGGAGGCCACTCGAAAATGCTCGCGATTTTCATTAGATACATATTCAATGAATTCCAAATTTTCATCAGAGGGCTGCTCTGAATAATCATATGGGGATTCTGAGGGACATTCTTCGTCAGGGTTGGAAACATCAAGATATTTGGTATTTTAGTTCTTCGGAAACCCATTTTCGATTTTGGATGGGTTTTTTGAATTGTCTAGTGGTATACTCATCGGGGGTAGATTTGTATTGATTCGGATTTGAGTTTGGATTGGGTTTCCAAACATTTTTTGGTGGGCCAAAAACTTGTTGGTTACTTGGGAATCTTTGAATGAAATTTGGCCTCGGCTGGACATTGATTGGTCCCGTCGGGAAAGAAGGTTTATATTGAGATGAGAAATTTTGCTGAGGGGTATTGGAAAATCGAGGGTTTTGATACCTGAAATTCTGGTTGAAATTTTGAAATGTTCTTGGTTTGAAATGGCCTAGGAAAGCTTTGATTTTGATGTATTGGGTGAGATTGTTTCCTCACTTGTACATTGGAATGTGAATTGGATTGATTCGAAGAAAAAGAATCTTGTAAATATTTTATATTGTCTTCTTTCCTTATGAAATTGATTGCTTCTAGCATAGTTTTAGGTTCTTTAGTTCTAACCATTACACCTATGGGGTTTCTTAGCCCCGCTAAAAATACTTCAAGGGCCTGTTGGTTATACGTGCCCTGTTTGAATTTCCTAATATTTATATCAGGTTCGTGAATAGCAAGATAATTTGAAATTGTATTTAGCAATTTCCTCACTTTGTCATGGAATTGGTATGGAGTTTCGTTCGGTAATTGTCTCGAATTGTTTAAATCCAAAGACAGACAGTTTTCATTTCTCGGATCACTGAAGTTACGAATAAGTTCATTTTTAATTTCATCGATATTATTAACACAACTTATATTCACAACTTCTCGTGCTGGACCTTTCAGTTTGCTAATGATTGTTCTGAATATTATTACATTTTGATAATCTCCTGGATTTTCATTATTAAAAAAGTGCGTAACAATGCTGTTCACGCTTTCGAGGAAAAAATTAAGTTCATTAACATTGCCGTCAAACTCTGGAATGGTCTCCGCATGGACCTTTGTGAAATTCGGAACTGCTGGCATGATTTTTTCGATATTATTTATTCCAATTGGATTTGAAATTGTACTTTCGATCAGTGAAAAATTGCTTAAAATATTCGTCAATGAATTTATATCTAGCTCTGAGTTTACTTCACGTTCACTAAAGGATGGAGAGAAACTAGAGGAGTCTGACATGAAAATCAAAAATGACTTACAGTACGATCCTTTCCGGCATCTGGTACTGGCCTGGTTTCTGATGAATTGTTGGTATTCCGGCTTCGTCTCCAGGGAACATACGTTTTCTTCAATCGAACCGTAGGAACTTTTCACGATTGTTACTTAACTATTAAAATAGAAAAGTTATCCGCGTTGGATTCTCGTAACAATCCTACCGACTGCGCCAATTATATAACTCGAGCCGCAATTAACTTTAAAAAAAACTTTTATTCAAATACATTTACAAAAATATTTAGATGTGAACAATTCAAGAATCAAATCTAGACTAACTACAATAATGAGAGAAGATCATGTCTAACAAGTAAAATGATGATATGAAGTTCTTGGAAAAATGTCGACTCTGCAAGCTTCCCATGGAAATGCTGAGTTGCGAAAATGGTGACTTGGCTATTCCCATAGTGTTCGTGGAAAAGGTGAATGTAACTTGCTACACAAACGAAGAAAATGCAATGTTACATTTATCAGAGTTTAAAAGAAAAAGACTCATAAGTTACGTGAGTTGGAGAAAGATGCATTGTTTTCTGAATGCCAGACAAACGAACGAATCTTTCTAGTAAACCAAAATATGTGTCTGAAACATTTCTGAAACAACTAATTTTTCATTTGAAATGTTTCTTCTCTTGACTCAGATACATTTGTGAAACATACCAGATACCAGAAATGACCTACGTATGAAACTTTTCACTGAAACGTTCCAATAAAAATGATCCTGGAACATATTTTAACTGTGTTTGAATACATTCAGATATATTTCACAGGCAATGTTTAGAAGGAAAAAAAAAGAATTCATTTTGAAATATTTCACGTGCAAATATAAGGAACTATTAACTGTATATGTTATTAAACATACATGAAACATTTCACTTATTTCATGAAAAATAGGTTACATGAATGATTCTAATACAATAGTTGGTCTTTGAAATAGATATTGGCTTTTCCTTTTGTTACAATAATATTTACTGACAACTATAATATTTGGGGTTTTCAATGTTTTCAGAATCCGTATTTGCATCAGTGATAGTTATGTCAATTGACATTGTTCCTGAAAATGAATGAAACAAGGTCTGAACAAATTATTTTTATTCTAGCCACTAATATATATATATATATATATATATATATATATATATACAGTGCTTCTCAAAAGTCCACTCCCCCCTCTTATTTTTGGATCGATTATACATAAACAAAGTTAAATTTGGAAACTGAATATAAAAGGTTGTAAACTTCCCCACTAGTGTTGATAGATGACGAAATCGTCAAAGATGACGTCACAAGGCCATTGTGACCAATAATTTCAAATGGAACCCTACGGCAAGCGACACCTCTTTCGAAAAGTATCGAAAAAACCTATTCAATGATACTAATTTTGTTTGTCTTTATGGCAGTTTCAATGGCTCATTAGTAAACATTAAAATTTAAATTCCATTCAGTATGATATTAATTACAGATTCAAGAATCAGTATCTACTCAAAGAAATTGCTCGAAGTGACCTCCATTTACTTCCTGACAGTGAAATATCCCATTTTAAAACTCTTCTCGTACTTTTGCAAATGTGTCTGCGGAAACAGCCTCACATTCTGCAACAATACGTTGTTTTAAAACGTCAATATTGTCAGATTCAGTGGCGTAAACCTCCGATATAAGGTACCCTCACAGAAAAAAATCCAAAGGTGTGAGGTCCGTTGATCGAGCTGGCCATTCCGTTGAACCTCATCGTCCAATCCATCTACCACGATACTCCTCATCCAAATACTGTCTCACTGCACCGTAATAGTGTGGAGGAGCACCATCCTGTTGGAATGTTATTTTCAAATTGCCGAATACATCTGGATTATCTTCCGAAATTTCAAGGATTAACGGTTCTATTGCGTTTTGCAACAGCTCCAGATGAACCTCACCAGTTAAATGAGTATTAAAAAAAAAGCCCAATGATGTGGTTTCCCAGGATACCTGCCCAAACATTCACCTTCTGGAGAAATTGGGTATGTGTTTCACAAAACAGGTTTGGATTTGTGTCACTCCAATACCTCACATTCTGTGTATTTACATTTCCATTCAGATATAAAGTACTTTCGTCACTAAAACAAATTGTTTTGACATAGTCTGGCTGTTGATTAATTTTAGTTTCCATATTTTCCCAAAATTCTAGTCTTCGGTCTGGGTCGTCGTCTGAGAGTTGATGAACCATTTTCAATTTTTATGGATGAAATTTGCTTTTTTTCAACACCCTGTGTACTGTACTTCGACTGACTTCACAGGTAGATGCAACGTGAGTTGAAGAAGTAGGATTAACTATTACTTCTGTCAGTATATCAATTTTTTTCTCATCAGAAATTTGTGGTCTGCCAGATCGTTTCGCATCATTAATACTACCCGTTGTTTCAAACTCACGAAGAAGCTCTCTTAAATGAGTCCTCGAAACGGGGCGATCGGGAAACCTCTCATTAAAAATGCGTTCTGCTGCATGAATATTTTGTCCAGTTTCACCAAGAATTAGGATCGCTGCTGCTTCATCACCTAAAGCACGTACCATTTCGCTTCTTGAAGCACTTAAACGTTCGGCTCACAACAGTTTATCAAATTATTAAACTGTACAAAAATTTTAAAAGTACCAAAAGCTGCTATAACAGTTAAACGTTCGATCAACAATATACAAATTAGTAAATGTACAAAAACTTGGACAATTACAAAAACGTCGAATTAGGGAGACTAACCAAAACATCAGCACATTTGACAACTATCCAGAGGCGGAGCTTGAATTTGGAATTTCAGTATTAACTGATTTAATTCATGAGAGCTTGGCGTTTTTTGGAAGCGAGTTGCCAAAACTGCCATAAACACAAACAAAATTAGTATCATTGAATAGGTTTTTTCGATACCTCTTAAAAGAGGTGTCGCTTGCCGTAGGGTTCCATTCAAAATTATTGGTCATAATGGCCTTGTGACGTCATCTTCGACGAGTTCGTCATCTATCATCACTAGTAGGGAAGTTTACAACCTTTAATATTTAGTTTCCAAATTTCACATGTATATGTATAATCGTTCCAAAAATAAGACAAGGGAAGGGGACTTTTGAGAAGCACTGTATATATATATATATATATAAACATATATAAATATATACATATATATATATATATATATATATATATATATATATATATATATATATAAATATATATATATATATATAGAGTATACTTATACAAAATGTACTCAACATTATAGGGCTGGAGGTGGATTGTTATCTACAGTTTCTTTTTTGTACCTTAGAGTTGCCGATCGAAACCAGGTAGCAGTGCATTTTTTCGAATTCAGACATACAAAAAAATATTTCAAGTGAACACCATTCCGAATTAAATAATCTAAATATTATTATTGCAAGAAAGCTATATCTCTTGTCATCGAAAAAAGGCAATAATAAAATGAATACTTCCTTCTGATTATTCGGAAGCCTCCATATTCTGTATTAATTGAAGATCTATGCACCTTTCAGAGTGATATACCTAACTATCAAATTATTAAGGGGATAGTTATTTTTTCATATCACGAACAGTGTCTGGACAGTTTGTTGGAAAACATTCTCATTAGGTCTCTTCTGATCAGGTCATTGGGGAAAATATAGTCTTATAATTTTCCTCAAATGTCTTTTTGTTTTGAAAATTCTTTCTCTATCCATATTTATTGTAATGACAACCAGTACATACATGATGCTGAAAAGCAATGTTTCAATTAATACATAAAAAATTATTTGAAATTTCGGCGTTGCAGTTCTTCTGATTTGTCTGTTTTCCATTGAATTCAATATTTTCTATAAAACAAGTTTGAAGACAATTAGAAAGTGAATGCAGGCAGCATGCACCAAATCAACAATTCACCAATGTAAATCATCATTTCATGAATTCAGGATTAAATCGTTTAGATCCGATAGATCGTTTAGATCCGAAAGTTATTATGTTTGAACCAGACAAATGACAAAAACTCTTAAAAAACTACCAAAATAATAAAGACGCCATAACTTAACCTCCAAGATGAGTTGCCTAAAATAAACAGTTTTACGAACTTGATATTGGCGATTCATTGTAATTTTAATTATTACACATCTAACTCTCCTTTGAAGAAGTATATAACCGACAACGATGGCAAAGAAATATTTGAAGATGATCCACAGCATAACAACAAATACCAAATACCACTGTGTTGTGATCTATGATCATCATTATAGATGGTCGCCCGCAAAAGATCAGCGCATGCGCGTATAATGAGTAAATTGCATTCATCATTCATAGCTTGAAGGTTATGTTGGTAGATTTTTTCTGTACATTTAAACAATTCAATCTGTACATTTGAAACATTTCAGACACATTTCCTTGTGAATGTGAAATGTTAGATGTTCATGATATATTTCTGAAACATGCGTTCATAATGTTTCAAATGATTCAGTTTAGGGTGCCGTTGAAACGTTTCATATATTTAAAATATTTCAGTCCGTACATTTGAAACACTTCAGACATATGACCTTGTGAATGTGAAATACTAGATGTTTATGATATATTTCTGAAACGTGCGTTCAGAATGATTCAAATGATTCGATTTAGGGTTCCGTTGAAACGTTTCATACACATTATGTGTTTACTGGGTTACAACTGACTGCAGGGACAGGTGGAACTAATTTCGCCTCGCTCTCATTCTCGTGACTCCAAATTTAACATTTCTCTCTAATCATCATGAATGAATGGATCTGTGAAAGGATTCCTTTGATTTTGGAACGAGAATTGTAAATTCGCATATAACATGAATTCTGGTAGTTCTATCCAGTTCTAAATGTGATTCGGGAAATACTCTCATCAAATATCATTCATGCTAGACGATTTCATCGCAAATTTTTTAAAATTTGTCCTCAAGAATTTTGCCTCTAGGAAATTCAACTCGTGCAATTCGCCGCCATATTATCAAAGCTTTGCTATCGTGGTTTAATCAGATGATAAGACCGCAAATCGCACCCAGTAAAATTTTCAGGTGAAATGCTTTTTCGGAAATATCCAAGATTTTTGAGCGATAAAACACTTATGATATTACTCTTGATAAAACCCATAGAATTTATTACCCTCGATGAAGTCCTTAGCACTTATGTTATCGCCCTCGTTAAAATTCCTATCACTTAAGTGAGTAAGTACATTTATTCAATTCAGGTATAAAACAGATATGGATTCATTTCTTACATAAGAGGGAAACAAATATATACATATAAATATAAAGATTACATAGTCCTAGGAGAACAAAGTTTGAATGTTACGGCTACTCTAAGCAAGCTTGTATTGTAGCCCCCAAACAAAATAGTGATTCTAATCCTATATTACCAGACATATTAATATTGCGAGGTGAAGAAGGGAAGAAATAGAGAGAAGAAGTGAGAGAGAGAGAGAGAGAGAGATCTGTTTGTGATGCGCTCTGGAAGGCACCTCTAATAATGGTTATTCCTTATTCAAGTATCAGTAGAAGCATATCATAATTAATATCAACAAATTTTTTCAACTCTCTTTTGAATTTGAGTTTGTTTCTCATGCCTTTCAATGATTCAGGTAGAGTATTGTAAAGTTTTGGACCAAGATACGATATAAATTTTTGATTTTGCGTGAGTCTGCAGCGTGGAACATTCATGGTCTCAACTGAACTGGTACGAGTATTGAATGCATGCTGTACAAATGTAATTGAAGAATCAGTAGTCCATAGTAAACTCTGAAAAATGTAAAGTTTCCCAACTCCGAATATTCCAGTTTCATCATACAACGACTTAGTAGAATACCTCCGATCTTTTTTCATCATAATTCTTATTAATGAATTCTGAATCACTTTTAAGTTGACTAGCGATGTCTTGAAGGTACCGCCCCATACTAGAATACAATAACGTATTATGGAGTTAGCCAAGGCATCATACACCATCAGTATCATTTTCCTGTTTATTATATTCCTAAGCTGATAAAATTTATAGATTAATTTACGTAGTCTAGTTACTGTATAATCAATGTGTTTATACCACCGAAGAGATTGGTCCACTATTACTCCTAGGTATTTTATTGTGTCCGTTTTATATATAGTAGTACAGCTACAATTGTGAACATTCGCACAAGATGTTTTGTGGATTTTTATAATGTTTCTAGTCGGTTGGTCTCTAGTAGTTGGAGTAACTGCAATGAATTTGGTTTTTTTGACATTGACACTCAGTAAATTAGTACTCAACCAGTTGAAAATCATTTTGATGCCTATTTCAGCCTGATTGTATACTTCTCCCCACGTTTTTCCAACAAAAGTGGTAGCTGTGTCATCAGCAAATGAAGTTATTTTACCTTTGAAATTTGAAATTTTGAAGATGTTGTTCATATAGAGGAGAAATACGATAGGGCCCAATACAGTTCCCTGGGGTACGCCCCGGGTAACTAGTAGTGGGTCGCTCAAAGATTCGTTTACCTTGACAATTTGTGTTCTATTTGTCAAATAGTCCTCAAATATTTCCAAAGCAACACCCCTCACACCTATGTCAGCTAGACGTTGGAGGAGTATATTGTGATCGACAGTATCAAATGCCTTGGCCAAATCCAAAAACACCGTTATGCATTTTTCTTGATTTTGGAAACAGTTGTGGATTTGGTTAACAATTTCAAAAACTGCGTTTTCAGTTGATCTGCTTTCCAGAAAACCATATTGTGATTTTGAAAAAATATTGTTATTGTTGCAGAATTGTATAACCCTATTTTTGAGACATTTTTCGAATATTTTTGAGAAATTATTAATCTGAGTTATGGGTCGAAAGTTTGTTACAAATTTTTTATCGCCTGACTTAAAAATCGGTGTTGTGATTGAGTCTTTGAAAGATTTAGGTATTTTTCCAACATTAAATATTAAATTCAAAATGCAAGAAAGCTATACATATGGGTTCTATGAAGTACGTGTGGAGCTTTTTGATAAGGAACACAGAGATCTTGTCGGGACCAGGAGAAGTATTATTTTTTAATCCAGATATGATATCGATTTATTCGTTTCTTGTTACTGGGTGTAGAAATATTGAATTGGCGATATTATTTCGGTTTTTTATAACGGGGAATGTAGGCTTTTCAATTTTACTTGCCATATCACCACCGATTTCAACGGGAAAATTATTGAAAAAGTTAGCCTTTTCTTTATCCAACAAAATTTTTTGTTTGTTTTCATCTTTAATATCATAATCAGTAGATTTATTTTTTGCACTGTTTGTTATTTCGTTCCCATTCCGCCAAACTTTTTTTAAATCATATTTAGCATCTAATATTTTATTTGTATAGAATTTGTTTTTGGTTTCTTGGATAAGTTTTGTCAGGAAGTTTCTATGAAGTTTATACTCGTTTTGTTTTTCTACTGAGAAGTCGGCCAAAAGATTTTGTTTTAATTTGTCTCTATGGTGTATAGAAATAAGAAGGCCATTTGTCATCCATGATTTCAATTTTGTTTGTTTATTTGTTTTTTTTTCACTTCTATATATTTGTCAATATGCTTTTTTAGTTCATCAAAAAAGGTACTGTATGCAGATTCTGGGTCTCTGGATTGCATAATTGACTCCCAAGTTTCTTTCTTGAGTGCTTTCATGAGCTTATTATAATTAGTGACGGTGTATGATTTTTTCGTGCATATATTGGTTGTTTTCAACTTTTTATCAAGTTTTATCGATAATAGTGACATGTAGTGATCGGTTATATCACATTTAAATATATAAGGATTGATTAGATCGTTGTATTTTTTTGAAATGTTCACATAATCGTGGTCAATTGAGCTTGCAGAGTTAGTCGTTTCTCTGGTTGGTTTATTAATGAATGAAAAAAATCCCATTTCAGCATCATGCATATGTAATTATTAACAAGTGTATCTGATGTATTTAATATATTTATGTCTCCAATGAATATTTTTATATCTGCATCTGGTTGATTCGAAAAGTAGGACTCAATATCTGATAAATACGTTTCCAGGTTAGATGATGGTGGACGATATGATGCAGTTAATAAAAATGATCTATTACCTATCGGAAACGATATCTCTGATAAGTTGATTTCACTAAGGTATTTTATAGCAGAAGAGAAGTTGATATCTTTCCTAATGTAAACTATCAACCCATCGTTTTGGTTGAATTGAGATTCATTATATAATATATCAAAATTTGGAATGGAAAAAATTTGGATATCATCAATCAGCCATGATTCAGATAATATTATAATATCAACATTACTTACATTGGCTGACTGAATATACAAGAGAAATTCATCAATATTTCTTCGCATCCTCCTAATATTTAACGGGTTATATTCAAAAAATGCTCACCCCTGAAACGTTCCACATTGTCTTTCAAATTCTCACAAACAATCGTTTCTCTCTCCTCATAATTTTCTATGTGGTTTAGAAAATCCAGCATATTCGTCCTGTTGTGTTGAGAATAGGAATGTGTGTATTTTATTAATTAATTCAGAGCGAAAACTGAGGATTGATATGTTTATTTTAAGAAAAAGGTTAAGAAAAGAGTAAAAGAAGGATAGAGTTAATAAATGTAAGAAGGTAGAATTAAAACTTTCTTATTCGCAGAAAAACTGATAATATAGCTAGATTTAAGTATAATTGCTCTGGCCAAAATATATAAGTTAAATACGATCAAAACAGCTAGAGCTTCTGGTACATATTAACAGTTTTTATTTATAAATTCATCACTGATAAAATAAGAGAGAATGAGACATGTTTCATGATTAATGTTAATTATTGTTGATATATTTAGTAACATCTTTCTTGCAGGTGAGCCTGGTTTTTTTTCCGTTTATTGTGGCATGAATTTGACCATTGAATGACAGATTTCGCTTCCATTAACAACAATCTTCTGCACTTCGTTAAGTCTTCGTTGAAATATATGTTTGTACCTCTGAATGTTCCCCCACGTTTGAAAATTTCAAACTTCACCTGTGGTTTTGACAATATTATTATTGAAGGTCTTGGTTTGCTTGGATTTTCATGACGTGTTCCAACTCTGAATGCAACTTGAACATCGTTAGTATCTAGTTTCTCAATTGATTTGGAATTTATTATGCCCAGTATCTTATTCAGCAGATTCTCGTCATGTTCTTCAGCCACCCCGTATACACATATTTTATTTACTTTTGCTCGTTGATGGATATTATCGATTTCTTGTTGAAAGCTATCCACTTTTTCTTCTAGTTTGTTAATCATTACTTTATGAGTTTTTACCTCTTCTTCGAGGTTCCTCATTTTTTGTTCGATTCTCTCAGCTATCTTCTCCGTTAGTTGACCGATGAATTCTGTGTCAAGCAAAAATTCACTTATGGATTCCGTGACTATGGCTGTTATTTCTTGTTTGTTTCTGGTATTCATTTTATCTGATACAGATTAGGTATCGTTTTCCAATTGCCACTTGATTTTTCTAGTACTACACCACGTCTATGCTGTTAATTCACACTATATAGCAGAGCAATTTATTTACGTCTACACTGTCTCAGACATCGAACTGAACTTATGATATTACTATCGATGAAATTCCCAGAAATTATTATATTACTCTCACAACCTTCAAATACTGTCGCCGAGTGTGCTATATTTTCATGGTTTTTATTCTGTTCTCATAAGCTGGAAATTAATTCATCAAGTCTCTCCATCAAGTTTAACTCAATATAACGAATGGTGATATATTTCGACAAATTTGGAAAAAGGTCGGAAGAACTCGTATGATGGAACGGAAAATATCATGCACAGTTCAAACAAATCCATGGCATGCATTAGTATCCCCTTCAATGTGGCGATTTTGTGCATTTCCAGACTGCCACCAGCATCGGCATTCAAAACTGCTAGGGCGCTTAATTATCATTAATAGGATTGCATTTCAAAGGCAGGCTGACCCACACGTACGTGTTGTACGTGATAACATTCAAGGCAAAGCTTCGTGTGTATTTCAGGGTATTTCGCCGAGCAGTAAACTGTACCACCGATGAAAATTGGTTTTTCTTTTTTCGAAAGTGATTTGTCGAAGCGATTCAATGCTTTGATTGGTCGGTCGGTATAGAGATTGAGAATGAATTCCATGTATTTTATTCCGCAAGTGTGGAGAAGATTTTATTGAATAGTGAAACGTTCTCAATTGAATATTGAGATTTATCTGAAAATTTAAAAATCCCCGATAAAAATAGAGTTATTGGAAAACGTTATGAAAAATATACACACGACAAACATTTTGAGTTGACAGATGGATATAGTATTCAGTAATTCTCAATCATATGGTTTTAATAAATCATCTATTGAAGAAATTTGTGTAGGAAAATGTAAGGCAGAAAATGGGCTGATCATCATAATAATTGGTTTTTGCATCTCACCTAATTGCAGTATTAATAATATAATCGAATTCATCCAAGAAAATGTTCCCATTCATACAGGGGGTTTCTTGATAACATGCTAATATCAAGGAGATTGTTCTTGGGTCCATTTTGAGAAAAAAAATCTTTCGTATGACCCCATACATTTTTGTGAAACGTAGTACGCATCTTCTATGCATCAAAAGGCATTTTCCGCTGTATAATATAATAATAATTACAAATGCTTTTATAGCAGGTACAGCAGTTAGCTTATATCCTAACAAAAGGCAGGATTAAATGCCTGCACATGATTGCTCATGGCAGGAATTGCTCTTCCATCCAACCAGTGGAGTAACTTATCATGATAAATCCATAATCAATGATATTATAAAGTATATACAATAGAATATGGTACACTATTCAAACTGCTCCGAGAAAAATCAAAGTCTAACCATCAGAATATAACAAAAGAAATTACTAAGGTAGTGTTGGTGAATAAGGCCCACCTAGTGTTCGTAAATTTTTTTTCGCGTAATTTTTTATACAAAAAATTTCGGAGCATTATGAGTTTATTGTTTGTCATGTCTGCTATCATGCACACATCAAAAATGGCCTCCTTCGAAACCTGGGTATTCAAAATAAGGCAAAAATAAAAAAAATTGCTGTCGGGTCTTATTACCCGCATGGTGGGGTAATAAAGCCCATAGCAAGTTATGTAGAATTTTGTATATTTATTGAATAAATAATATTTTTATTAATAAAAACCGAGAAACGTGGAAGAATTATTATATATTATCATTGGAATTAATATATAAAACAAAAATAAACATATTTTTTCACAAAACTGTAATAAAGTAATAAAAAATTCTAACATTGTAATAAAGTAACAAAAGTAATGAAAAATTCTAACAAAAAAATTAAATTCTTTTTCAACAAACAAAAACGTTAGTTATTCACATTCGCTGCAAGAAAATCTTCAACGTCTTCTGCCGTAAGTCCGACGCAAGACTCGTGGGCCTTATAACGCAATCATTCGTTGGGCCTCATTATCGGGCGAGCACGTTTTTCTTAAACATGCATTTTTCAGGAAAGTGAACAATGCTCTTCATTTTCCTCTTAGTGCAAAATATACTACCAGTATTGTAGCAAATGATGGCGACCTTTTCATTTTTTCAAGTAAAATGGTTTGAATGAAAAAAGATGTTCTACCTCATTGCGAACTTATAATGTGCTCGGCGTAATACTGCAGTTGCCCCTCGTGAAGTTAACGGAGGACTGAACTCAACGATATTATCATATAGTTCCCCTGCTCGAAATATGCAACGAACCATGTTGTCAGATTTGGAAAAATGACCAGACTTCAAATAAAAATGCCGGTGGACCTTATTGACTGCCGGGCCTTATTCACCAACACTACCTTATTCCTAAAAAAAAAAAAAATATCAAAATACAGTGATCAGTACATATAGGCGGAGAAAAAGTGATGTGCCGATTCAAGTTTGCCATTATAATTATTATATTATACTGAGAAATTTGGGAAATTGTTATCAAATAAACATTGCTTCATATTTTTGTTGAATTTTTTTATTTGTAATAATTTGAAATCACTGGGTAACTGGTTGTGAAAGCGAGCGATCTGAAAAAAGGAAGTTTTGTGTTTAGGCGCAGCCAAATTATTTCGAAATCTCAAGTTGAGATCATGAATGTCAGTTCTGAAAGTCAGTTTCTTGAATAATTTTTTATTCTTTCCAGTTGCGTTCGTGGGGACTTTGCACTGAATCATTTTAGAGAGAAAATTAATACGGCACTTTTTTCCAAAGTAAAAATAATTTTTGTAATCCTCATTTCTAAGAAAATCTGGTTTCCTGGTTTCTTTTCGTTCGACGTAAGGTTTTCGCATAAAAAAAATCATGCATTTGCATCTTGCTAGACCACTTACGAGACAAAATAATTGATGTGACTTTAAACAAAAATCAATTAAAAAGAATAATTTTTGAACGGTAAAATTATAAAATAAAAGTAATCTAAATATTGAGACGGTGAACAATTCAAGGGGCAAATATTTTTTTCAATATGAGGAGAATAAAAAAATGGCTAACATAAAATGCTGAAGCTGCAGCAACAGTGACTCATATACCTACATTCATTTGTTGTTGTACCGGTATAAACAATTTGAAATGAATTGTTATGAACTTCTCAATTTATTGAACAAATTAATATTTTTTTTAATGTGTCCAAACCTGTGACCATTTTTTTTGTCATTATCAGTTCCAAATGACACTAACGATGAATTCAAAGTATTCAACTTTTTCAGCAATTATTTTGTCAATTTAAGGTATATATGGAAACATGCTTCTGCATCGATGTTTAGCAATAGTATTTATTATTTTCAAATTTAGAAGTATTGGTACCAGCTTGGTCAATCGTATATGTTTTTTCAGCTGTCTTACTATCAATTCCCCAGAAGTAAAATACATCAATGGGAGATGTGGAGGAGAGAAAACATTTTTCATCAGCATTGCTGGTACTACATTTTCAAATTCTGTTTACATTTCTGGAGTGTTTCAGCTGTGCTACCAACATAGCCCAATGATTAATTCGAGACTCAGTCAGGATGTTCATCATCTTACTTTTGCAGGTTTCCCCGCGAAAAAAAATAATCAATTACTATTAAACTATTCGGGAACCTACTCACCAGTAGAATAATGCTTGTTGCAAACTCTAGCCTGCTTGGGATAGGTTTCAGTTATATATCTTGTTTATTGATCAATTTGATCGATTGTTCTCGTCGTTTTCTAGATATAGCCTTAATATTCGATTAATGACCGCAATGTAAATACATCTAAGCCTGTGGTGTTTTCTGTTTTTTTGTCGATTATCAGGTCGAAATGAATGAAACGATAAGTTCAAAGTATTCCACTCTTTATTCTAATAATTTTTTTTTCCAATGATAAGATCATATGGGAGAATACTTCTGCGTCAATGTCTGTCTTGCAATATTTGTCTTTTTCAGATTCAACAGTGTTGTTATCACTCATAGGGTCACTCATAGATACTTCTATAGCTATCTCACTATCGATAGCCTGACAATACACATCTGTCATATGGGAGAAAAAAAAACCTTTATAATCATCATAATTTTCTAGGAAATATTTTGGTCAATCACTTTATTCTTTTTGTTTTCAACTTTCCAGTCTATATTGCTATATAAACGTGTTTTTTGTTTAATTTTCAAACTATAACGTTTATTTGAGATGTTCCTTAGAATATTTCAAGCATATACGTTTCAATAGAAGGATATAATGGAATGGGATATTCTAGAACAGTCTTGCTGAAAGGGTTTTCTTATGTGTTTTCAGTTAGTGTCGTCCAGTATTGCATATTTTTTATATCGTGACTATATTCTACGATTTAAAAAAAATGTTTTTCCGAAGGATTGATATCTAGGTACCAAGAATGTTTGGTTGGTCACCTGTCTCCTCCCGCTGAATGAAACTACGGAAATACATTTTTATTCCAGTAGTCGTGCCGGGAATCGAACCCGGACCATCTGGGCATCAGCCAGCGCATTTACGCTCGTGGCCACCAGCCCAGTCCATATACCAGATTATTCCCATTGAAACTGACTGAATCTCGATTTTTCAATCTCCGCAGACACTTCGGAAACCACGTTTCATTTCCCAGTTCACCGGAAGGTTTCCCTATCGAAATTACAACAGAAAATTCCTTTTTTCCACAATAAAAATGATCAATTCCATCGATATTGATTAGTTTCCGAACTATTTCATCTTGAGAGTGTTTTTCCAATGCCCAAGCAGTTTAGTATACAAGGTATCCACGTATCGCAGATTTCTCAATTTCAACCTACACGAGTACATATACCGCACGCCATTGTTTCAGTTCCATTCAAAACTTCGCATATAGCGCATCCTTGATAGCTGTTTGTTGTTCAGTTGTTTGTTGGCCTTCCTAGATCCGTCCTTTGTCTACCACATCTCGACTTCCTTTAAGATTCCCAACAAATCAAACAGTCAGACGTATTTAATCTCAGGCATTCACCAAGTGATAAACACTATGGGTCACCACACAAACGACTTCATCGAAATTTCCAGCGGGAATCAAAGACAAACAGGCGGGGAGTTCGATACCATTAACGTTTGACTCAGCCATGTCCATCTATTGGGAGTGTCACTTTGTTTGACTTCATCTCATTCCCTAGTGAATGATACATTTTTCTACTGATATGCCAACGAGACTACAACAAAAATACTAGCACAAATTTGCGCAGATCGATACTAGAATACGACAGATACACATACGTACATTATCAAAGTGGTTAAGCATGAAAAATGTTAACGAGATTGAAAACTTCTAAATTCTGTTCACTTCGAAACGTTCAGTTACCCACATATGAAGGATTTACAGAATTCAAGCGCAAAGAAGGCTAAGTGTCTTGGACTGCATTTAGATAGTGAATCATACGGGCTATTTGGAAACAGATTATCACAGATATTAGATGAAATCAAAACTGTATCAAGAGCATTGAAAACTGCATTATATGATGAAAACGCAGGAGTGAGGCCAAAAGCAGTTCCAAACGCATTTCAATTGACTAAATGGAATCATAAACTGAAGGCTACAAATTTTCATCCAGAATTAAATACTGTCAGCACAAAAATACTACTCATCAATACTCCGGCAGATTTCATAGATAGGCCACATCGGCTGAGTATTTAAAAAAATAGCAGACTAGAGAAAGGAATTTTATTCAGGTAATTTACATTACAGTGATAGATTATGTACATTGATTCATAAATGCGAGGAAGTATAAAGGCTGATGTTGAAAAGGGAAACATTCTCAACTGAATATTGATGAAGATATTTTTCTGTGAATCGAAAAATCCATGATAAAAATGAAGTTATTTTTATCATACCCCATGACAGGTTTTAATGTCAGAAAACACTAATTTCGGAGTGTCTCTCCAAACAAAATGCAAAATTGCATCTTTTCAAAGTGAGATTGCTTCTTGAAAATGTGTTTCCCATTTCCTCCGGTCTTCCTGATGCTCGTGGAATCGTGAAATAGATTTTCTTCGACAAAAATGTATTGAAGACTCAGTGAATGCGATGTCTCTCTTTCGTCAATGTAACGAATGATTTCTGGTGAGTACTCGTTTTTGGAAAACATTCTTCTTTGCTTCATTCATCTTCATGAGGTCTCAATTGAGACTGCAAATTTTCAATTTCAGATTTTTTCTTTTGAGCTAGGGTCTTTTCAGAATATCTATCAGATGTGAAAAAAAAACATGTTAGACATTCACAAAAAATAACTTTATTTTTATCGTGGATTTTTCAATTGACAGATATTTTCATCAATATCCAATTGAGAATGTTCCCCTTTTCAACATGAATACCCCACAAGAGGTCATCTTGATGATGGAAGATAGTGACTAAAGTTTATCTTTCAGTCGCAGATGATTCCACATCTGATTTTATGAACATCCTGTTCATATTTTCAACAAATCAATATAAAGGTTGAGTTACCTAAGCAGAGCTTGAGTTGTAGTCATCAACCAATAAACATTTCAGACGTTTATTGGCAGCAAATATAGTATTGTACAATCAATAAGTATATCCAATAATCTATGGATCCAGTTCATATATAGTTTTTAATAAGTCATAATTTTGAGTCACATATTCATTCAGTTTTGACTTTAATTTGTGTTTTATAGAGATAGATCTGATTTCTAAACGAACTGGGTTCATTAGTTTTGGACCAGAGTAGGATATGAATCTCTGAGTTCGAGTTAATCTACAGAAAGGGCTTTCGTTTTTTGGTGGAATTTAGATCGAGTTTCGTAATTATGGTTCATATAGGGGGCTGGGTTATCATGCCTCCATAGTATGCAATGATAGGTATATAATTTTCTCACCTCAAATAAGTCTGTTTCTTTGTATATTGCCAGGTTATGTAATCGATTTCTGCTGATACCACCCCATATCATAATGCAATACCCCAAAAATGATTCAGCGAGTGAGTTATATATCATCAGGAGTTTTTTATCATTAAGATTTTCAAGTTGGTAGAATTTCTAAGATGATTTGCTGAGTGTCTTAACTGTCTGATCTACATGTTCATCCCATCGCAGATGTTGGTCCACATATGCACCAAGATATTTCATGTTGTTGACCTTATTAACTTTAGGACATGTGCATTTCATTGGGGCTTGTGTATGGTGAGCGTATTCCTGGAAGGTTGGTCTTCATTTGTGGGGGAAAACATTACATATTTCGTTCTTGCGATATTCATGATCAGAAGGCTTGCATTTAACCAAGAGAAGACAGTAGAGCCCCGTTTCAGCTTTCTGATAAACGTCGTCTCACGTATCGCCTAGAAAAGATAGAGCTGTATCATCTGCATAAGATATAATGCTGCCTTGGATGTTTTCAAGTTTGTAAATGTAATTTATGTATATTGAGAATAAAATTTGGACTGGTACTGTCCCCTGGGGTACGCCCATGGTAATAAGTAGTGAATCACTGTAAGTACTGTTTATTAACCGACGAAACCAAAAAGGAGGGGGTTCTCTAGTCGACCCGTATTTTTTTTTCCATCATTTTTTTTTATGTATGATCACGCATAACTTCTCACTGAGGCGTCCGATTCTGATAATTCTCATTTCAGTGGATAGGGTGCACTTCGAAGGTGGTCCCATTCGAATTTGAAAGATGGAATTCACCCCTAAGGGTAGCGAAATGAAGGATATTGGTCACTCACCCTCTGAATTCTGGTCCGTTAACCGATTCTATCAGGCATAACTTTGTACTGGGTTCTTCGATTTGGATGATCCTTCTTTTAATAGATAGGGTATACCTTATATTCAGATTTCGAATTGAATTGTATACCCTTACGGGTAGAAAAATAGGGGATAATTGATTTTTCACTTATGAACATTGGCACACACATACGTAGTTGACAATGACATTATTTCTGTTCCACATCCGTCAAAACCATTATATTATATGAGAGGAGGGAATGATATACAAAGTAATGAAATGAACTGACCAGAACAACAAAAATAATTTATATTACAACAAATAGTAAGAGAAGATAATCATATTATTTAACTGGTAATAGTTGAAGTAAGGTGGGTAAGTAAGTATTTTGGAAGTAATCAAAAAACAAGTAGGTAGTAATTAGTATATTTAAGCCATAAAAAATTGAAAAATAAAAAAATTTCAACAAAAAATTAAACCGACGAAATACGGAACTGAAAAGTAAAAAATAAAATAAACCTTCTTAGTCTCAGTAACTAAGCTCCTAAACTAATGTGAGTAACTAATTTGGAGTCGGCGCCAAACAAACAATCAACGAACATCATTAAATTACTTCAAAAAAATTATCAGAATGTCACCGCGCAACTCGATGCCACCATTTTACGCCTTAACTAATTCATTTGCTTGTTTGTTTGACGCCGACTCAAAATTAGTTATTTACATTAGTTTGGGAGCTTAGTTACTGAGACCAAGAAGGTTTATTTTATTTTTCACTTTTCAGTTCCGTATTTCGTCGGTTTAATTTTTTGTTAGAAAGTTTTTTTTTGGCAATCTGATTTCTGCCAGACAAGTAATTTTCAAATAGCTGTAGGGTAATGCATCTGATTCCTATGATTTCTTAACGCCTCAGCAAGATTTGATGATTGACAGTGTCAAAGGTTGACAAATGTTCCCTAAATTCCAACTGACTTTCAAGTAGAATATTATTGTTCTCCAGGAAATCAACTAGTCAATTTTCCAAGCTTTCTTCGAAAACTTTGGCGAAATTGTTCGTGATAGTTATTGACCTATATAGTTTGTAGCAAGTTTCTTGACGCCAGATTTGCATATTGGGATCGTGGAAGACTATTCAAAAGCAGTGGGTACATATCCTTGCATAAAACATAAGTTGATAATATGACACAATGTGCTCAGAAGAAACCGATTATATTTTCCAATGATTTGAGCTGATATACCATCAGGGCCCACAGAGCTCTTGCTTTTCAGGGTGGATAAAATTTTTATAACCTTGTTTTCGGTAACGGGACACAAGAAAAGAGAGTGTGCGATATTTGAAGTCCTTTCTGGTAGAGTGTTGTGCTTATCAACTCTTTCTGCCATTTGTTGCCCAATATTTGCAAAGAAAGTATTGAAGTGATTTGATTTGTTTTTATCATCGGAAATTTTCTGGCCAATCTCATCTGTAATGTTATATTTGTCTTGGGATTTCGAGTTGCTGTTGGTCATTTCGTTTATATTTTGTAAAAATTTTCGATAATTTTTCTGGGCATCATAGATTTTATTTATATAAAAATGATTCTTTTGAGTTCTGATGAGATTATCTATATTCGCTATATTCTATTTGAAGTTTCATGTTCACACCAATATTTGAAAACTGTGGGTCGAATAATAGAGCTTTATGACTCCACAACTCCCTTTGTGGAAGTTTTTTCCTGAAATGTACACGCAAGCAGAGAATCGCAGTGAATAACCATTGGTAATTTTCAATAAATTCGTGGGTGTGCTCGTTATGCAATTTTTATTTGAAGTTCTTTCGTTCCTGTCAATCAGCTCCATATTCATATTCAAAGCTGAACTATAATTATTCTGCTGGATAGTATCAGATACCACGTTTAGTCAAAAGTAATATTCGTATTCCTCCTGATGTGTTTTCGATACCATCATCAATATTTAATTGACAATGTTTCCCTTTTCAATATTCCCAAGTTATTCAGTCCTATTTTTTGAGGAGACACTAGAATGTACTTGTTTTCTGAATTTGTTTTTGTATAAGCTCACATGAACGACAAAATTAAACAGTTTTACCCAGTATTCTCATGTAAAAGCTCCCCATCTATTTCGGTGATCACAGGGAATTTGCAGAAGTTTCCCCAGGGAACCAACCAATAACCACATCATTCAAGTTTGCTTCAACGTTTCTGACAAAACTTATTCCTAGTTTTCCGATAATGGAGTCGGAGATATTGAATAATGAATCAGTCAGTTTGTGTGCTCGAACGGTGTTTGTTTCAAGTTTCGAACGTCAATGAAGTTTAGAAACGGTCATTTGTTAGTTTTTTTTACCCGGAAAAATTGAACGGAAAATCACAAATGGAAATCGAACATTATATTTCACCAAACGAATGCTATTTCAAAATGTTTTTTGATATCTGAGCAGTTTCTGCGTTCCATTATACAGATTGCCATGAATAGCAGTCAATTATGATTCGTTTCTTTTCGTGATATAAATATCAAGGCAATTTCACATTTCTACTTTTGTCCAGGGAGACCACAAAACAGGATTAATATCAGAGGCTAACTTAATCATTTTACAATGTCTAGAATATAAATCACTTTGATTGTTACGTGTCAGATGTTGGCGTCAATCTACGTTGAAAACATCGATGGTATCGTCAAAAGTTATTCAAAAAAAACATTTTTGGCCTCACTTCTCTTCATTTGGTGTGAAAATAAAATTTGGAAATTGTACAAACCTCTTCAGAGGGGGATATAACAGGATATGTTAATTCAGGTACAAAATATTGTTTCAATTACATTCTGCCCTTCGTTCAGAAACACCCAACCAGTTTATTTGTCCACAATTCGTGTGTCAATTCACCAGTTTTTTTTTGTCAATCAAAGCTATACGGTTCAAGGAGACTTCAAAACAAAGATAATGACAATAGCTTCATTGTCAAAGAGCTTCACCACCCATTCACAGAACAATTTGAATCAAAATCGTTATTTTTTAAATAAGAAGAAAAGAAGACAAATCATCATTCTGAATATGAATATGAGCCAATATAATATATGAACTTTTCAGTGTACTCTAGCTGATCTCACTCTCTCAGCGAAGCAAAATGAATTCCACAATAGTTTGATAATTTATTGTATGAGGAAATAATGATTTATTTTCTATACTATTTATTTTTTGTGAAATAATTCATGCAAAAAACAATGGATGTGTATTTTAGTCGCAATTTGAAACGGGAAAAATCGCAACCTATCACTACTTTACCATTCAATTCACAATAGCCATATTGATTATGTATGCTGTACTTTTTCATCAAAGTTCATATGAACACTGTTATAAGGGGCCAAACTAGAGATAACTACTACTACAATTTGTAAAATTTCTTCTAACAACGTTTCCACGTGATTTTTGTAATCTTCAGGTTCATAACACTGAAATATTTAAAAACATATCACTTTACTTAACACAACATCAAAATATCTATGACACGTATGAGAATGGGTTGTCACTTCAAAATATTCTATTTGCATTGTATGAAGGTGTGTGATTTCGTTGTTATCGGGAATGGTTTATCTTTAATGTTTATTCCCTTCATAGTGGATTGCTTGGAAGATAAAGTTATAGTTAATGAGCCCTATTGCATTTTTATGGCAGCATGTAAAGATCAGTTTTCGTTATCACTACTACAAACAGAATTGGAAAAGTTGTCATAAATCTGTAATGAATTGTAATTCAACAGAAATTGTTTTCATTTCAAAAGAGATTGTTTTCATAAGAACCATACCGAAGAACAATGCGTATCCAGTTACAATTGGATTGTATTATCCGAAATAATTGAACAGAAGACTACAATTTTTTTTTACACAATATACCTTCTCCTTGTAGTGAAAGTTATATTGGTGAAACATCCAAACCATCAAAAATGCGGCAAGACGAACATCGGGATCATATTCGGAATCACCAGGTTTAAAAGAGAATGAGTATTCCCCCACATAAAATAAGCTTCAAACAATTAATAACTATGTACTTTCCAACTCTGAAATATTATACTACACTACTTCACCTACACACCCGACCACAAACACCACTCTACCCCAATGTTCAATATCAAGATCAACAACCCCACCAGATACAACGCTGCATTTTCAAACACTACCCTGTTGAAACAGGATGCGGAAACAGAACTCTTGGACAAACTCATACGGTGGGCGATCTTACGAAATGTGGGCAAGGTAAACTATGTTTCCCGCATTCCGGGAGTTCACAGGCGTGTGTTACGATGAGGGGCACAAGATGCAACTCCAGTTTCAAAGCCTTTGTTCACGGAACACCTCTGTGGAAGTTAACAGAGATAGTGGAAACTAGAAGCAATTTGACGCGGAACAAAATAGTTGAGTTATTTTCATTCCTATCCTTTTCATGATTCGAGATTAAAATATTCAAGAATGTATCGGTAAATCCCTTCATTGAGAAGAGTTAATATTTAATCTCTATCGTTCATGATAGTTGATTGATTTCATTGATTTATGTTAGTTTTCATAAGTTTTTTGTGAAATCCATTATTTTAGAAATTTTTAACCGACGATGCAAAAAGGAGGCGATTCTGGTTCTCTAGTCGACACGTATTTTTTTTTTTTTGGCAACGCATAACTTTTTATTGAAACGTCCGATTCTGATAATTGTTTCTTTAGTGGATAGGGTGTACTTCGAAGTTGGTCCCATTTGAATTGAAAAGATGAAATCCACGCCTAAGGGTAGCAAAATGAAGGATATTGATCACTCACCCTCTGAATTCTGGTCCGTTAACCGATTCTATCAGTCATAACTTTGTACTGGGTTCTTCGATTTGGATGACGCTTTCTTTATAAGATAGGGTATGCCACATAGTGGATCATATTTGGATTTCGAATGGAATTATCCACCCTTACGGGTGGAAAAATAGGGGATAATTGATTTTTTACTTGTGAACATTGGCACACATATGTAGTTGACAATGAAAGATTGCTATTGTCATTATTTTTGTTCTCCTACATCCGTCACAATCATTAAATTCTATGAGAAGATGGAATAATATACAAAGTATGGTATGGTAATAGTTGAAGTAAGGTGGGAAAGTAAGTATTTTGGAAGTAATAAAAAAACAAGTAGGTAGTAATCAGTAGATCTCAGCCACAAAAAATAAAAAAATAAAAACTGTTTAACAAAAAATCAAACCGCCGAAATACGGAACTGAAAAGTAAAAAATAAAATAAACCTTCTTAGTCTCAATGACTGAGCTCCTAAACTAATTTTGAGTCGGCGCCAAACGAACAATCAACAAAGATCATCAAATTACTTCAAAAACATTATCAGAATGTCACCGCGCAACTCGATGCCATCATTACACGCCTTACCTAATTCATTTGCTCGTTTGTTTGGTGCCGACTCAAAATTAGTTACTTACATTAATTTAGGAGCTTAGTTATTGAGACTAAGAAGGTTTATTTTATTTTGTACTTTTCAATTCCGTATTTCGTCGGTTTATTTTTTGTTAAAAAGTTTTTATTCCAATCGTGTTTTGGCAGGTATTACATAAAATCTACATGAATATCTATATGATCTTTGGAAAACACATTGGTTCCTATGAAAATAATATTTACTGATCTTTGTTTTCCGATTCGGTTTTTCCATAGACCCATCTATGGAGGATGTTGAATACGTTTTTGTGAGTACTAAAAATCCACAGTTCCCCCTTGAAGTGTTGGATATGACCGCCCCTGGATACCAGTAGAAATTCGATCGGTTAGTAGAAAATATTCAGTTTGATAACTTGCAGAGAGTGACTCAATCAAATATCTCTCGATATGTGGTTGATTATCCCTGGTAAACAGTTCTTGCTGTCCAATTTCCCAGCCATCACTTGCCGGTTCTGATTATTTGAATATGGATGGTAATTTTTCATGTTTGTGAGTATTCCAATTTAGAAAAAACTCTAGCAATTGCTTGAATTGCCTAATCTCACGATATATGTGTAGTTGTCTGTACGAAATATGAATCATATTATATGTCCACTTTCCTAGATATATGTGATAAGGTCGAATCAAACACATTGGTTCCTATGAAAAACATATTTGCTGATCTTTGTTTTCCGATTCGGTTTTTCCGTAGATCCTTCTAGGGAGGATGTTGGATACGTTTTTGTGAGTACTAAAAATCCACAGTTCCCCCTTGAAGTGTTGGATATGACCGCCCCTGGATACCAGTAAGAATTTAACCGGTTAGTAGAAAATATTCAGTTTGATAACTTGCAGAGAGTGACTCAATCAAATATCTCTCGATATGTGGTTGATAATCCCTGTTAAACAGTTTTTGCTGTCCAATTTTCCGGCCATCACTTGCCGGTTCCGATTATTTGAATATGGATGGTAATTTTGTATTTTTGTGAGTAATCCAATTTCGAAAAAACTCTAGCAATTGCTTGAATTGACTAATCTCACGATAGATGTGTAGTTGTCTGTATGAAATATGAATCATATTATATGTCCGCTTTTCTAGATATATGTGAAAAGGTCGAATCAAACACATTGGTTCCTATGAAAAACATATTTGCTGATCTTTGTTTTCCGATTCGGTTTTTCCATAGAACCTTCTAGGAGGATGTTGGATACGTTTTTGTGAGTACTAAAAATCCACAGTTCCCCCTTGAAGGGTTGGATATGACCGCCCCTAGATACCGGTAAAAATTTCACCGGTTAGTGGAAAATATTCAGTTTGATGATTCGCAGAGAGTGACTCAATCAAATATCTCTCGTTATTTGGTTGATAATCCCTGATGAACAGTTCTTGCTGTCCAATTTCCCAGCCATCACTCGCCGGTTCTGACTGGTTGAATATGGATGGTAATTTTTCATCTCTGTGAGTAATACAATTTCGAAAAAACTCGAGCACTTGCTTGAATTGACTAATTTCACGATATATGTGTAGTTGTCTGTACGAAATATGTATCAAATTATATGTCTGCTTTCCTAGATATATGTGAAAAGGTCGAATCAAACACATTGGTTCCTATGAAAAACATATTTGCTGATCTTTGTTTTTCGATTCGGTTTTTTCATAGAACCTTCTAGGAAGGATGTTGGATACGTTTCTGTGAGTACTAAAAATCTACAGTTCTCCCTTGGAGTGTTGGATATGACCGCTCCTGGATACCAGTAAAAATTTTACCGGTTAGTAGAAAATATTCAGTTTGATAACTTGCAGAGAGTGACTCAATCAAATATCTCTGGATATGTGGTTGATAGTCCTTGGTAAACAGTTCTTGCTGTCCAATTTCCCAGCCATCACTTGCCGGTTCTGATTATTTGAATATGGATGGTTATTTTTCATCATTGTGAGTAATACAATTTCGAAAGAACTCGAGCAATTGCTTGAATTAACTAATCTCACGATATATGTGTAGTCTATACGAAATATGGATCATATTATATGTCCGCTTTCCTAGATATATGTGAAAAGGTCGAATCAAACCGGAAATTATCGCTTGAAAAGTACAACGGACAATACTGAATAAATTGGAACGGTCCCATTTCACGTCTAACGGCAAGCGAGGAAGTTAATATACAGATGTCATTTCCTCGAAATGCCAGGATGATAGCGAAACACAATTTAAATGTTGGTCCGGTTAATAATGGAAAAGAGAATAGGGATATATTTATGAATAGCAATGAACGGTTCAGTTCGATTGTTCTTTTTGTTGAAATATTGGTGACGATCCTACAATTATTTAAGTACCAACTTTGGAACATAATGCTCATTCAAATATTATTATCAATAAGTTCTCAAAAGTAACAGAGAAATGAAAAAATATTTCAATTCATTTCAATGAAATAATAAAAATAAAGACTGATGTCTCCAACTGAAATGCAATTTTTTTTTATTGATCTATTTCTTTCGCAATGAGAATATTCGAAAAAAAAAACACTGGAAATACTTTTTTGAAGCTCATATATTTTGAATACTTTCCAATTTTTTGTTTTTTGCTTCCGATTAACAAAAACTTTGTTGGAATATTTGTTAATTTGGTATTAATTTGTAAGAACTAGATAAACTAAATATGAAATATGAAATGGACCAATAGGTGAAATCACAAATTTCTGGAAAAAATATAACAATCTCCAGAACGATGATAAAAGAAGTTGTTTTTAATGTTTTTTTCAGAAAGTTTTTCCAAAATAAATTATCATAGAAATGTTCCTGTTTTAACACTGCGGAAACCGCGCCGAAATGTGACGTAACAAGTTCTGAACTATCTACCATTGGCTATGAAGAAATTCATAACAAAACAACAACACGATTTCTTAGAATAAATATCCATATAAAACGGAAATTTCACTATCACATCAACAATATCTGCAACAAGTTGTCTTTTGGATGTTATGCAATTCGAGTAATCCCAAACGAGGTAGGTTTATCCGCATCTAGAAACGCGTATTTTGCTCTGATTGAATCTCATTTGAGGTTTGAGGGATTGCATTTTGGAGCGCATGCTGCTCTTACTGACACAAACATGTTTTGTACTCCAAAAAAGAGCTCTGAGATATAATTGCAAAAAAGGCCAAGAGATTCATGTAGGCAGTTATCCAAAGATCTGGAAATCATGACAGTAATATCTCTATGCATCTCTAGAATCAGTAAGCCTTATACATTAAAATATAAATCTCTTTGAAACAAATGATTTATACTATAATACTCGGCGAAGCAACTTTATCAGATTACCGAGACCAACAACTAATATAGTGAAAGACTACATAATTTACAACGGCAACAAAATGTTCAATCATCCTCCTAACCATAAGGTACATAATGAGTCACAGGCGGTTCAGAAGAGTATATAAAAAAAATCATACTTTGATCTGGACGATTACTTTGCCTCTAATCTCCAACAATTCTAACTTCTCCATACTCGGGTATCATTTCATAATCCTTGAAGAACTTAAGAGACTGAATATGTACTATTTTTATCAACGTATAATATAATATAAAATAATCCCATATAATACTCATCATTTTATTATATATATATATATATATATATATATATATATATATTGTTATGTTATGAAAAACCAGTTATATATATTAAAAGGAAAAAACCACAAAAAGAAAATTACTTAATAGATATTATTTAAGAGATTTTTTTACATAATTTTTTAAGTTCTATTTCCTTTATTAAGCCTCTGTATAATATGAGTAGATAAAAATATTCAAATACTATAATACAATCAATTTCATACACTGTCATAATGATTACAACCCACAATTATTCAAAAGACAACAAAAAAGGTATAGATTTACAAAATCATCCTGAATAAGATGTGATCAGCAAAATTATAAGCTCAAAACATACAGTATATGAAATTGTATCCCACTAAAAGTAGCCAATGGGAGAACAACAATCTTCTTGATGACAATAGCCAATCAGGAACAGTATGGTCAAATGTAAGATTTGAAATTGTGAGAAAATAAGAACGGAAAAGTGTCACAGACAATTATGATTGAATATTGTAAATAGTCTGTGAGAAAGGAAAAATATATTCATTCATAAGTTTTGACAAATAGCCCCAAACAGTGGAAATGTGAGAACATAGTGCGCGAATTCAAAAATTCAAATCAAAAGGACTGAGGAAAAGATGGTATCCAAGTAACGGAAAACAAAACCACGGTGGAGATCGAAAATAAATTGAAAACGAATGCCACGTTTTGTTGGGAGAGAAAAAAAAATTGATAAAATTCAACATTATAAACAGAAAACCAACATTACCTTATTTGTATACCATATACAAGTATTCGAAAGCTGATATTTGGATTGGTATGGTTCCTTCTATTTGGTATTGAAGTTCCTGAGAGCATTGGAGTGAAAGAGAATCCAAATGTATATTGAACAGCGACAGTTCCAGCGTCAGGTATAAACTTTCCTAGTGCACATTACGAACTGAACAACTTCATTAATAACGCATATCCCATCAGAAGAACTTTTATTTCATTTGATTTTGAACTATTGAAGAAATTTTCACTGTCCAGGTGAAAGTGAGGTTGTGTATTTATCCATGACCTGTTTCTCATGATTATCCACGAATATTTGTAAATTCACCTTAGAATAAGTTATCTATCGGTAGGCCAGGTAAAATTGAGTTTTCCTGAATAAAGGAAATAATTTCGTTCTGATACTTTGTCGTTTTGTTTTCCACAATTATCAGCAATCATATTTATAAACACAGACTTGACATCAAGTAGTGGTTAGTGGCTCAATTGCCTGAACCGGCTATCTGAGACGAGAGGAGTACCAACTGAGTTTAGTCGTGGTAAGAAAAATGATAAAAATTGGCAGCAACGCGACGAGACAACTGTGACATTAGCTAGCAATTATTATTACATCACAAAACATATTATACAGGGCGAAAATACCTATCTATATCATAACAATTTGGCTCACAACGAAGAGAATTATTAGCAATCTTCATTTTATAACAACAATTTATATTTACAATTTATCAATACATTACAATTGGCACCCAAAACGTGGGCGAAATAATCAAAAAATTATTTGTTATATTATCAATACATAACAATATATATATATATATATATATATATATATATTTTATACACATTACTTGTTTTATGTTCGCGATTGTCCTAAATGTATGTATGTATCATATTTTAAACATTTATTTATACATTTTTATATCTCTTTCTTTTCAGTTACTCTGTACAGAAGTTTTGTCTTTGAGAAATTTTTATTTCCGACAATGAAGTATATCTTGATTGATTGCCCAACAAACATTATGAGTAAAATTTAGGCCATTTCGACCTTCGAATAGGTTAGCGCCCAAATTGGCGAATGTAATTCTTACGTTATAACTACCTTAAATTTACCAAAATGGGGAATAATGGACGTTATTTAGAAGTAGAGAATTGGGCAATCAAGACATTCTGCCTAATGAGTCGACGGTATGAATAGGCCTTAAGACTAGTCGACTGATGATAAAAATTTAGTTATATTTCTACCTATTTAAGGTTATACACACTATAATAAAACAAACAATCAAAGGTTAGAAGAAGATGATAAGAGTCCACTGTATATTGGGTATCTCAACCTACATGCCTATTCGTAAAAGCTTTGAAGATAACATGAACATTGGGTATGAATAAAGAACTGTCAAGAAACAGCAGAGAAAATGTATGTAAGTGATGGTTTCGCCTTCACAACTAGTTCGAATTCTATTTGCAATAGAAACTTTTTTGTGAAATGTTGAATTTTACTCAGGTCAAACAAGTGGGCCCCTCAAAAAATCAAATTTGTTTAGACTCAATTCATAAAATTAAGTGTACTTCCTCAACTGCTTTTATCAATCACTGCAAAAACTAATTTCATAGATGAAGCATATCATATACACCTACTTTTTAAATATATATCATCAAAATGTGGTCGATTCCAGAAAATCATGAATAATTTTTGCAATGGCAAAAACGGTTCAATCCAAAAAATATGGCGTCTATTCCATATGGGACCTATTAGTCGCTTTTTCCAAAAATTCCGACTTCGAGAACACATGGGCTTTGTTCGAAGTCGAAACTATCTTTTATTCCTGACTTTGAAGTTCATTTTCCATATCTTGGGATTTCAGACCCCTTCACATTGTGGTCACGTGATGAAATACAAATATGTTATTGGATGTTTTCTCATGCGATATGTCTATACGATCGGATCTCTGGCTGGATTGGAATCGTGGATAATGAATTTGTATTGTTATTCGATATTCTGAGCAGAAACACTTAAATTATCATTTTAATCCCAAATATGGAGTGGAATTGAAATTTGTTTCCTACTCCTTGTTGATGGTGAAACGAAGTATTTCTGTCTAGCCTATACCTAGATACTCAAAGAGAAGGACATACTACAAACTCCGTAATAAATGTTAATTTTGAAATGGAACATCAAGTATCAGTAATGTTGAAAAAAGTACGCGATAATTTTATTCAGTGCACATTTTGCCATGATAATATCCATGATGATGATCTCTCGGTGTGAGGAGGAAATCTCTATTAGAAGAGAAAGAGCTTATCATAACATTTTAAATAGCAGATGGTATGTAGTGATTGGCTCAAAAATTTGTAGTTTGACATTTACGCGTTCTGTATAGTCTGAATGCATTGTTAGGATGCTAACGTTGCAGAATGTGGTGCCCGAAAATATCCAATTCAATTTTTTCACCAATTGACTACTTTGAAAAAATCGAGATATTATGATTCGCTCAAAAACTTTTATTCGACGTTCCCGGATGCCGCAATGATTAGTGTTGAAATTTTCGAAGTCATCGTTTCAACACATCAATCTTTCATTGTTTCACTATTTGCTTTCGTTTTCTTGCACTTTTTCGTTAGATTTTTTTTCCCATTTGCTTCAGTTGGACCAACTTTATTGAATTTTATTTTGTCGTATCATTGAAAACGTCACGGCTGGCAACAGACGAAGCTTGTTGAACGCAGCTTATCTATGCATTCATTCTGTTCATTCTGTCAATCCATCCATTACCGGCATCACCTAACATAAGCCTGAGTTGTATTGCCTCCGTCAATGGCTAACCCTTATTTGCTTCCATATTTCACTCATAAAATGGATGATGAATGTTTTGAAATAGTTGAAGCCATTAAAAGTCGTGGAGCACATAGTAGAATATTCTTAAGTACCACATAAGTAACATGATGGCTATGGGAAGTGTAGGTTCGGATGATATTCTCATTCCGGCAGCTTATCGATAGTAGTTGGTGGTATACTTGTATGGTTTAATAATTCTATTCGAATTTCTACTTTGCATTATATAGATTTCTAAAATCCAGCTCCAAAATAGATTATTTGAGGAGAGTGAATTGTATAATGATATGCTCATCCGAATCGATTCGAGCTTCAATAGCTGATAATAGACCAAGTTAATTTGAGAAATTCATTTTTGGTAACTTTGACTTCGTTGTAGACATTTAGTCTCATTAGACAAATATTGTAGAAATTTCGCCCTCATTGTGGAACAGTAGGTATAAACTAGGACAAAAAATGTCCAGGCAACTTAATTGGTGCCAAAATAGGTAATGTAGAGTGTATAGTAGACCTGTTTACCAATTTGTTTATTCCTTGTATACGTGAACATAAATGAGATAATAATCAGGTTAATACTTACTAGAAAGTATTCCCTGAAAGTTCAAGTATTTTGAACACATTTTGCTGGTCACTTTCAGGTGATATTTAACCTAATAAATGACTCTATTGACCCATCAGACTGTATATTTGAAGTTCATAACAAGTAATTTCATACTATTCACTACACCTATTGAGTTTATGGTTTTTGAAGGAGATCCGGTGGTCTCAGTTACGGTTTTTATAATTCGAATTATAACTTTGGATCTAGTTAGTAGTTGAAGGTAGAATATTTGGTCAGAAATAGGCGAATTCGGACTTCTTCACGCCATTTTATTCCTCTGCTTGGTATAATTTTTCCATAATGTTAGTTGGGGGAGTCCATAGTAGAATATTTCTTTATACCACATCGGTGGGAACATGATGGCTCTGATCTTTTGACTTTGGGAAGTGTAGGTTGTTCTCGGATTATATCCTCATTCTGGCATTCAAATTTCAATTTCTAAAATTCAGCTCCACAATAAATTATTTGAAGAGAGTAAATTGATCCGCTTCGATTCGGGCTCGAATATCTGAAAGACCAAGTTACTTTAATGATTTCATTTTTCATGACTGACTTTGTTGGAGACATTCAGTCTGATTAGATAAAGATTATAGTAATTGCGCCCTCATTGTGGAACAGTAAGTATAAACTAGGGCGAAAAATGCACGGGCAACTCAATTGGTGCCGAAAAAGGTAATGTAGAGTATATATTAGACCTGTTCAGCGACTTGTTTATTCCCTGACTGAATATACATGAGGCAATAATTAGGTTGATATTTACTAGAAAGTTTTTCCTGAAAGTTCAAGTATTTTGAACACATTTTCCTGATTACCTTCAGGTGAAGTTCAACCTAATGAATGACTATACTGACCCATGAGGCTGTGGAAGTATATTCGGAGTTCATAACAACTAATTTATTACTATGCACTACGCCTATTGATTTTGGGGTTTTTGAAGGAGATTCGGTGATCTCAAATACGGTTTTTATAACTCGAATTGTAACTTTGGAGTTAGTTAGTAGTTGTAGGTGGAATATTTGGTCAACCTGGAAATCCAACATATCCCTACCCTCCATAAAGTTATTTCTTGGTTTAGATATGTGGATGATACATTATCATTCATAGATGGTTCTCCCTCAGATGCCTTGAACATGCTGCACTCAATTAACAGCATACGTCCCAATATCCAATTCACCATAGAAATAGACACCAACAATGAACTGAACTTTTTAGATTTGAAAATAAAAAAGCTCGATGGAAAGCTCGAGTTTTCCATCTATCGAAAACCTACACAAACTGATCATCTCATTCCTTTCAATTCCAACCACCCGTACCAACAAAAAATGTCATCTATTCATTGCTACAGCCACAAATCACTAAACATTCCTATGTACAACACCAACTCCGAAGAAGAAGTCAAAATCCTCAAACAATTAGCGGCTCATAATGGTTTTTCCCCTGATATCATTCCTAAAACTATAAACGAAATAAAATATAAAGATAGATTGAATACAGCTTCTCACCAACATCCAACAGTAGAATATTACATAATATATCTGAATTATGGAAAGTACTTGAAGAATTGGAAATTTCGGAAAATGAAAAATAATGGTACTAATTGCTCTAACACACAAATACACCTGAACTGTAACTTCAAACCCATGTTCAAACACTTCTGCGGGAATCTCAAGAGGATTAACCTACTTTTATTCTGATTTTCAAGCTTTGTCTAGTTTGTCAACCATCTGCCATTTTACCTGATTTTATTTTATTTTAACGTGATACGTCTAATAGTTATAATCGATTTTACTGCTACCGTTGAGTTAGCCACTCTTTCCTACCTACCTAAGGTTATAATGTCCATTATGTCCACTATGGTTTTGTGTCTCTTGAGAGATGGAATCTCACCCCAATTTGACAGTATGTACTTTGTTGATTTGTATAATGTTATTTTCAATATACTTTTCTGTCATAGATTGAAGCTCTGATGATGGCAAATAGCCGAAAGCGCTCAGCCTAACCAAGCTTTGTAATTAAAGAATTATACACTAAAAAATACTTCGTTCTCTACCTTCCTTTAGAAATAGATGAATTCGGACTTATTGAAGTCATTTCACCTCTTTTTTTGGTATAATGTTCCTATAATGTTATTAGTTGGGTGATATCTCCGAGAGTGCTAGAGAATGGATTTACAGCTTTGTTTCACAGCGTTGTCAAGCGTTATTTATGATAGTTCCATACAATGTGAGTAGGTAGAAAAAATAATGAATAGCACTCTATATACAACTTCCAACATTTAACTTTCAACATTCAACTTTCAACATTCAGCTTTCAACTTTCAACATCCAACTTTCAACAATAAACTTCCAACAGATTATGGATGTACTAGGGGCCTTATTAGACATGCAAATTGCAAGAGTGTTGGTCTAATAGTTGTTGAGTTATGGGCGGGTCGGAAGTAGCTCGAAATGTTTCATGTGATAGACACAGAGAAAATCCAGAATATTGAAAACAATAATTTAGGGAAACTATTTCTTGATATTTTCCTCCACTTCTTGTATTGAATCAAAAATCTCGCCATTGAATCATTAACCTTCTCGTAATTCATGCAGACGAGTTCACTGGTATCGATCGAAGAATTGGAGTTATCAACCCCATTTGCCTCAACACAAAGAGTCATACATGAAATACTGATATATGATAGGAAGAACGTACTTTTGTCATGCAGCTCACAATCAAAAACGAATTACCTCGCTACATGAAAGAACGGAAAGGCAAGTTGTTGCAGCAATAAATCATTCCAGATTTCCAGTAATGCAATATCGTCGGAGGAGGCTTTTCACTCCCACACCTACCCCAAATTACCGAAATAACATGTTGTTGGTGGAAATCAATAATGTCAGTTTTCATTTTGTGTCTATAGTTGCAACACTTGAATAATCGGTGTCTTCCTTATATCGCGTGCAGCGAAAACTTCGGGAACACGAAATCACTTTCAATCAATCAGTCATTGAATATGGAGCATCCATGTACTAGTCGACGCTTTTCGGTAATCCAATTTTGAGGTAGATTCTAATACAAGTTTAGTCATGAACAATTTTCAATAGTCCTAACCGTACTCCCAAAAAGTCTGCTGAGATGAACAGTTCAAGGATGTAACACCCTTTATTCTTTCAATCACAAAGGAACTCGCACGAAAACATATGGGCTCTCGGTCGAATTGGCTGAAATTTTATTATGTTATAGTAGGATGGGTCATTGGAAAAAAGTGTGAGTTCAAATGATTTTTTATGTTTAGTTTATGAGATATAAGCGGCCAACATTCGTAAAAACGTCGTATTGAGGTAGGATTGACGAAGAAAAAATCTGTTTTTTTAGTCGAAATAAGACCAAGTAAGGATGAGAATGTATTGATTGGAACTCATGAACATGTTCAATTATAATATTATATATATATATATATATATATATATATATATATATATATATATATATATATATATATATATATATATATATATATATATATATATATATATATATATATATATATATATAATTATATCGTTTTCCGGATTTTTTTTCCAGCACTATTTCAAAACCACCAGGTTATATTTTGTTGAGATATCAAAGTTTCAGTCTATTGTAGGCGAAAAAACGTGTTCTGTTTCTTGATGACCCCTTTACTGAAAACAAGTGACAGATCATTTTTGATAACAAAAAAATGGAATTAATCGCTACTGCCCATTGAATAGAAGATAGAGTAACATTCTCATGAACTCAATTGTTCAATGTTACCTTTCAATTAGAGAAAGGGTGCGTTACATTTTTTTAGGTCATTTACAATGTTTTCATTGAATTACTAAAAATCTGTTCCGTTAATTTGGACCATAGTTTACTCACGATATTTTGAAAATGTTGACTAACATATACGATAGTTTTATCAAATTTGTATTGTGAGTTTCTAAGATATCCATTTTTGAAGTTTACGGTATTACGATATATGGGGTAACCTATCGATTTAACGAAATTTTATGGAACCTTTCGACACATTCAATTCTATTATACAACTTTTCGAAATCAATTATTTGATACTATAAACAACAGAAACCACACTCAACAAAAATTTGGAACTCAACAGTGTAAACTCAAAAAAAAACGAATTATAAATAAATTCTAATAAAAATCAATTGGAAATTCTAATAAGTTATAAACAAAATAAACAACAATTTACATACTTGAACTCTCAGAACACAAACAATAAACAAAACCTAAATTCAAATAATGTTATTAATATTGATTTGTTGAAAATATAAACAGTATGTTCATAAAATCAGATGTGGAATCATCTGCGACCGAAAGATAAACTTTAGTCACTATCTTCCATCGTCAAGAAATAGAAAATCAAATAACTATCTGAATGAAAATGCAAATTTCAGATTTTTTCTTTTGAGTTAGGGCCTTTTCAGAATATCTATCAGATGTAGTTCAATGTCCAGCGTGGCTTTAGCCGGGAAAGTAGTTGTTTTCTGTTAGACATTCACAAAAAATAGCTTCATTTTAATCGTGGATTTTTCAATTCACAGAAAAATCTTTCTATCGATATTCAATTGAGAATGTTTCCCTTTTCAATTATTATTATTGTTATTTATTGGTCTATTTGCGCATTCTAAAACATTGTTTAATAGTTCATTGTTCATTGTTTCGTGATGACAAGCATATCTTGGGTACCAAAGTACGCTGCAAATATGGGAACAGCATCCCACTGTTCTTACCTCCACTTTTGCAGGTACAGTAGTAGCCTAGAATACGTTCATTTGCAGGTGCATCAGGAATAATACTAAAGTATATCCACAGTTGATACTTTATAGCATTTCTAAATCTGGATTCTATGAGGCAGCGTAATAGTCCAGGTTCAGGATTACGCATATCAATTTCAAATAGAAATAATAAAGTACCCTAGCCATGAACTATTGAGAAACGTTTTAGATTGCGCAAATAGACCAATCAATAACAATATTAATAATTTTATTTTAATTTAGGTTCTGGTTATTGTTTGTTTTTGAGAGTTCCATTATGTAAATTGTTGATTATATTGTTTATAACTACATAGTTTCAATTTCGATTTGTTATATTATAATTTTCATAATATCAATTGATTTTTTATGTTAAAAGTCGTTATTTATAATCCGAATTTTTTGAGTCTCTACTGTTTGTTGAGTTCCAAATTGTTTTTGAGAGTGGTTTGTGTTGTTTATAGTATCAAATAATTGATTTCGAAAAGTTTTATAATAGAATTGAATGTGTCGTGTGTCGTGTTCCATAAAATTTTGTTAAGTTGATAGCTTACCCCATATATCGTAATACCGTGAACTTCAAAAATGGATATCTTAGAAACGCAACATACAAAGTTGATAAAACTATCGTATATGATAGTCAACGTTTTCAGAATATTGTGGGTGGAATGTGGTCCAAATTAAGGGAAAAGTTTTCTAGATATTCAATAAAAACATTTTAAATGACCTAAAAAAATATAACACACCCTTTATCTGAATAAAAGGTCATATTGAACAATTGAGTTCATCAGAATGTTACCCTATCTTCCATCCAATGGACTGTAGCAATTCATTCATTTCTTGTAATCAAAAACGATCTCTCAATTGTTTTCAGTATAGGGGTATACTCGAAAATTGAAAAAAATTATATATTTCAAACAGAGAGGATCATCAAGAAACAAAACACGTTTTTTCGCTTACAATAGACCAAAACTATGATATCTCAACAAAATATAATTTGTTGGTTTTGAAATAGTGCTAGAAAAAAAAATCCAGAAAAATTATTTTTTTGACTATGCCCCATATACGCCCCAATGTACTATCATCAATAAGATTATAATTGAACATGTTCATGAGTTCCGATCAATGAATTTTCATTCTTACTTTGTCTTATTTCAACTAAAAAAACAGTTTTTTCTTTGTCAATGCTACCCTACGAACTTTGGCCGCTTATGTCTCAGAAACTAAACATACAAAATCATTTAAACTCACAATTTTTCTAATGAAAATAAAATTTCAGCCAATTCGACCAATAGCCAATTTCCGATATGTTTTCGTGTGGAGTTGAATTATAAAAGAGGAAATCACTTGGCTGATAGGCTGCTCAGTTTGATTCGGTAAGGTCGTGACTGAGGTTCAATTAATAGTCCACCAGAAAATGTATTCATTAATTTACTTGACTTGCTCGATATTTGGGTGCCAGGCTTGTTGAGGACAAAAGCCAAAGATAAGAAAGTATGTAAAATAAGCAAACATGTTACCTAGTTTGTATGGGAAGGCAAAATAAATATACAGGAACTCAACTCAACAAATTTCATTCCTTGATAATAAAAACCCAAAATATTTGTAAACAAATGATGAAAGATCAAAAATATTATCGAACAATTTTACAACTATACAATTACTAGATGAAGAAAATAAGAGTGGAACCAATTGAATAGAAATTTACAAGCGGAAAAAGATAGAAAATTTACAAGTGAATAATAGCGACATTTACAATTTTTTTTCTGATATGATTATATCTTTTGGTATGATTATATCTGAGGTGCTAGCTGAAGATGGTGAAGGAGTTATGGGGAAGGCTAGTTCATTCTACGTTCAGGTCTCAGCAAAGCGGAAACAATATTGTTCTTGTATTGGTGGCGGTATAGATTGCGATACCTTGATGTGCCTCATTGACCACGGTGATGTAGACTGCTGTACGACCCCTGGGAGCTACCTGCCTGTATTTTTTCATTCAAAAGGCACGCGTGCGAAACAAAAAATTTGCGTGGTTATTCCAGTGACGTTATTTGCCCGTGACTACTAACTCAGCACCGGATTATTAGCCGATGGCACAATAGCGTGAATTGCGTGATTTGATTTGACTGAATAATCACTTCTAAACTAACCAGGATGGAACGAAAAATTCGTTACAAGGAATGATAGTTGTTTTTGACTGCACCAATTTTATCTTCGTAATAGTTTCCTTTGTTGATCTAATTAAGTTTCTATAGTTTTTCTATTGATCTTTCAGTTCGTCAGAAGGGTTTCTATTTATTTTCCTTCCTGGTCTCTATGTTTGGGATAATTGATTAGTCCGTATGTTATCCACGGTTTCAGTTTCGTATATTGCTTGCTTATTGTTTTGACTTTCGTACATTTGTCAATAATTTCTTTGATTTGATTGGGGAAAATTTCATGGGCAATTGGGTCTTTTGAACTTAACACAATATCCCATTTTCCTTTTTTAGTTAGAAAAGTTGTTACTGTGAATACCTATCCTATGGAAATTAACCTATCCAACACCGTCAGAAAATACATTCAAAAATATTCACCAAATCGTGAAACATACCTTCAGTTTCAGTAGAAGAAAGGGAATCAGGAGGAATAGACTTTTTCGAAACATTGTAATATTTTTTTGAAAATTCTGAATGTAGTTTACAAAATGTAGCCGATCAATTAGGTGAAAGTTTTTCCAAAACAACAAACCAAATAAAATTTTACCCGTCCAAGACTCATAAGAGGAAAAGACAGGAATTTTGCCGACAGATGATTCAAAATTTGAATGAAGATCTCGATTATTCAACTAAAATATCATGGACTGACGAGTCATCCTTTTCTACGGCAGGAGTTTTCATTAGGAAAAATCGAAGGACGTGGGAAAAAAAGGACAATCGAAAAAATTCGGTAAAACAAATAAAGAAAACAGGAACAAAAACTGTTAGCGTTTGGTTCGAAATTTTTGTAATGAAATTGGTGGGCCTATATTTTATGATCAAATATTAACAGGAGTTACCTCTCAAGGAATACTCATCCCAGAAATGGAAAATATTCATTTACATAATTTTTTGGAAGCCAAGTTTGTCAGTATGATTTGGATGCAAGATGGGGCAATCTCGCATAGGGTCCAATATGGATTGGAAATCACGGAAGTGGTGAATGGCCACCCAACAGTCCAGATTTGACCTCTATGGGTTCATTTTTCTGGGGATTTCTAAAAGACATTGTTCATAATAATAATAATATTCAACTTATTAAAGATACGATTTGACTTGAAATGCACTTATAAATGTAGGAAGTCGTTATCAATTATGCATTGACAACATTGGTGGACAAATTGAACATCTTTTATGAGTTATCATGTTATTTAAATTTCCTAAATAAATCTTTATTATCTATTTTTTTATAAATATTTGAATTTTTTTTTCTTCATTATTACACTATTTCGATTATTCCATTGAAAGAATGTCACTTGACGAACATAATATAGTTGTCATTTTCATAGCTTACTTTACAAATGTTGACTTTCATGTGATAGGTATTTACAGTAACAACTAGTTTAACTGAGTTATTCCACGTTCAATAACTCAAAAACGGTATAAGATAGGGATAACAAATGGTATAGTTTTGAAATCAGGAAAAAAAAATTCAATAATATGCAGGGTATCCCATTAAAACAAAAACAGAAATCTGCCAGTTACTGTATTTTTGATAGTATTTTATCAAAATTCAGTCATATCGACAAAACTTTTACATTTGATTTTATTTTCTGTAGGCAATAATGACGACGATAAGGGGTGGGTGAATTATAGTGACTTACCCAGTACATGGATCTTTCGATAATTTGGCTTATTAGGTACACTAGGCACAGTTACTTGCCTATAATTGTCCATAGAGAGAGGGTCATATCATTTATAGCTTGGCGTGACTATTCCCAGTTTCAATTCTTCAGGGAATCCACCTGATTCGACAAATAAATTTATTAAATTCGTTGAAAGTTCTGCAATTCGATACGCTATACTCTTGATTAATTTTGTGGGTATGCAATCAATTCCAACGGAATTTGTATTGTTGGGACTTTTTATCATTTGAATGACCTATAATTTACTGAAATCTTTTTCAACTAACCGCAAACAAAGTGTTCAAATAGGAAACGATGTAAGCAATGAAATGGATAACACATTCGGCGTCCCTCAAGGGACCGTGCTAGGCCCAGTTCTGTTCATAATTCATATAAACGAAATACTTACTAAATAAAATTCTGGGACTATAATTTCGTTCGCTGACGATACGGCGTTAATATATACTGGGGAATCATGGCAACAAGTACGGGAAACAGCTGAAAACGATCTAAAAAATATATTCGAATGGTTCAGATGTAATGTCCTAACAGTAAACGTAGAGAAAACCAAAGTTATTCCATTTACGTCATACGAAAATAATTCACCCCATTACGATACCCTCACGTTGAACAATGTGGACGTCCCATTAGAGAGGTCGGTGAAATATCTAGGAATTCATATTGATTCGTTTCTTAGGTATGACATACATATTGTTAATGTGGTAAAGAAAACCCGTGGACTGATATACAGATTCTGGCAGTTCAAGGAATTTTTAGGGTTCACACATCTCAAAATCCTGTACCATGCTTTAGTAGAATCCATCATTCAGTACGGTATTATTGGCTGGGGAGGCATTCTAAGTTGTCATCTGAAACCATTAGAGGTACTCCAAAAATGGTTCATCAAAATAATATTGGGTAAACCGAAAACTTACCCAACTGAATAACTGTTCTCTGAATCCGGACTACTCGACATGAGACAATTTTTCTGTAAAACGATTATTCAATTCGTTTCTGGGGATGAAACCTATATCCATTCAGTGAACCATGAATATTCCACCAGAAACAACAAAGGGAGCAATGTGTTCATGCCCAAAGCAAGTAAGTCAGTTGGCCAGAGATGCTTCATTTACCTTGCTCCTCGCTTACTCCGTTTATTACCTGATGAACTTCAAAGAATCAATTCAAAATCATTACTGAAGAAAAGATTGAAACATTGGATCCTGGATACCGATAAAACAATAATTCACAGCATTATCACCTGTTGATTCATAATACTTGCTATCTCCCTCATTCCACTACATTGAAACCTTTCCGAATATGTCATTCACTGTATCTACTTTTTTACTATTATATCATGTGTCTTATGAAATGTGATCTTATGTAAATACTGTGTTTTTAACTGAAAGACATTCTGTTATTTTATAAGCAGCGTTCTTTATATTTATATTTGTTTTTATTTTTCAACCAGCGCTATTCCTTTGAAAAATATTCAACCGAAACTTCAATGATATACCTGTATCCTTTGAAAAATATTCAAACCATACAAAGAAATGAAAGATGGAGGTATACTCACGGACAAGTTCTTCACTGAACTTGAGTGAGTTAATATTTCCATGCATCTCACGGCTTTTCACATGGTTTATCCATTGGCTACCGTTTCTGTTTTTTTTATTTCACTGGAAAAATGTATATCCCCACGCGTATATTCTGTATTTTGTATATTTTCGTGTATATTGTCTATATATCTCAATTATTTATATATATGTTGTACTACTATTCCTATGTACAACTTCGAGATTTATAGGATTCACGTTTATTCACTTATTGTTTGAAACTATAACCTAAAATTATATGTAACGAAAAATTGGTTAATGAATATTATTATTATTATTATTATAGTTCTTGAACATCAACAGGTATGAAATAAAAGTTTTCAGTGTAACCCAAATTGCATTTGCTATATATAAAAATTTATATCCACTGAATGAACTGGAATTCTAGTGAAATCATCCCATGAACCGATCAGTATCCGCATGAGTGAGTTTTTCCCTGTCGACTCTATTTACCCTCTAGGACTGCAAGGCCCCAGGATATGGATTAATTTTCTGATATCTCTCCAGCATCATTCGTTCAGAGCCTGAATATTTCAACCGCTAGTCGAATCAACCGAAATTGGAATAACCACCGAAATTGATCGGGCTTTCATCAATAATATAATGGAAATTTGGAATAGAATGATATGCGAATTGGCAGAATAATCGACCTACTTTCAATATAATGAATGCATTGCTTGTTTAATGGCTTATTATGCACCATTACCTATTAAATGGATCGGGTTAGAGATCGATATAAATTGTATTATTTACAGGAATAATCAGGTAGGGTGTGATCATCTATAAATTATCGTCCAGGATCTGAGAGAACTCCATATGCATTGCAGAATTGATCAATGATGAATTATACATATAATTCACTCAAGCAGAAAATTATATGTAGATGATGCCACAATTGAGCAAGATTGTGTACGATAGAGAGATCAGAAAGATGTTTTGAAAAGGAGAATGTATTGAAACATACCTCTCTGGATGATGGAAACAAGGAAATATATGTATCATAGACATATATTTGGCGACTCAAAGTTTGTTGGATGCAGCCTAGGAAACCTTTTCAAAAAATAATAATTGAAATAGGCACATTAATAGTAGGCAAACGACTCTATGTATGCAGTTGGGCCTAGCCCCACCATGTGACTAGGCCGTCGGGAGGGGAGTGCCTGTGACGATCCCAGACACCGCTGGGTGAAGTCCAGGTCCCCTGTCGGTAACATGGTAGCTTGCTTAGTAGTCATGACGAAACTCATGGCGAACCCTCAGGCAAACGGTTACTCGTCAAACGTTACACGAGTAGCAGAGGGTGAAAGCCTAATGCGGCGGCGACACATCAAACGCTGATGAGAATGACTTCGTTGATGCGGATTCGCCCTGCATGCGATGGCAGTATCATTAACATGGGTACCCAGGGGATGAGAAAGCCCCACCTTCCGCGGTGTCTCATCAGCAGGTGTTGGCCTCTGGGGGGGCGTGGTGCTAGATAGTGGAACAATGGAAAACAATACCGTAATTCGGTAGAGACGGGGGATTCCTTAACATTTGGGTTGATGTGATTGTATTCCCTGACTGACTCGGCGCTGAGCGACGCATCAACCTGCTCGTGTACTGACATTCCATAGCCAATAGCTTGTCCTATCAAGCGGCCCCACCGTGGCTGAGCTATAACGGTAGCTGGGATCCCCTAGCGCGCTGAGGGGGCGTATCCCAATTTCGGATACTCCCTTTAGGATTTGGGGCTGAGTTGAACCTAACGGTAGTTACTCTTCCCTCTCCCATTGTGAAGGCGAAGAAACGGGTCTCACTCCTAGTGGAATTTGATGTATGTATGCAGTTGGGCATAGCCCCACAACGTGACTTGGCCGTCAGGAGGGGAGTGCCTGTGACGATCTCAGACACCGCTGAGTGAAGTCCAGGTCCTCTCTCGGTAACATGGTAGCTTGCTTAGTAGTCATGGCGAAAGCCATGGCGAACCCTCAGGCGAACGATTATTCGTCAAACGTTACACGAGTAGCAGAAGGTGAGAGCCTGATACGGCGGTGACCCATCAAACGCTGATGAGAATGAATTCGTTGATGCGGGTTGGCCCCCATATGTGAGGGCAGTCTTATCGACATGGGTACCCAGGGGATTAGGGGAAGCCCGCCGCTTACGGCTCCTCATCGACAGGAGTTGGCCCCTGGGGGACGGTGGTAGCTAGGTAGTTTCAATTGAAAAGATATACCGTTATTCGGTAAAGACGGGGAAGTCCTTCACCTGTTGGGTCCAGGTGATTTTATTTCCTGCCTGATCCGGCGGGGAGCAGCGCATCAATCCGCTTGGGCACTGACATCCCAGAGCCAGTAGCTTGTCATTGCGTGAGCAAGTGGCCCAACCGCGGCTGAGTTATAACGGTAGCTAGGATTACTTAGTGCGTTGATCAGGCGTATCCGGGTTCTCATGGCGTCCCACTGCGCTCCTAGTGAAGATGGAACCGGAAGGCAGGTGCTTCTCTGGGTGTGGGCCGTCCTCTGATGGTGCTCGGAGAGAGTGAAGGTTCCGAGGTACGTCAACGTATTAACGCATGTATGTATGCAGTTGTGGACAAGAATATAAAATGGCGCTACAAGAAACTCAGTTTTGTCAATCTCATCGGGAATTTTGGTCACATATCGATCTGGAAAATGGGGCCTCCAGTCCTGAGTTCTGCACTGGATTCACAAGGGGGTGCTGAGAACCATCATGCTAGATGATCTGGTGGCTGGAAGGATATAACCAGCTCTAATACGTCAGGCAAAATCAGCGGTTCAAGAAGTCTTGGTGCTCCTACCTTCTAACATGCATGAACAAGGAATCGGGGATACTGGAGCTGTATTGGAGATAACCTTGATTTCCAGCTGCTCTACTAACAGACGTCTTGCCTGGGAATCAGTTGTCTGAGTTGTGTGGAGGAAGAATTCTCCCTCCTCTCCATAGGCTGGTGAGAGATCCATATATAGGTTGATTCAGGTGGGCCATGCATTAGCGGTTCATCAACTTGCAGTTGGATTATACACTCAAAATTTAGTATGCTGTCATGACCAATTATGTTCAATCTCTCCAAAATATTTTCAGTTCCACAGCTACAGAGGGAGTGCCAAAAGTCGGTATTAGTTTTCGTTATTTCAAAAAAACCCTTTTTTTTTCCACATGGTCCCGAGTTGAGATAGGCTAATTTATATGAACTTATCTATTACATTTTTTGATGAATGATGATTTTTCTGAAAAAAATATCGTCATAGTAATTTACAAAAAAGAATTAATGGAGCAGTTAGCTGTAAGTCCAGGATAACTTCTGATGTCCCATATATGGTCTCATTTTGTACCATATGGGGGTAGACGATTCTAAATGTCGCATTAAAAAATTGGCACTTTTTATTTTTATGCCTTATCTCTGCCAAGATATCATTTGCTTTTTCAAGTATGTCATGGAAACAAAGAAAATTTTTGTTAAGTGAAAACGAGTAGTGCTAATTCTTAAATAGTATTGATAAGAAAATAAAAAAATATTCGAAGGAAGTTATATTACACTTGTTTGTATCCATGGCATTCGTCAAAAAAATATTCATCGAACTTTTTAATTTGGAATATCCAAACTCACCAGGCATGACACGGAGAAAGTTTTCACGATTGAGAAATAGTTTTTAAAATTTTTGGCTAGAGAGTAAAACCACTAACTGGTTTCTGAGAATCCACAAATGCTATTCGGAGTTGAAAATCAAGTACAATTTCAAATAGGTCTCTTCATAGACTCCTCTCGTGCCTTCGACTGTGTAGACCATAGATTGTTACTTTCGAAACTATTGAGATCAGGTATAAGAGGAGTACCACATGACTTAGTTACATCATATCTCGAAGAAAGGAGAGACAAAGTGTCAAAATTGGCCAGGGAGTACCTCAAGGATCTAATCTGGGTCCATTATTCTTCTTGGAGTTTGCTACCGATCTAATGACATTCATCAGCAACAACACCTGAGCATTTGTTACCAGTTACGCAGATGACACCAACATACTAATAATAGAAGAAAATATGGAAAGTTTCAGAAAAACCACAGCAGATATATACAGTAGAATTAATCTCTGGTCAGAACAGAATAATTCAAAACTAAACAAAAGCAACTAATATCATCATATGCTCTACTCGCAGTCCAAACAATATAGATATACCTTTAAATAAAACCAATTTTTAAATCCGGTGATCCCCTTGATGCTATTAACTACAGACCTATCTCACTCATAACAACATTTGCCAAGATATTCGAAAAACTTCTGAAAATCAGGTTATGCTCCTACCTAGATCAATTCAACATTTTATCTAACAGACAATATGGATTTCGAAGTGGTGTATCAGCACAGAATGCCATAATGCACCTGACATTTAAAATGTATAGTGCAATGGATACTAATAAAATGGCTTTGAGCGTCTTCATAGACCTCTCAGAAGTCTTCGACACTGTTAGCCATACATTATTATTGAAATCTTTGGAAGATGTGGGTATCAAGGGCGTGGGGCTACAGTTATTTAAAACGTTTCTCACAAAAAGGTACCACTTTGTACAAATCAATAATACCAGAAGCGAGCAGAAGGAAGTTACTTTTGGTGTATCCCAAGGATCCGTGCTGGGACCAGTCCTCTTCAACATTTATTTAAATGATCTTTCCTCAGTTCCTACAGCCGGGGAAATTATAGCCTACGCGTATGATACTTGCATCTTCTACGAAGAAGATAATTGGAAAAAAGTCAAAACAGCAGGAAAAAGATCTTGCTAACATTCAAAAATGGTTCAATAGTAAATTACTCACCATGAACTTTGCAAAAACATCGTTCTTCCAGAGAATCTCAATCCTAAGATGCTAATATCTCACTTGTCCAGCCACACTTAATGTATGGTATAGTAGCATGGGGAAGTGTTGGAAAAACTACTTTGACAAATCTTGATGTCATTCAAAAAAAAATCATCAAAGTTATATATAAAAAAGATTTTACTTATCCATCCGACAATCTATTTCGGGAAAGCTCTATAATGGACACACGGCAGCTTTACTATTATTTTACAAACATCTACCAACATAAAAATGTGCATCAACTTGAAAATATCAATCATGAATACAACACACGAAATAAAAAAAAACGTACGTACTAAAAAAGACTGGCCAAAAATGCTACACTTATCTAGCCCATAAACTCTATAACACACTTCCAGATAATATTAAAAATACAAAAAAATTAGAAAACTTCAAATACCACCTCAAAAGTTTCATTTTTAAAAGCTCTAGAGAAATGATTCATAGAATAATAGAATAAACAGATAGTGCCCTGGTTGTATACTTATATCTATTTCATTATCCCCTTCTATATCAATTTACTTTATTTATCGGACTTGTCAATCTTAATGATTTTACGCGTTGATTTTAATTAGTATAACTTATATTTATTACGATTATCTTTTATTTGTTTGCAGTTGCTTTATATATACATATATCTATATCTATTGTCAATCTCAATGATTTCACTCGTGATTTTAATACGTATAAGCTATATTTATCATCATTATTTTTACTGTGGTTTTATCTATATCTATGGACGATCTTAATGATTTTACTCGTTGATTTTAATTAGTAATTAGTATAATCTTATATTTATTACCATTATTGCTTTATCCTATATTGATTTGTGTATTTATGTCACGCACAGGTTAAACCTTTAGTGACTTTTTCCAGTTTATTTACTTTAGCTAGATTACTTATTTACATTCCAACAAGAATTCTAGTGTTTATTCTGTAATAATAACATTTTGTGAATAAACTTATATTATTATTATTATTATAATGAGAAGATAAGCCCAGTTGAAACAGTAAATATGCTCGGAATTGTTCTGGAACGGAAACTATCATGGCATCTCTGTACTAAATTGAAAAATTGTTGCTACTCCATTAGGTTCATGTTTGACCATTGTAGTATCAATGTATTGAAAATCTTGTATCATGCCAATTTTCATTTACACATTCGTTATGGAATTCTGAACTGGGGCACTGGTGCAGCCGTGCAAAGGGTATTCCTTATTCAAAAATACGTGATGAGAACAATTGCTCAACTAGGATACAGGGAGTCATGCAGAGATGCATTCAAAGAACTGAATATTCTGACAGTCGCCAACACATATATACTAGAATCCTGTGCATTGGTATATAAACATAAATCCATCTTCCAACCATATCAACATGACCACTTCACTCGTTCCAAGGGTCTGTTGGTGTCAAATGCTCATAGAACAGCATTGTATAAAAAAAGTGTCTGTAAATTCTACAATATTCTTCCTGAAGATATTAAGGATTCTCCGAGTTCTCATGTTTTTAAATATAGGCTGAAGAAACTGTTGCTTCGAATGAACTGTTACACTTTTCAGGAATTCATCGAGCAACTATAAATTACAGACTGAGTGAAAGCTCATTCATATTCATAATATAGGTGACTCACCATCTTCGATGATATAATGATAAATTACTCAATTAATTTTATAATCACTTATTTACTTGATAGTCTTGCCTTGATTTTGTACTCTTGTATCTATAAGTATATACAAATGGTTCCAGTGACTTTTCTCCAATCATTGCACATTGTAACATTACTGCAACAAATGTACTTTCCAATTTGAGAAATATGGAAATTATTATATCATTATATCAGTTGAGAGTGATATCTCTAATTACTGAAAGGGTTAACATCGAAAACAAATGAACTATGAATATAATTCTCGAAAATATTTCTCAGATCTTGATAACTAGTCACTACAATCACAAGTGCTAGAATAAATCCTAGAATTCCGTAATAACAGAAATTTTGAAAATTACCTCCAAATCGAAGACGTTGGATAATTTTTCTGAAACGGTTATCTCCAATCTGGGTGAGGAATTTCCGTGAAAGGAATGATCTCTGGAGCGTTATTCCTGGAAACTAATCAATTTCGAACATTAAACCTCTCCACCCTTCACTCGAGCCCATTATGGAGTTAGATCACTTAGAAAATATTTGCCACGAAGTTCCCAACGTGATTGATTGATTTTGCTAATGCCATGCTAGTTTAATAACCCATTATGATTTGGGGAATACTCGATAGATTTAATAGATTCTGGGAGCATTCCTCATTCATTTCCGGGAAAAGATATTTATAGAAATACATATCCATGTCCTACGAATGAGTATGAGGCATGGATTGTATTGAATTATAGTAACTTTTTCATAACATTCTTGACAGAAAATTTCGTAAACCGCCAATGAAACTCAAGGTGTCACTCCTTTTTGTCGATGAACCATTAACATGTGATTCATTATATCATGCGTCATAATTATAGCACTGTTACATGTTTGTTCAAAAAAAAAGGTTAAAAAGTCTTGCTAATTGGTATACCCCAACGCCAAAATTTAATCACACACACACATATTTGTTCATTCCTGAGGATTTCAATATCAACATAAGAGTCCGATCATCATCATGTACAATAATGGACTCCATTAACGATCGAAAAATGGTTTTTACCAATTTTTCAGTGCCTTGTTACTTGCTCTGTATTGAATCTGATTTATTTTCTGTAGGTCCTCTGATTTTCGTGAAATAATTTGAGTTCACTGTTCTCAGTCCACCTGAGTATTTGTTGCCATTCCTCACAGAATGGTTGAGGGCCACGTCTTTATTCATCAGGATAGATTTATGAAGGAAATACCTAAGTCAATCAATACGGATAATCATAATACTGTATCTACTCTGACCGATATTGGGAGTCTGTCCTATCCAGCAACAAGAGACAGACCCGATTAGCCTATACATTGAATATTCTTCTTTGATTTTATGTATTCGTTACCGTGAGAAAAAAATAGCTTTCAAGATTAATTATCTCTTTTTCATAACGAGTCAATTAACAGAAAAACAAAAACATTGATAGGCCTTTTCATTCTAGATTTTTTTTTGTGCGCATGCCTCAACTTCTGCTATGATTTTCGGGCACTTCATATGTGTATAACCCATGGTCCATCAGTTGTGTGATAAAAACTTTTTAACAAAAAATTGAACCGACGAAATACGGAACTGAAAAGTAAAAAATAAAATAAACCTTCTTAGTCTCAATAACTAAACTCCTAAACTAATGTAAGTAACTAATTTTGAGTCGGCGCCAAACAAACAAGCAAATGAATTAGGTAAGGCGTAAAATGATGGCATCGAGTTGCGCGGTGACATTCTGATAATTTTTTTGAAGTAATTTGATGATCTTCGTTGTTTGTTCGTTTGGCGCCGATTTAAAATTAGTTACTTACATTTACATTTAGGAGCTCAGTTATTGAGACTAAGAAGGTTTATTTTATTTTCTACTTTTCAGTCCCGTATTTCGTCGGTTTAATTTTCTGTTAAAAAGTTTTTATTTTTAAATTTTTTGAAGCTGAAAGCTACAAATTACTACCTACTTGTTTTTCTATTACTTCCAAAATACTCACTTACCCACCTTACTTCAACTATTACCAGTTGAATAATATGATTATCTACTTTTACTATTTGTTGTAATATAAATTATTTTTGTTGTTCTGGTTAGTTTATTCCATTACTTTGTATATCATTCCATCCTCCCATAGATTGTGACGGATGTAGAACAAAAATAATGACATTAGCGATCTGTCATTGTCAACTACATATGTGTGCCAATGTTCACAAGTGAAAAATCAATTATCCCCTATTTTTCCACTCGTAAAAGTGTATAATTCCATTGGAAATCCAGATGTGATCAACTATGAGGTATATTCTATCTAATAAAGGAAAAATCATCCAAATCGAAGAATCCAGTACAAAGTTATGCCTGATGGAATCGGTTGACGGACCAGAATTCAGAGGGTGAGTGATCAATATCCTTCATTCTGCTACCCTTAGGGGGGGATTTCATCTTTAAAATTCAAATGGGATCAACTTCAAAGTGCACCCTATCCACTGAGAAAAGAAGCGGAATCGGACGTCTCAGTAAAAAGTTATGCGTGGTCATACATAAAAAAAATACGCGTCGACTAGAGATCCTCCTCCTTTTTGGTTTCGTCGGTTAAAAAAATAATCATTTCATGAGGTAATTTTGATGCCTTTAATTATTGATGTATAATATTTTGTGCTATAACCTCAAATGATGAATGTTTTTTACATGTGAAAGTGGCAGAGACCTCTTTAGCTCTACTGGTAACAATATTTATTTTCTGATTATTCATCTTTATTTTCTGATTATTAAAATATTGATCAATTTGAATCTTTCATGAATATCATTGTTATCTCAACCTTACTATAAGTTTTGATTTTTCTTCACCTTGACATTTCAAGGCGTTTCAACGTCGTAGTTGGATACAATTATGTGCTTCAACTGTTGTATGTACTAATTAAGCACTATCAATTGATTTTTCATCTAATTGCACTGATAATTAGGGTAATAACACGTGTTGTCCAGCCATATCGAAATTTTCATATTACGCATTTTTTCAACATGGCAGATGCTCTTGCGCGTAACGAGTCGTGAAAAGACCTATTACTATGATATATATATATATATATATATATATATATATATATATATATATATATATGTCGAGGCTAGAGGCATATGCAAAGAGACAATAGAATGCTCAAAAGATGCCCACAATGCCAAAATAAGATCAAAACTTGCTGAATGTCCTAACGGATCCCGTTCATTTTGGTCTTTTGCCAAAGCTGTGGGAAGAAATTTCACTTCCAGCTCATTTCCTCCTCTAACCAAAGAAGATGGTTAGCAACGACTGCCTAGGAAAAAGCCAATATCTTTGCGCACCTATTTTCTGGAAATTCCACTCTGGATTCATCGGGAAAACAACCCCCGAACATTACACCTATTGACAGTCACATGCCCGAGATCACCTTTCGCCAACGTACTATCAGAAAGATTTTGCTGGGTCTCAACACCAACAAAGCCTGTGGATCTGACGGAATCCCGCCGATTGTTCTCAAGAAATGTGCCCCCGAACTAACAACACCTGTTCTTTGCAAGTTGTTCAACCACCCTTACAATTTGGGGGTATTTCCGTCCAATTGGAAAATTGCAAGAGTACAGCCAGTCCCTAAAAAAGGCAAAAAGGCCCTACCTAGCAACTACAGACCTATCGCACTGCTATCTATTATTTCAAAGGTCATGGAAAAAGCCATCAACATCGAGCTCATGAAATATCTGGAAGACTCAGGAATTGTCAACGATAGGCAATATGGCTTCCGCCATCAGAGATCAACTGGTGACTTGCTCGCTTACGTCTCACATATATGGCAGCTATCTATTGAAAAGTATGGAGAAACTTTAGCTGTGGCATTAGATATCTCCAAGGCGTTCGATCGAGTTTGGCAGCAGGGACTCCTCGCCAAGCTTCCGTCTTATGGCTTGCCCCCTCAGCTGTGTTCTCTGCTTGCTAGTTTCCTCTCAAACAGGTCTCTCCATGTAGTGGTCGATGGAGTTTCATCTGACACTCTACTCATAAATGCTGGTGTTCCGCAAGGATCTATTCTCGCTTCAACACTATTTCTACTTCACATCAACGACCTGTTGAAAGCAACTTCATGTCCAGTACACAGCTTTGCGGATGATAGTACCCTCCATACCGCTTTCCCTTCCAGGGCCCCTATATCAGCCCGTGAAACCAGAAATGAACGAGGAAGAAATGTTAATAATATAAATATGGACTTAGCAACAATTCTCGAGTGGGGATCTAATAACTTGGTAGAATTCAATGCAAACAAAACACAAGCATGTCTTTTCTCTAGAAAAGTCGATCTCACTGTGCCTAACATAACTTTGTCAGGAGTAACCATACCACTGAAGTCATCCATATCGATGCTTGGTATTACTATCAGCAATAACCTTTCCTGTGAAAATCACGTGAGGTCCATTGCCAAAAGTGCATCCCAAAAACTTGGTTCTTTGTTTCGTGCCAAGAGCTATTTCACCCCCACCCAGCTGCTTATGATCTATAAGGCACAGATCCGACCTGTCCTGGAATACTGTTCCCATATTTGGAGCGCGGCACCTAAACATATCCTGAGGCTATTGGATTCTGTCCAAAGAAGGGCAATTCGTCTCGTCGGTGATGCCTCGCTTACAAACTCGCTCACTTGTCTGGAACACCGTAGAAAAGTTGGCGATTTGTCTCTATTTTATAGATATTTTCATGGGCGATGCTCTTCTGAAATATCAACAATCGTTCCTGCTTTGGCAGTCTCTTCGAGACTAAATCGTCAAGTTCAGTCATCACACCCCTTCGTGGTCACTTTGGAGACCTGCAGAACATCACTTTCCAAAGACTCGTTCATCCATCGAACAGCGAGGCTTTGGAACTCATTGCCTAGGGAGGTGTTCCCCGAGGCATACAACCTCCAGAAATTTAGGAAGAACACCATTTCCTACCTTCTTTCCCTTGGTTCCCACGATGTTCTCTGAACATTACAGGATATCCCTTTTCGTGGGAACCAGAACATAAAAAAAATTAAAATAGATATGAGTTTTTTCGTACTTACGAAATATTAGGTTAAAAAATAGCTGAAAACAGTATAAAATCGAGAAAATGATCCATTTTTGTGCGGAAGATTATTGTAAAACATTAATTTCGACTTTCACATACATTCAGATGAACACTTGCTATGAAAATGAATGAAAAATGTTTTCCTCAACTGGAGATCATTGAAAACGTAAAAAAATCATGTGAGAGGAGTGTATGTCGTACTAGTATTGTTATTACGTCAATGAATAATTTTTACAAAAACCACGACATACGATAGCTTCTTCAGGTGGATTTATCACTCTATAGTATAGCGAAATACGGGTCGTGATTTTATAAACCCAGTTTACCGAAAATCATTCAGTGAAGTAAGTGTTTTGTTTGCCCTTATATGGATTTTCATCAAGTATCGACCGCATCAATTAAAACAAAATATACAGGGTGTAATCTAACCTCTTGCTCACCCGCGAATGACGGAATAACGGGTTACAGTGGTTAAAAATCTGACAAAAATGTTTGAAAACATGTTTTGTTCTTGGTAAAATTCTACAGAATTTTGGTGAGCGCCGCTCGCCTAATTTCAGGTGACCTGTTCAGAAGAAAACATTGGCAATTATCGAATGTTGAACTGATTGTGTAGTGAATGTACACATTGCAGGCTGCCTGAGATAGATATTCAATTTCAAAGTGGAGAAAACAACTAACCTTGTTATATCCAAACTGGTGATGAAGTCAGAACTAGTTGACTTCATACTCCGCTTTGAGGCACTTATCATGATTATTACAGTCACTTCTGAGGAAATGAATGACACAAACACTATTGAAAAGGAAAACACTCGCAATTGATAAATCTTTTGAAAATGATATCACGACCATTGCAGTGATTCAGACATTCCGAACAGGGGAATTGAACCCTGTTGCCAAGCAAGATTATCGCATGTACGGTTTACAAAGCTGTCTACGAACGGAAGTTTGATAGATGTACGCGATGTGCATGAGAATTAATTCGAACATTACTGTGTTTGACTTTTGCTAGACCTTAAAACTAAACCCCGAGCTGTTCCGTGCGTATTCTGAAGACTAGAAGACAAGATGAATCACTATTCGCATTTATTAATGAAGAAGTAAATTTCAATTCTGGTTGGATTCTGGAATCGCCAATCACTTTGCGGGCTTTTTTTGTACTAGTAATATTAATATATTATAAATTATTTTTTGAAAGAATGGTAAATTTTTTAAAAGACAGACAAGAATGTTCAAATCAATCCTCGTGCACATCGCGTACTGTTTTCTGATTGGTTGGTAATTAGAAAATGCTAGTAGAATCCAACAAACTTTCGTAGACAGCTTTGTAAATGTGCATGCGAGAATCTTGCTCGGCAAACAGTGTTCAGTTCACGTGATAGGAATATCTGGATCACTACAATATAATTTCTCAAAACAATATTCAACTGCGAATGTTTCACTTTTCAATAGTGTTCGTGTCGTTTGTTTCTTACAAGTGACTGTGATAATTATGATAAATGCCTCAATACAATACCTTAACTGTTACATACACACAAGCCTAAATGGAAAGCAAATATAAATGCTGTTTAAAAAAAGGTGAATAGTGGTTATTATGCCATTCTACAACTGAAAAATATTCTTTATATAACTCAACTGATCAATATTTATTATGCCATAATCTACTCCCACATCTCCTATAGTATCAACATCTGGGGCAGCTCCAGCAACTCCAACAGAATATTTAGTCTATAGAAAAGAGTCATCAGACTCAAGAAAACTGTTTCTACAGCATTTCTGAATTTTTAAACTCGAGATGAAATGTTAGTTCTGTCTGAGTATATATGACTTTTATATTTTACATCTGATTAGTTTTAAATTCGAGATAAAATGTTTGTTCTGTGTATGTGTGACATTTTCATTTCGTATTTTGGTATTTTGATTATTTGTCTACCTTTTTGTGTTTTTGACGTACCCTATAATATGTTTTTGATCTTGAAGGATTCAATTAATCATTATTATTATTATAATACTGTAACTCACAGGACTTGGGAAGAACCGTTAGTGTTACTTCATAATGTAACGATGGAGAACATCACATATTCATGTCTATCTTAAGTGAGGTTAGGTTAGCAAGATCCAGGCATCGCTATAATCGGTACTAAAGAAAATATGGCTGACATGCCGTAACGAACCGTAAATATCTGTTCTTTTATTAATATAAATAATACATTTCCTTCTCTTATGCAGCCAACTTTATGGCGAACATTGTATGAACTGAACTCCAGGGTTCACCACTGAAAAGATATAATCTGGAATATTTGAACTTTACTCATATAAATTCCAGCTGTTTGCATAAATGCATACGAGGAAAACAGTTTCATAACTGAACTACATATTAGGCTGTAAATCATTCAAACTGACTCAAGCTTTGCCTTTCCATATTCGTTCATATTTTCCTCATAGCATTTTCTATGTGGTTGGTTACATACCCAAGAATTCCTGGAAACAAATTCCCTTCGAAATTATAACTTTCACACAATAACTGTGGAGCAATCTCAACATAGTTTTCCATCTCTCTAACTTCCTATCCTTCCATGGAGAATGCATTATTAATTTTGAGTTTGTTATATCCACTTGCTTCATTTGAACTGTTTAATTAATTTGTAGGTATTGAAATAGTTTCATATAAAACAATTTTGAAGCATCCAGCAGTGGAGTTTTAAATAATTGGATTCGCGGAAAGCATTGCATTTTTTCCAGGGAAATAATGATTCAGGAATTATGCGATACATAATTTCACGCCACATGAATCATTATTTGATTTGATTTCAGTGTTTCCTTTTCATAAAACCTTTTAGTATTTGTTTTTCGGAGTTACAGGGATGACCAAGAGACTGGGATTGAACTAAGATTACCAATTTTGTTTCAGTTGTTCGATAAGGGTTTATGAGATAACAATGGTTTAAGTTTCAATTTCACGAATTCGGGGGTTTTAGGACATGATTTGCAGATTCTCATCTATTCAATTGTTCGACATTTCAATAGACATTTGATTATTTTGAAACTTTCTTGACAGTTCTAACAACCATTCAAGTTTCGTCATTTTGTGTCCTATGAAACAATTTCACCCAATCATGTCAACATTACACTGATAATTGCATTCAGTGCAATTATCAATCACTATGGAAACACGATTGAGTTTGACAACTCCATTCCAAATAAATTTCAAAATGTCACGTTTTGGCAATGCGAATATTCAAAGTATAACTGCGCTAATCAAAGAAAAAATTCCCAGGAATACAACCTACAGTCACAAATATATTTGGAGAACATTTATGGAATTTTGCTGCGAACGAAAATATGAATTGGATGAACATAGAAGCTTAAAAGAATTGGCGTTGATACTAAAAGATTGGGCGGTCATTATGAGAAAGAAAGACGGGACCGAATTTAAAGAAGCAACGGTGAAGACAATGTGGAACGTTTCGTGCAAACTTTTGCAAGAAAAGTACTATAATGACTATCATATTATGATTGACCCGTTTAACAAAACAGTATTTAAACTAGCCCGAGATGCCCGTGATGCAATCAGGAAGAAACTACAAGCAGATCCATGTAAACGTAAGTCCGGTTCAGTTTCGTTAAATTTGTATGAAGTTAACAAAATGATATTGCTATGGGATGAAAATACTCCTGAATGTCTTATGCGTAAATTTTACCATATTGCTGCTGTAGAATTAGCGTGGCAAGGAGGAGAGGCAGTTGCTTGTCTGGTGGATTCTTTTCAAATCGAGAAAAATAACGATGACTCGTCAACAAATCGCATTGAATACAATCCGGTGTTCAATGAAACGTGCCAAAGTGGTTCTAAAAGCTGTACAAGTAGTAAGTGGTTGGTTTCCAATGGTGAAAGACAAAGCTGCCCTGTACGTCTTCTCCATAAACTGACGACAATATTACCCCACCACGACTGTTCTTAAAACCAAATCGACACTGGAAAAATGAAACTGACAAATGGTACGATAATGTACCTGTTGGAAGAAATACAATAAGTGGATGGACTGAATCTGCTGCTGAGGCAATTGGCTTGAATGTAAAGGAAAGAAAGATAACAATTCACTCGAATAGATCAACTGCTGTTAGCGAATTGGCAGAAAGTGGTGTAGAAGAACAACAATTGCTGAAAATTACTGGTCATAGCAATCGAAATCCTATAAAACCATACTCAAATCCCGAACAAGAACACCACAACAAGATCATAAATATTAGGCGTGGTAATAGATCTTCTAAAGCCTTCGGCTTCGAGCTGTTTCCAAGGAACGAGCTTTCGATTGTTATAAAATTATCTAGACTATTATCAATGTCCTTGGGATTGATCTGTTGAAAATATGAACAGGATATTCATAAAATCAGATGTGGAATCATCTGCCACTGAAAGATAAACTTCAGTCACTATCTTCCATCGTCAAGATAACCTCTTGTGGAGATATTACTACTGAAAATTATAACTGTGTTGGATATTATTGTTCAATACCCCACTGCAAAGATGTTCGAAGATATAACATAACAGATATAACAGACTATGAAGATTTATCTGAGGTTGTTGGTATTATTGCACCACGAAGAAAGATACCCTCATTCAGATAACGTAGAAACCATTCCGAGGAATGGACAGAAAAAATATTTTTGGAATAGATTTCGCTTGCCAAAAGAAATCGTCCGCACAAAAATACAAAATATCACCCCTCAGATGACTACAAAGGCAAAATCGTAACAAAAAATAAACTTTCAAATAACAATCAAATCTTGATTTCTTAAACAAAACGTTTGTCAAAAACTGAAATCAAATCATCACAATTGCAAATTGAAAAACTACATGATCTATTGAATGAATGTGGTTTTTTGTGAAAAACTACATGATCTGTTCCGAAGAATCTCTAACAAATGTTGATTTACTTCTGTTCATTGATGAATTATGTTTCAAAGATTATATTTGTTTATATATCTCAATCATATGAGTTTTCTCCAGATTCTACTCCTCCCTCTGTAGTTTCAAGAAAAGTTGGAGTTTCTTCTCTGAAGAGACTCCTTCAATTTATAAAATACACTTGGCTTTTTTTTCGCTCAATTTTTCTGTATACTTCTAACAAAAATATGAATTCTCAGGTTAAGTTTGATATGTTGATGTTCCTGAACGGCCCGAATGACAGTACAAGTGAAAAAATGTGTTGCCAACATATGAAAACAACAAATTAAGGATTAGTTTTTCATTGAAAAATGCATAACGTTCTGATCCATAGTCAATTAACAATCCGAGTTTATATAATCAACGGTTTAAACTCACATTGAACCTAACTCTCATAGCGGAGGCAAAAGTTGTGGTTCAATCAATAACGCGAAGAGTTTCCCAAAATTTTTATTTCATAGAGATTTTTTTTCAATTTCGCTAATACGTTTTTTCACAATATGCATTTAAAATATTTATTAGTATAACAACAACATTATGGTCATTATACATGAATGGATTGGGTATTATTTGGGCCGGAAATTGGATCATTGTATGGATTCAAAATCATTATTTTATAAAGCTCAGAAACGAATTCTAACATGAAAAATAATTTAATTCTGAATCAAAATTTTCGAATTGATGTGCCTCCAGCGCCTTCTGTCGAATAATTGTAATGTATCTTCCCTCAAAAATTAGGATCGGTAATACCATTATAAATATTTTCCTGCCCATTGTATTACATCAAACAATTCAGAAACTTTCGATGTAAGGGTACCATTCAGATCCGCATTTTTACTTGATATTTCAAATGCATGTTGTGAAAAAACGTATTAATGAAATAAAAAAATTAGTTGGTGGCGAAGATAATTAAATTATCCCTTCAACGATGTGCCACTTGACCCCCCATGCTATTTAGTTCACCCATGCTGGCGCCTTAATAAATTGCATATTAAGGTATGAAAAATTTTCCGAAAAAAGAACACAAAACTTGTGCACATATTTTGCCCAGACACTAAATGGTTTTTTCTCATGTTTGCTGTGAGTACTAACATTTTTTAAACATGCTTTCACTCGATCGGCCAGGTTTTCTGCAGCCAGCTATTAGCCTGTATCTACCAGGGTCATACCATAAGTAGTGCGTGCTTTTAACATTCAATTGATTGCTTCTCGGCGGTTTTCTCATGTACCGTGCAATGAAATCTAACGTATTGTATGCAGAAAAATATATTCTTACAGATAATACTATCAAATATGAGGGTTGATATAAAAAGAACGTGGATGTAATAACTGGCATAATTATGACGTCATCCAAAAGAGTTATATGTCAAAATGTGCACGTTCAAATATTAAAATTGAGGTGTACGAGAGATTTTTCTCTTTTGGCCTTGTGAAGACTTTAGTGATTCTATTCCAACTTTTAAGTGCTTGCAGTATATATTTATATATATATATATATATATATATATATATATATATATATATATATATACATATACTGCAGTCACTTAAAAGTAATATATATATATATATATATAGTGTCCGCCAAAATTCTTGGACCCATATGGGAATTTTTTTAGTAATAGTTTCTCAGAAAATTTTATATTTCATAAAAGTTGGTGCATTCAATCAGACTGAATACGAGCATAGCCATAATTATCAGTGGCGTGCGGCTAAGCGGGAATCGGGCGATATTCTAAATTCACTCTAGTAAAGTGACATTACTATGAAAAGTGTCGAAAAATGTTATTGAAAAAAGAGTTTGCAATTGAAAGATATTTCCAGTTATCCAGTATAGTCTACCAATTACTATTTTAATAACTGCTTAATGAGTTGGCCTCAATTTGTAATGGGAATTATGGACAATAATTTTTGCGTAGTAAATTACTTAATTTGCATAATTTGTCTGTCAGAGCAATTAACTGATCTAATAAAATCTTGGAGATGGGTCCAAAAAAACAGTTATGGAAAGATAATGAAATAAAGCCAGGATCCTTTTTTATCTTTATCAAAAGAATATTAACCAAAAACTAAATATTTAAATTAAGACTTGGTAGGTAGGTGTAACTACCTAACTGGATAAGTGGAAATATCTTTCAATTGCAAGCAACTTTTTTCAATAATATTTTTCGATATTTTCCATAGTAATGTTACTTTACTCCATAGTGAATTTAGAATATCGGCCGATTTTCATAATAAAGCTATGCTTTTATGAAGAATGAAATAATAATTAAAAACAAACTCATATGATTCCAAAATTTTGGCAGACAGTGTATATATATATATATATATATATCAATATATATCAATCAATCAATCAATATATATCATTCAATAAAATATAAGTATAGGTGACACATGATGTAAATATTATAATAGTATTTTTCAGCTATTTCAATCTAGTTTGGGGCTCAAAATGGACAATTTTCACAGATGTTATTTTTTTTTTAGATTGCAATATATGTTATAATAATACTATCATGTCTGAATAATGAAGAGTCTTAGCACACAATTTGTCTGCTATACATACACGGGCTACATCAGTTATCATACTAACCCACAATATCAACATCAATCGAAGGAAATAATTTCTTCTACTGTAAATAGTTTGATTCGTATTTTTCAGAATGTTTTAGTCCCAGAAATGTCAATATTCATTGTTCAGAATATATTTTAGAAGCCAATTCTGGACACGACCATTTGCTGACAAATCAATATTTATGTTCACAGTAAATATATTTTCTCACAACCCTTTACGAAAAGACGTCATTCTGTAATAGAAAACCTTCAGCAAAAACGTGATTTCCGTCTCAAGTGGGATAAATTATCATAACGTTAACTTTCGTTTCTAGTGACGAGAGTTAAATTTATATTTTTAATCATTTTTTGCCCTCGTATATAATGTTTTGATGATTTCAAATTATCAATAAACAAAGACAGGAATCATTTCTATAAAAAGAATGCATTTTTTTACTTTTGTTCAATTAAAAAGCAAAATATAATCTTAAAAATACCGTGAGATTTAAAAACAATTTAAATCCAGTTGCCTGGTTTCGTTAGTTTGACGTTCCTTATAAATTGTTTAGACTGAAGTTTTTTAAGTTATCATGATTTCTGATTCGGAAAGTGATCTAGATTCTCCAAATACACCACCAGAAATAGCAAATCAAGCTGAGAAAACCTCTTTAGATTTATTACGAGTAAAATCTAAAAAAAAATATGGAGAAATATATGAAAAATTCATGGATTGGAGAGTTGATAATCACGTAAATTCATTTTTGGAAACTGTGCTGCTCGCGTATTTTGGATGGTTGTCAAAAAAATTCTAGTCATCGACGCTATGGTATATGTATTCGATGTTGAGAACCACTTTATCGATTAAAAATAATATCGATATCAGTAAATACCCCAAATTACGTTCTTTTTTTAAACGAAAATCTGATAATTTTCAAAGTCCAAAGTCTATTTTTTTTTCTTCCGATGAGATACACACTTTCTTGAAAAAGACACTCGACTCCAAATACTTTATGACTAAGGTAAGTTAATTACTTTATTATTGCGACAAATTCTCAATGATATTAATATTAATTAACATTTGTAGGTAGCCTTAGTTTCTGGAATTTTGGTCTCTTGTCGTTGCCATGAATTAAAAGATTTGACAGTAAATGATGTAAAAGATACCAGCAGTATACTCTTAGTATGTAATACAAAAACAAAAGTACCGTGTTCCTTCCACATTTCATGGTTCTTCTACAGAACGGAAAGTGTACTGGACAGGTTGTGGAAATGAATAAATTCGGTAAATTTCCTATGCAAATAGCTCAATATTTAAACTTGCCTGATACCCAAAAATATACTGGGCATTGTTTGCGTAGAACTTCCGCAACGCTATTAGTGGATGCAGGAGGTGATTTACTTCAATTAAAAAAGCATGGAGGCTGGAAATCTAGTTACGTTGCGGAGGGATATGTTGATCAATCAGTTAGCAGCAAAAATCAAATACAAACCAAAATTTCACAATCCATATAAAATACAACGCTATCCGATTACGCGCATCTTCATCTGGAGTTAACAACATAACCGATGGGGCATCGTCTACCTCAATTGAATAAAAAATTTCATTGTAATGTTTAAAGAAATTATGTTACTTTTAATTTGAAATAAAATATTTGTTCATCATTCTTTTTTAGCATATTATTATGATATAAACAGGGTCGTAGAAGAAGTATAGTGTTTCACTCGTGGAAAACATTCTTTGAACTCGTGAACTGTTAAAAAAATGTTACTTTTGTCACTCATGAAACAATATACCATTTGTTTTAACATATGTCAGCCACAATGTATTTTTCAGATTGATTATCTCATCTTCCAGGGAGCACGTGTCCTTTTCTATGAAAAAGTTGATGATCTGAATTCTGACGGAGTAGTGGGTTTTCCGTTTTCCTCCAACTGAAACAGCAAATGCGCCATCACTTCGAGTCCCGGGCATCAATTAAGATTTTAATCTTGATATTATTTTATTTTTAAAATTTGGCTTTTCGAATTGATTTTTTTATCTATGTATCATTCTCAATATATTTTGTGATTACCACAAATAAATATTGTTTTAATGTTCTCATTCAAAAAGTCCCTGCAGCAGTCCAACTGCACTCTGTAAAACAGAACAAAAAAGAAAGAATACCCTCCTCAGTTCACCTCTTGGCGTGAACGAAGAAAAAATTCCTTGATTACAATCTACTCGCGACTATAGAAGCATAATAAGCTCCCAGCAATTTGAAATTCCTCTAGAAAGGTGGCCATTTCATTCAAAACTCCACATCGAACTACTCCAACATAAAAGTGTTTCATAGCGTCTCACCTTTGATCTAATTAAAAGAGAAAACTTCAACGTTCAACTCAGGAATACTAACAAATTTTCGCTTGATTGCGAAAACCATTAACGTAATGGTGTTATTGTCTGTCTGCTCATTATAATCGAGCTGCAGGGTAGGAGTGAGGTTCTAATGGAAAAAGGCCGCCTGTTTCGTTCTTGACAAAGCTGTGGAAGATGTACTTACTTCAAAAACGTTGTTGTTAACTTCAGAAACAATAGTTTATATGTCATACGTAGATAGTGTTTTGAGTTTTGGTTCTGTAATATGGAACCCTGGTTATGGCATTTACATAAACAAACTCGAACGGGTTCAGAATATATTCATAGATTAATGTCAATAAAAAATGTTTTCCATCCAACCCTAACAATCGCTCGTACGTTCGGAATGAGCTGAACATATTAACACTAACAAATAGCAGGGAAATTTTAGACGTGAAGTTCCTATTTGAAGTCATAAACAACTCAGTTGATCCACCTGCTATCCTCAGTAACATCTATCTTAACGCTCCTAGATATATTACCAGGCATCAGCACCTTTCCCGTTACGATAAATCTCAAACAAACTATTTTTTGAACTCTCCAATGCATAGATGCAACATATTATGCAATACTCTATCGAATTCCATTGATATTGACATCTTCTCTTACTCATTTTCAAAGTTTTCCCACATCTTGAAAAAGGCATTTTCTCGCTCCGCAGACTCAACTGATATGTATTAAATAAGTATGTTCTCTTTTTTTGTATCCACTGATTTAATCCACTACATTAAATTCATATTAATTTTATATATATATATATATATATATTATTTAGAATTATATATATATATATATATATATATATATATATATATTTATATTGAGAAATCACCTATTTGTGAATACTGTCTCTGGATATATATATATATATATATATATATATATATATATATATATATATATTTTATATTGAGAAATCACCTATTTGTGAATACTGTCTCTGGGTTAGTCCTGTTTGTATTCCTCTTCATGAATAAATGAATATATGAGGCTTGGGAGTGAGAAAAGACCGGTCAGTTGCTTATGGCTCACTCTTATGGTGGCCAAAAACGAATCAAAGACAGGCAAAAACCAACCTTGGGAAAATCCAGAGGCTTGCCTGTCTCTGTATCACGGGTGCAATGAATAGCACTCCAACAGCTGCAATGGAAATCATCCTAATCCTCGAACCCCTTGACTTACAAGTCATTGGAGAGGCCAGGATGAGTGCATACAGACTGAAACAAACAAAAAACTGGAGAATCCGAACAACTGGACATACCAGAATCACTCATGTTATCAACATCGAAGAACTCGAAATGATTTCAGACTATATGCACCCCTATACTGATTCGAAAAACCATTCGAAACACGAATTGACGGATCTCGATGGGCCCCGAGTATAGAATCACAATCAACTGCGGACATAGTCTGGTATACAGACGGTTCAAAGACAGTTGAAGGAACGGGAGCAGGAATACATGGGATAAAGCCAAGAAGGGATTACATAATACGACTTGGCAAATGCTCCACGATATTCTAAGCTGAAACACATGCTATCATGGTATGCATTCAGAAGAATCTAGAAAGTGGTTATAGAAAAAAACACATCTACATTCTATCTGACTGTCAAAGTGCTATCAAAGCACTCAACTCTATACAGATAAAGTCTAAACTGGTCTGGAACTGCCTCCAGAACCTCATCGAGCTGGCAACACACAACAAGGTCACCTTGATGTTAGTGCCAGGTCATAGAGGCATTGAAGGCAACGTAAAAGCGGACCAGCTAGCTAAACAAGCATCTGAAACGCTATTCACAGGGCCAGAACCTGTACAAGGGATTAGCAAAAACCGATGCAGGACTCTGATCGACGAGTGGATAAAAAGAAGACACCAACAATATCGGGATCAAACTGTCGGGCAAATACACAGCAAAGTCATGATAGGGCATCCAAACCGGACCCTGACGGCTGACCTTCTGAACCTGAACAGAACGAAGGCACGTTTAATAATAGGTCTGTGACTGGACACTGCGGCCTAAGAAAACACCCAAACACCATGGGAGTACGCAGGGAAACCGTGGAGTGTAGGCTATGTGATGAAGAGGAGGAAACAGCCTCTCATATTATCTTCGACTGTGACGCCCTAAGTAGTAGGCGACACAGAACCTATGGAGAGATTAGCCCGGAAACAGGCATGAATCCGAAGAACCTTATCAACAGGCTACTAAACCTAATTGAAGGCACAAACCTATTTGAATGAGGAACCACTGACGACAGAGTGATACAATAGACGCCAGCTGGTCGCAGTGTCGAAGGAAGCTGAGTGCCAACCCTGTCTCTGGTTCGTCAGCTTCCAACCAACCAACCAACCATGCAATACTCTATTGAATTCCATCGATATTGACATCTTCTCTTACTCATTTCCAAAGTTTGCCCACATCTTGAAAAGGCATTTTCTCGCTTCGCAGACTTAACTGATATGTATTAAATAAGTATTTTCTCATTTTCATTGTCATCTACTTATTTCATTCACTACATGTACACAATTCATTACTTCAATTGATTTCTCATGTATATCTATCACCTATTTCGTTATTTCATTTTAAAATTATATACAGTGCTTCTCAAAAGTCCCTTACCCCCCTCTTATTTTTGGAACGATTATACAAGTGGAATTTGGAAACTGAATATTGAAGGTTGTAAAATTCCCTACTAGTGATGATAGATGACGAAATCGTCAAAGATGACGTCACAAGGCCATTGTGACCAATAATTTTGAATGGAGCCCTACGGCAAGCGACACCTCCTTTAGAAGGTATCGAAACAACCTATTCAATGATACTAATTTTGTTTGTGTTGATGGCAGTTTTGGCAACTCGCTTTTAAAAAACGCAAAGCTGTGATGAATTAAATCAGTTAATACTAAAATTCCAAATTCAAGCTTTGCCTCTGGATAGTTGTCAAATAAGCTGACGTTTTTGTTAGTCTCCCTAATTCGACGTTTTTGTAATTGTCCGAGTTTTTGTACATTCAATAATTTGTGTATTGTTGATCGAATGTTCAACTGTTTCAGCAGCTTTTGGTACTTTTAATATCTTTGTACAATTTAATAATTTGTTAAACACAAATTTTCATTACTTTAGTTTCATTTCACTCTATGGTTTTTTTTCTTTGTCAAAAACGGCAACAGTTTAATAGGGGATTTTTGTTTCCAAATTTAACTACACCACTGGATTTGTAGTCGCTATAAATGAAAACCATCAAATTTTCATAAAAAAATGTTTGTTAACAACGAAGTTACAACAACTTTAATTTTGGAAACAAAGTATTTGGTTATAATTCTTATTTAGATTATAGACATATCAAAAATCTGGCAACACTGCCGATGCAAAGTAAATCACCAATGAACTTGTACAGTGGAAATCTGAAGTCAATAGTTGTCTACAGTTATAACTCCTGACAGCATAGTATTGTGAGTGAATTGTGGTGGAAGCGATTTTGTAATAAAAATCTGACTACGCTACTGGATTTGTACATTATATTCCCTTAAAATCATTTATTTAAGTGTAGGTTAGAGTGTATTCGGAAAGAACAGAAAATCAGAAACTCATTTTCTCAAGTTATGCAGTAGTACATTCCATGGCCGATAAAAACGAAATGAACAGAAACCAGTTTCAAAGTATTTATTCAATAATAGAACGCCATTAAGCAAAAACTGGAACTAAAATTAACTTTAAAGTAAAACTAGATATTTGAATTTTTGTGGCTTCTACGAAACATCTATTTAGTTTGATACATTTGTCGTATCTCTTCCGATTATTTCTTACACTATTTCTTATTTGTTGAGGTGTAATTTCGGCACAAGCTTACCGTATTCTTTGCATGAGTTCAGCTCGATTCCTAGTTTCAATTCTGTATACTTTTTGTGTCAGAATACCCCATAGAAAGAAGTCTAGTATTGTTAGATCAGGTGATCTCGGTGGCCATTCAATTGAGTCACTACCTCGTCCTATCCGATGATTTGGCAACTGGTCATTCAACCACTGTTTAACAATCCTGGAATTGTGAACAGAACAGCCGTCGAGCTGAAAATGTAATATAATAATAATTTTGGCGGTGATATTCCAAATAGTTTTCACGGTGCTTTCTTTGTACTCCTCACCTGGCGTTTCTCGTTCCAATGTATACCCTCTTGTTGCACAATAATCCATGAACTGATTCCAGACAAACTTCTTGTTTTCCTTCGTATTCGCTGGAGTCGTTTTTTCGATTTGCGTGTCGATTTCAGATTCTGTGAAAGTCCTGAAACAGTTCATATTAGACGTTAAATATGAAACACTGACTGAATTATGGTAAAGTTATTCTAATCCCAATTGGAACGGCAATAGAAATGAGAGCACTGGTTCATATGCACTGCTCGGCAAATGGAAAATGTATATACTACCAGTGTTTTTACTTTCAAAGCGTTCCTGGTACAACCATAAAAAAGTTATGTCGTGTGGAAGAAAATTCTTTCCCGAAACTTCTTATGTCGGTCCTATTGGGATTAGAAATACTATATCTGTTTACTTCGGGTACGCGTTGTCGTAAGATTTTTATTTCGCGTCACCAAGCACGCTGAATGACAGCAATAATCTACATAGAAGGTGAATTACCGCTGTAATTCAGCGATAATTCCACACCTCTTATGGACATTTTAACACCTGAGTGAAATTTTCGGGGATAATAACATAAGTGCTTTAAAATTTACCGATAATTCTGAAAAAAATGTGTTTCATAAAAACTGCACTAGTTTATTTTTTTCGTTGTTTCGAAGTATAAATTGCCCGACTCCGAAGGAGGAGGGCAATTCTTTGAACAACGAGAAAAATTACCGAGTGTAGTTTTTTCAAAAAACACATTTTTTCAGAATTGTTTGGTTGATTTTCAAAGCAAGAATGGCATTCGGTAGAAAATTTCAAGAATACATAAAAAAACATATTATTAATTGTTAAAATTAATACCACAATTATTTGAAGTAATATTGTCACTGCAGTTGAATTGTCACAGCGATAATCCACATAGTAGGTGGATTATCGCTGTAATTCAGCGATAATTCCATACCTCTTATGGTCATTTCAACACATGAGTGAAATTTTCCTTATTATCACATTTCCGCATGTTCAGAGTCTTTCAAAATTCTTGCTATTTCGGTAGATGGAGTATCCCATTCTCGTTCATGTTTCCTCAAATCACAGAATGAAGTGAACTGAGGTCATATAAATACCTGATTTTTTCGCGAAAAACGACGTGATTTATTAAAATTTTGTATTGTTATGGCATGAGTGCAATTGTTCCCAAAAAATATTAAGACGTTATTCACGATGGATCTGTTTATTGAAAATATTGCTTTTCAATTGGAATTATTGAGTTTTGGTGCAGACCAGCTACCCCAAATAGAATAGAGTGTCCAAGCTATGAACGCCTGCCCTGTTCGTTCAAGAAGTTCAACTTGGAGATCAATTGAAATGTGCAGAATTTTCTTTCCCCATCTTTTCATGCAGCTTTCGTTAACAGTGCCCGTAACGTAAGAACCTGATTACAAAACAGCTCCTGTCGAGTCAAGAGCTCAAAAGCTCATGGAAACTCTTAACAAGGTATAATATTTCTGGAACAACCTAACTATGTTCCAACCTTATAGGAGCGAGCTCGTTCCTAATAGCTCATAATCGTATAACTGCTAATATTGCGCAAGATTGTCGTGTTCAGCAGAAATTATATTTGCATGTATTCAAGTGCTCCGCACCTATACGTGAAGCTGGAAGGTGGCAGATTGGCAATAATGAACTGGGGATCTTCTAAGAAAAGCGAGCACGTGTGATTTTAATTGTTTCATTAGAATTAATCGACAGACAACGGGATTATTGGAAACTTGGACCATTTATGTGAACGAATCAAAATCATCTTCTCGCTGATAATATGAAGCTATATTCCTACTTATAGACATTTTTCAACAAATTTGATGCAGTGAAAGAACTTCTTTCTAAATGTCCTAAATTTTCTAACCGATGAAAAAAATGATTAGAAAAAATTTTATTACAAGTTCTTGTACAAATTTACTAAACAGGAAAACATTATTTCTCCAATTGTTTGACCTAGGTTATTCTGTGAGTAGCAGATTCCAAATCTTGACGCGCAGGATAACCAGGTCAAACAATTGAAGAAATTAATTTTATTGCATTTGTATAAAAGCGTCATGATTTTTTTTATATTTATTCAAAACCGCTACATATTTTTTCTTAAGTAGGGCTTTAACCACAAGACTCGTCGCCATATTGGACTCGCCATCTTGAATTTATGAATTCGTGATCTCTGTCTACGAAAATCTCCATTTACCAATTTTGAATAGAATCGATCCATAATTCTGTTTTTCCCCTAGCAAAAATTCTATAATGCATTGTCACCGGGATTGTGAACACCTGCCAAATTTCAGCCCAATCGGAAAACGGAAAGTGGGTCAAATTCAACTTGAGATTTTAGTACAAACCCACAGACAGACATCGGGACAGGTGCAACTAAATAAAAGCTTGTAAAATACTCTGCTGTTTGACTACTAGTTGTACAACGTCATTATTTAGGGATTTTCCAAAATCTACTGTTGATTAACATAATATTCAAAAAGTAGTTCTTTCAGGACTGGCGATGAAGAGATTCATCATGAGGAGATGAAAACACAATCAATTGAAAACAGAGACCTCAAGACGATTCATTGAATATTTGAAAAAAAAATAAAAAAAACTTTTTACAAAAAATTAAACCGACGAAAAAAATCAACTGAAAAGCAAAAAATAAAATGAACTTTCTTAGTCCTGATGATAATTGAGCTTCTGAACTGATGTGAGTAACTAATTTTGAGTCGGCGCCAAACAAACAACTATCGAAGCCAAAACAAACAATTATTGAAACAAACAAACAATTATTGAAGAAATGCATCTCGCTGCCATCATTTTACCATTCACCTCATCCAATTGCTAGTTTGTTCGGTGCTAACTCAAAATTAGTTACTCACATCAGTTTATAAGCTAAATCATCATTAGGACTGAAAAGGTTTATTTTATTTTTTGCTTTTCAGTTGATTTTTTCGTCGGTTTGATGATTTGTTAAAACTTTTTATTTTTAAATTTTTTGTAGCTGAAATCTACCAATTACTAAATACTTCATTTTTGATTACTCCCAATATACTTTCTTACCTAGCTTACTCCAACTATTAACTGTTGAATATTATGATTATCTACTTTTACTATTTATTGTTATATAATATATATTATTTTTGGAAGTTCTGGTTAGTTGATTTCATCACTTTGTATATAATTCCATCCTTTCATAGAATGTAATTATTGTGACGGATGTAGGAGGAACTGTCAATGTCAACTACATATGTGTGCCAATGTTCACATGTGAAAAATCAATCATCCCCTAATTTTCTACCCATAGGGGTACTCCAAATTGGAATATGATCAACTATGAGGTATACCCTATCTGATAAAAAAAAAACATCCAAATCGGAAAACCCATCACATAGTTATGCTTGATAGAAGACCAAAATTCAGAGGGTGAACGATTAATATCCTCTATTTTGCTACCCTTAGAGATGGATTTTTCCGTTCAAATTCAAATGGGATCATACATAAATATATATATATATATATATTTGTATATATATATAAATATATATATATATATATATATTTGTATATATATATAAATATATATATATATATATATATATATATATATATATATATATAATAATAAAATATATAAATAAAATTCAATGAACGACAAGCGTGACAACGATCACGACAGGCGTGACATAAACAACTTAAGCCAAATTTATCATACGATCCTTTAATCAACTACACCAATAACAATCCCCACGAAACAACTCCTATCTCCCCCAAACATAAAAACAAAGAAAGCACAAATGCCCATGCGCGAACGTCCCAACACAGAACAAATCAAATTATTGTACGAATACGTCATTTCCTTCCTCATTACCCTTGACAATCTAAATAACATAACCAAACACTTGGACCACAGAAAATCCAATCGCCATTGCAACGATCACCTCCCAACTCAAGGAAAAAGAACCGACAACACAAAAGTAAACCAAATTTTCATGAAGAAAAAAACGCAATTATGACTTTAAACGAGTCAAAACAACATACAAACATTAAAATATGTAATTCGTCTCCGTTAACAATGTTCGCAAGGTACGTACTTCTTAGGTTATGTACTTTTCACCTAATAAAACAGAACAAAAATGTTTAATATCGAACAAAAATAGAAAAATGGAATTGTTATTATTTTTCAGGAACACACCAAACCCACAATGTTAACAAAACAAATTTTTTTAATAAACAATTGAAAAAGCCCCCAGCTAGGGGCGAAACGTTTTGATATATGTAAATTGAAACTCCAGTTATTGAAGAATCCAAATCCCAAGAACTACAAAATCTACTATATATATATATATATATATATATATATATATACATATATATATAGTCTTCTCAAAAGTCCCCTCCCCCCCTCTCATTTTTGGAACGATTATACATAAACAAGTGAAATTTGGAAACTGAATATTAAAGGTTGTAAACTTCCCTACCAGTGATGATAGATGACATAATCGTCAAAGATGACGTCACAAGGCCATTGTGACCAATAATTTTAAATGGAAACCTACGGCAAGCTACACCTCTTTTAAAGAGTATCGAAAAAACCTATTCAATGATACTAATTCAGTTTGTGTTCATGGCAGTTTCAATGGCTCATTAGTCAACATTAAAACTCAAATTCCATTCAGTATGATATTCATTACAGATTAAAGAATCAGTATCTACTCGAAGAAATTGCTCGAAGCGACCTCCATTCACTTCCTGACAGTGAAATATCCTATTTTGAAACTCTTCTCGTACTTTTGCAAATGTGCCTGCGGAAACAGCCTCACATTATGCAACAATACGTGGTTTTGAAACGTCAATATTGTCAGGTTCAGTGGCGTAAACCTTCGGTTCAAGGTACCCCCCCAGAAAAAATCCAAAGTTGTGAGGTCCGGTGATCGAGCTGGCCATTCCGTTGAACCTCGTCGTCAAATCCATCTACCACGATACTCCTCATCCAAATACCATCTTACTGCACCGTAATAGTGTGGAGGAGCACTATCCTGTTGGAATGTTATTTCCAAATTGCCGAATTCATCCGGATTATCTTCCAAAATTTCAAGGATTAACGGTTCTATTGCGTTTTGCAACAGCTCCAGATAAACCTCACCAGTTGAATTAGTTTTTGGAAAGAGAGGCCCAACGATGTGGTTTCCTAGGATACCTGCCCAAACATTCACCTTCTGGGGAAATAGGGTATGTGTTCCACGAAACAGGTGAAGATTTGTGTCACTCCAATACCTCACATTCTGTGTATTTACATTTCCATTTAGATAGAAAGTGCTTTCGTCACTGAAAGAAATTGTTTTGACATAGTCTGGCTGTTGGTTAATGTTTGTTTCCAAATTTTCACAAAATTCTAGTCTTCGGTCTGGGTCGTCGTCTGAGAGTTGATGAACCATTTTTAATTTGTATGGATGAAATTTGTTTTTTTTTCAACACCCTGTGTACTGTTCTTCGACTGACGTCACAGGTAGATGCAACGTGAGTTGTTGAAGGAGTAGGATTAACTATTACTTCTGCCAGTATATTCATTTTTTTTCATCAGAGATTTGTAGTGTGCCAGATCGTTTCGCATCATCAATACACATTTTGGAATGCTAATACAAAATTTCTCTGAATGCTCAAATAAATAAATTACATAAGATGTTCAAAATGTGAGCCCCCTGCAAATATGCATGCCCCTGCTCTTTTTCTCATGGACTCACGTATTCTTTGGAAAATGCCGGGATTGTTTCTAATAGTTTTTCAAGAAATTATTATGCGATTTCTCAACTGCTCGTCAGTATGAATTGGTGTGCTGTAAACCGATGTTTCAAGATGACCTCACAGGAAATAATCTGAACTATCGAGGTCTGGGAACCTAGGTGGCCATGCCTGTGGTCCTCCTAGACCTATCCAGCGATTATTGTAATTTTGGTTGAAATATTGGCGCGCCAGAGCACTGATTTGCGCTGAAGCCCCGTCGTGCATAAACCACAGTCGATTTCTTACTAAAATGGGAACATCTTCCATCAAAGCTTGCAATTCTTCTCGCCCAGTATTCGATGCAATGGATATAGAAAAAACATAATTATGTGTTTTGTTAACTTGGCAGGAGCGTTTTATATGTTGTGTTACCATAGATTGCTTGAAATATAAGAACAGGTTTCAGAGGGATAACATCTGATAGTTACTTATACAGGGTGACCACTCACAGATGTGATTCAAAGTATTTGTCTTCCCTATTAAGAAGTAATGCTGAACTGAAAATGAAATTGGACCTCTGACTGTTAATTCTTTTGTGCAATGTGTTCCTCAATTCTCATAATTCATTGAATATGTTCAACAAACATGGCATCTTAATTGTTTTTTTTTGTTTCAGGTAAGTTGGTCTCCAGTTCAGTAGTTATAAACAAGCGGTAAGTTAAATGCAGTCCATTGCAAATGATCGGATCTTCCCAATGGGTTGAAACTTCACACCTATAGCATCAAATTTCACAGGAAAATTTGTGTAGAAACACATTTTCAAGAGCTATGCCAACCAAATTCTCTTCAGAATTATTATTATTTGTGGAATTCGTTGTATAACTTATCGAAATTTCCTCGTCATGTGGAATCAACATAAAAATGATATGTGACTCACATATTCATATTGTTTGAAAAAATCGTTGCATCTCGTTCTTTTTGTTCGCAAAATAATTCATCGAAAAAGACATAGAAAAACTTGGTTCAGAGAAATTTCTACGCTCCAAACAATTGCGATTTTTCATCAAACAATTTGAGTGATGGAACTGCGTTGTCTCATTCAATATGCATTATATTAGCATTAGTGTCCGACTGAAAATGGATTTTCAGCCGAAAACGAAAAAGAAGCTTCGGCTTTGTCTTATTTTCGGCCGAAAACAAAAATTATTTAGACATTAATAAAAAATATTAATATTTCCGCTGTACACTGAAATCTTGTTTTTTTTTTCTATGCCTAAGGAGATAAAGAGCAAATATAAGCTTTGAAAGGAGTGAAACATGATAATTCCATTAGAGGATACAAAATTTGGTGTATTTCTTGTTGTATTGATTGATTATATATATAAAATATAATCAATCAATACAATATATCTACATATCTTATGCCTACATAATCTTCATATGCATGTCAGGAATAAAAACAGAAGTCGAGAACAAATAAAAGAAATAATAATTTACCCATTAATTTATCGAGTGAAGAAAAAATACAATATAACCTCGCTTCACAACCTTACGAAATAGGTCGAATGACGGGTGATAATTCACGAACTTCTGATTTTGGGCTTGACCGAAGTTTCGGCTGGTTCATGGCCGAATCATGATTTTTTGAGCGAAAACTAAGCTTAGGTAGGACACTAATTAGCATTTAATGGAAAATAAAAGAAAAACACATCACTTCCCGATTACGAGTGCATGGAAAAAGTCCATGGAAATACTCCATTCCCGAATTATCTTCCACCGCAGATCTCAAAACATCTCCAACAATTATTGTTATTGTAACAGAAACCCAGAAATTGTCTTTATAGGTGGGTTGTTAGTTTTGAGGGTGCTAATATATTTCATCTTGAAACAATTCAATTTCCGTTTGAAACGGAAAGTAATGGACAAATAATTACCTAGCTGATATGCTTCGGGCATTTAGGAATAATATTGGGAGTGATAATTACAAAAACCTCGATACGGATTTATACCATCTTATAAATTCTGTTTAAATAAAATTATAGTTTAAAAACAAAAAACACACTTAAGGACTAAAATGTTGAAAATAATAAGATTAAAGACTTTGACCAAAAAATTTTCTCTCATGTAAAAACAGAACTTGAGGTGCTTGATATCAGTTCCCTCAATATAAGAGAATTTTTTTTTGTCAATGACTTTATTTTTATTATTTTCAACATTTTAGTCCTTATTGCTTCATAAGCCTGCTTTTTGGTTTTTCCAACTATAATTTTATTTTTAACTTTTTAGTCCATATTGCTACAAAAAACTAAAAAAGATTATGGGAGAAAAATGATTGATTCCTCCATCATAATTTGGCAAAGATGCTTTCGCCATATTTTTGAAATGAAAGAATTTCTTTTTCTGACGATCTAGGTGAGAATGCCAGGTCATAGCTATAAAATTATTGTATTGTCATCGGTCCTCAATGTGTATGCGAAATTTCAAATACTTCGGACATCTGGAAGTGGGTGAAAATTAATTTCAAAGATTCTAATACATACATGATACATGCAGGTGGATAAAGCGTGTATAAAATGATGAACATTTTAGAAAAGCTCTTGGCAAAACCTCGATTTCACTGATTTCACCAATAGAATGCCAAGTAATAAGGTTTGTACACCAACTTATCAGGAAAAAATCAAATGAGGGAACACTAATCAAGGCCCTTTAAGAATATTCGATTCAATTGTATCCAAGGAGCTGCAAAACTATCGAACAAGTCAAGTCACTCGCATACACTTTCCAAGATAACCCTCTATCTATGTCTAATTACCAAAATCATTCAACCTGGTAATGAGATCATCTGACAATTATTGTGGAAGACCTAATTGACCTGTCTCGATAATTGTGCAGCTGATTGTATGAACTAACTGCAGTAGACAGAGAATTTCCTGTGCGGAAGGGGATGCATTGATGGAGAGTCGGTGGGTGGAGTGAATGTTTGCTGACCAGAGTTGACAACTGAAAACGGAAGAAAATATATCTCGTTCAATTTTTCCATCCCTGATTGAGATATATGTCTAGAGGGTATTTTCAAAGATAATATTCGAATGGGTTAATTTCATTTTTATATTGTGCATGTACATACGAGTATTTTTCGTGTCCAATTGCTTTCTTCTATATTGCTTTTGGGACAAGAAGTTTTATTCACGTCATCTTCATCATAGCTGTAATCGATCATTTCAGAATTGCTTCTGTTTTGTGATGATACGTCACTGATCCGAACAAATATGAATACCAAATTAAATGATTTCTGGATTCCTGGAAAAGTTCATCCAAATTGTGGGTTTTATACTACGTGTGAATTTCCTTCGTAATTTTCGATATCTTGGAAGCCATAACATATTGTGGTAGGTGTTGACTGGTAGAAATCGTCACGTAATACCAAGCAGTACTATACCTATACCATGTGGCAATGGGACTGGGGCCTTGCCTATATCTCCTTCACTTAGCAACCGATTTGAATGAAATTTTGTACATGATTATGAGACATAATGTCGGATTGACAGACATATGAAAACAAATTATCCAGTTTTCTGTTTCACCAGAATAGCCACCAACTTCGATTTTCCAAATGGAACACCCTGTATGTTTGATGTTTTTTGGATTCCAAGGCTCAAATCACATACGACAGTGTCGCCAAATTTTTCCTTAGCCTAGGAGGCCTTGATTAGGTTAAAATCTATACTAATTTACATCAGTAACTCATAGTAGTAGTCAATTCATCGATAAGATCAATAACAACTCCTACAGCAGGAATTGAAATTTCTTGGACGCATTTTCAACGAAAAAATTGTTTTTTTCAAATGGTACCTACCGAGGGCCTTTCTGCCATTCGATAGGGAACGATACACATTATGTACCACTTTATTTTTGTTCAAAACTAAAAACGACCAATTATTGAATTTTTACAATATTTTATACGATGCCTTCAAATTCCAATGAGTTATCCGTTTAGGTTTGATGAAATGAAAGATAGCCGTGGAATCATGGAAAACAGTAGGTGATTAATGTCATGTCAACAGTGAAATACCAATTTTACTTGTTATCTCGTTTCGTTTGTGAAAAGTTTTTTTAAAATGGAAAATAATAATTGTTATTCTTGAAACGAAAAAATCGATATGATATTGATATACGGAGAATGTCAGAAGAACGCTGTCAATACTAGTATGCTATACGCTGTTCGTTATCCGTTAAGACGGCACCCATTGAGGACCTATTTCAGGAAATTGAAAATGATGCTGAGGAAAGAACCAGCTGATCAAAACCACATCGACTTCATCGTTAGTGAAGAAGCGGAAACTAATATTTTAGCATATGTTCATTTTTCTCCATCTGCCTTAGTGCGAGAATTTGAAATTGACTGTGGGATCAGCAGGAAAAGTGCCAGAAAAGTATTGAAAAAACATGAATATCGCTCCTATAAATACAGTTTGCATCAGCATCTATATGAAAATGGCCCAGAACGAAGACTTACTTATTGTAATTGGCTTTCGCGTCCTCATGATTTGAATAATGATTTTGTCTCGAAGACTGTTTACAGATGATGACTAGGTTTACGAAAAATGGTATGTTCAATAGGAATAATACAAGGTATTGGGCTCAAGAAAATCCTAGGTCGCTGAGAGAAGGTAATTTTCAAGAAAGATTTGGATTCAACGTCTAAGTAGGAATCATAGGGACAAGAATCATTGGACCAATTCTTTTCGACGGGCCTCTGACGGGCCAAAGATATCTACAATTCTTGGAAAATTCTTGGATTTGACCATGATGAAAGTAAACAATAAACACGACTGTTCAATTTACCACAAACCTTCGTATACAGATATTACAATACATAGTATTTCAACTCATCCCTACCAACACAAAGTAGCCGCATATAATAGTATGATCCACAGTGAATGTTCCTCCGTCAGAAGGGGATTCCAATAGAGAATTAAATATAATTGAAAAAATTGTCGTCAATAACGGTTATAACTCAAGTTTAATTGACAGCATTCTTTTGAAAAAACTCTATGAAAATGCAATTCAGGAAGTTTATGCAACCGAATCAATTACTAAGTCAAATTTCGAAGTTATTACTCATTTCGGCAAACCTTCAGGGAAAATTTCTGATTATTTGAGACATAAAGATATTGATATTGCTTACAAAACAAATAATATTTTGAGAAAATTCATCAAAAACAACAAAGATCGAATAGAAAAGTCCGACGAATCTGGAATATATAAACTAACTTGTGGTACTTGTCCAAGTTTTTACATAGGACAAACAGGTAGAACTCTCAAGCAACTCATATCCGAGCATATAAACAGTTTTATTAAGGGCAAACCTGATTCAACTTTCGCTAACTATCTCCTAACTGAAAATCATTGCTTTGGTTATGACTTTGAACTATAGCTTGCAGAAAAGCTAGAGATCAATGAAGACATGAACTCACAATATTTATTAAATGACTAGAATAATTTGGATACTTCGCCCCTTTCAAATCTCTGTACCAGAAATTGACTAATCTTCCGTCCAATAATCACTTAATTACTGAATATCCAACTGACTACCTTCTCCTATTATTTATATCGATTCTCAGTAATTGTAATTCAGTTAATTTCCACTTGAAAAAGCAAGTTCACTTTATATACATTGAAATCGTTTAGTTGCAAACAATCCAGTTAACCTGAGTTCTTTTTTGAGGGTTAAGGCTGGTAAACTCTACTTTCCAAAAGGTGAGATAATTGCGACCAAATTGCCTGGGCAGCATTCTGGTTGAATCTTTGTATACTGGAAAGTATGCAATTTCAGAAAAAAATATGATGATTTCGAAATGTTTCCTGGAAGTTGCGATTTTATGTTGTTTTTCAATATATATTCGATGCTCATTTTTGCGCCCTCCTGATGGTCTTGAGGTTTCACCTACGTACGTTTTGCTGCACGAACCTAGTGGGGAATTATACACTGCGTTCATAATGTTTGAAAACGCTCCATTGTCTTAGGCGTTGATCATTTTTGGAGGTGAAGCTCGGAGAGGTCGATTTTGTATTTTACTTTTTCACCTTTTTTAACGGTTACAGTATACAGAGTGAAAAGGAAACCAGTGTTCATATTCCTCAACATGCATTTAATTATTCATTTTGCCTTTGCCATGAAAATATCATAAGTAAGTAGTAAAAATAAACAAATAACCGACTCACAACAATTGCTCGAACTGAGCTCCTTGGGATAGTTGACAATATCCAAGACAAGATGTCTGATGAATTCTTGGGTTCTGGTGTAATTCGTTGAATTCCAGTTCGAATTTTCTCTTCAAGGTCCTCCAAATTGATAGGTCGATTCATGTACACTTCACTTTTCAAGTACCCCAGGAAAAAAAGTTTATGGGCTTTGAATCTGGGGACCTAGCAGGTCATTCAATCTGACCGTGTCGTCCAGTCCAGCGATTGGGAAAGGTTTCATTGGGGAAACCTCTATCCACTTGAACAAAATGTAGTCCTCGTCCATCTCGATGGAACCAAATAGTAAAAACTATTCGACCAGGTTGATTAATTTATCAAAATATTACAGTTATATATGGAACTACATAAGTTTGTAACATTTCCAAATAATTTCCAACCGCCACAGTACCGTCAAAAAAATATGGTTCTCCAATGGTATTCCTTTGAATCCCAACCCACACAGTTACTCTTTGGGGATATCGGGTATAAGCTTCCATCGTCCAATTAAGATTTTCTGTTGCCCAATAACGACGTTTATACAAAAAGTTGATTTGTCGGAAAATAAGACATTAAATTCAAAGCCATTATTTTGATTACACACTTCTTGCATTATTTCACAAAACTCCATGCGTCTATCGAAGTCGTCTTCATTAAGTGTTCATTACGGTCGCCGTAACCTAATATCATCAAAACTTCTATTCGCTGTTTTTCTGACAGCACCATCGTAATTTCAAGTAATTTCTTTTAGGGTTATATTTTTCAGAAAGGTATTATTGGAGACTTATAAATCGATATGCTACACAACAAATCAATTTAATACTGACATATGCAATGGTAACTAGGAACTTATTGTCTGGTTGCTAAGGGCTTTCAAATGTTCTCATAGCCCACTCAAGTTTTGCAACATACTCGTACTAACTACTGAGTAATTCTCATAATTCAATTGCAAAATGAATAATGAAATAATTTTTAAGAAATATGACCATTGGTTGCCTTCATACTCAGTATTCTGTAACATAAAGTGTTACATATGACGTATGTGGTATGGTTGAACTCAGAAAAATATGGGCTTTCAAATTTGGATGAAAAATAACGATGACGTCATTCTATTAAGGTGGTGCGAGAAAAATATTTTTTTTGAAGGTGTAGAACTGAAAACTTTTTGACAAAAAATTAAACCGACGAAAAAATCAACTGAAAAGCAAAAAATAAAATGAACCTCCTTAGTCTGAATGATAATTGAGCTAAACTAATGTAAGTAACTGATTTTGAGTCGGCGCCATACAAACAATTATCGAAGATCATTATCTATGAAAGAAGTCATCAAAACGCAGCCGTGCATCTCGCCGCCATCATCTTACGCTTCACCTCAATTCAAATGCTAGTTTGTTTGGCGCCGACTCAAAATCAGTTACTTACATTAGTTTAGGAGCTCAATTATCATTTAGATACACCCGTGAGGGTGGAAAAAAGAATTATCGAAATCGGACGCCTCAGTAAAAAGTTATGCGTGATCATACATAAAAAAATATGATGGAAAAAAAAAATACGGGTCGAATAGAGAACCTCCTTCTTCTTGGTTTCGTCGGTTAAAAATACAAAATCGACCTGTACGAGCTTTATCTCCGAAAATGATCAACTCGTAAGATAATGGAGCGTTTCCACACTTTATGAACGCAATATATATTATAATTTATAGATTCCACTCGAATTCTCAACCACTCTGTACTGCGCGCAAACGATACGTGTTCAATATCAAACATATTTCCGAAAAGTTTCGAGTTTATCCATCGTTGTGACATCGATAAATCGAAAAATTATCATGTTTGCATTACGCAAAGCTGCAATAACATAAATTTCAGTTTTGCACGAGCATAAATTCGAATCTGGCATAAATGATTGGATAGTCGGGCATTTGTAAATGTCGTACAGGGGATCACGTTAATTATCATTGTTGTATCGGCATTACCGGGAGGGCGTATGATTATGTTTACTAGTACCATTAACCACAAACGGGGCGTCGTTTCATGAACCCGGTGGATTTACGACTCAAATTGCCAGAACGCAAAACGAATCAAATCCGTGCCACGGTTCAATGCATCTTTCGAATCAGAACCGTACCGGCCATACACATATACAGTGCGCGTCAAAATTATGGAACAAATTCGATATTTTGCAAGCCATGTACTTTTGACAAAAATCCTGAAATACGTCGACTTTTATTTTAAAATGCTGATTTTTTTATGTATATTCTAAAGAGGTTATGTCACTGGTTTTGACATGGTGACGTTATTGGTAATTTTTTTAATGGGAATAGATGTGATTTGTTGAAAATATAAACAGGATGTTCATAAAATCAGATGTGGAATCATCTGCGACTGAAAGATAAACTTTAGTCACTATCTTCCATCGTCATTGAGAATGTTTCCCTTTTCAACGGGAGAAGATGTCTTGTGAAACCTCATCTGAAAGGCCTTTCAATACTGCATTCAATGATAATAATTAATAAGATTTTTTTTGTACAGGGTGAACAAAAATTATTATTTTATTTCAATAAGAGAATAACTTTATATCCAACAATATAGAACAATTAAATAAGATGTTCGAAATGCCATCCACCAGTCTTCCGACAATAAGCAAATCTACGGACACATTCCTCTTGCACATTGCGAATAATTTCCGGAGTAATTCTGTTAATTTCGATCCTAATTCGATTTTTCAACTCTTGTAGATTTTGCGGCCTATCTACATAGACCTCCGATCTCAAATAACCCCACAAGAGAAAATACAGGGGCGTAAGATCCGGAGATCTTGGGGGCCACTCTATCGGTCCGCGTCTACCAATCCACCTCCTAGGAAAACAGTTATTCAAAAACTCACGAACATCACGTGCATAGTGCGGGGGTGCACCATCTTGTTGCAACCAAATACTTTCATTTGGTGAGTTAGGATTGTTGGCGTTTGGAAAAATATCGGCAAGGCTAGGTATGAGTTCATTTCTTAAAAATTCCAAGTAACGCTCCCCTGTGAGATTTCCTTCGGAAAAATACGGGCCAATAATCCTGTCGTTTATTATCCCTGCCCAAACATTGACTTTCTGAAGGTATTGAGTATGCCCGTCCATCATCCAGTGAGGATTATCCCTACTCCAATATCTGCAATTCTGACGATTTACTGAACCATTTAGGCAAAACGTAGCCTCATCGGCAAACAGAATTTGTTTTATAAAACGTGGATTGCGGTTACACAAATCCTGCATTATTTCACAGAACTCCACAAGGCGATCGGGATCATCATCATTGAGTTGTTGATGTAGCTGTACTTTGTATGGATGGTATTTTTCTGCTTTTAGAATACGTAAAACAGAACTTTGGGATATGTCAAGGTCTGCTGCAATTTGTCGTGAAGTATTTGGAGGATTATTCTCTACGCCCAATAGAACATCAAGTTTTACGTTTTTTTCTATTTTAGGACGTCCAGCATTCGGAATATGTTTGACTTGACCAGTTTCTCTAAATTTTTTCTTGATCTTACTGACTGTTGAACGACTGATAGGTCTATTTGGATACTTCGCATTGAACAAGTTGCATACTTCTTGCTGAGTTCTGGTCCTATCTCCGCATCCAATAAAAATTGAAATTTCTATGCATAGGTTTCACTTAAAGTAGCCATAGTTTACTTTTAGAACCTTTTCACTTAGAATTTGTGAAGAATATTTGTTGGTATTTCAACTGACAGTTATTTGACACTAACTTGCCTATTATGGCATTAATTTGTGATTGTCTTTTGTTTCCATTTGAGACTAGGAAATAGCTAACTATTAATATTTGGGAAGGATCCATTGGTGTAGTAGAGCACTGACTCACTAGTCTGTCAGGGCAGTCCAAGGGATCAGAGCCTTGGCTCAAAAAAGTAAAATTCTGCATTTTTCAATACGCTTTTATTATCTTCACTTGTAACTGAATAACTCACAATGTAATAAAATTTTAGAAGTGAATATTCATCCACTTCCAATCTTCCGAATAATCTGAAATTTGTCACACATATCAGAGACCGATGACAATACAAGAATTTCACAATCATAATGTAATAATAATAAAAATATATTTTTCCAAACGCCAACAATCCTAACTCACTAAATGAAAGTATTTGGTTGCAACAAGATGGTGCACCCACGCACTATGCACGTGATGTTCGCGAGTTTTTGAATAGCTATTTTCCTAGGAGGTGGATTGGTAGACGCGGACCGATCGAGTGGCCCCTAAGATCTCCAGATCTCACGCCCCTGGATTTTCGCTTGTAGGGTTATTTGAGATCGAAGGTCCATGTAGATAGGCCGCAAAATCTACAAGAGTTGAAAAATCGAATTAGGATCGAAATTAACAGAATCACTCCAGAAGTTATTCGCGATGTGCAAGAGGAATGTGTCCGTAGATTTGCTTATTGTCAAGAGACTGGTGGATGGCATTTCGAACATCTTATTTAACTGTTCTATTTTGTTGGATATAAAGTTATTCTCTTATTGAAATAAAATATTAATTTTTGTTCACCCTGTACAGAAAAAATCTAATTAATTATTATTATTGAATGCAGTATCAGAGGGCCTTTCAGATGAGGTTCCACAAGACATCTATTCCAATTCAAATGAATTACCGATTACGTCACCATGTCAAAACCAGTGACATAACCTCTCTAGAATATACATAAAAAAATCGGCATTTTAAAATAAAAATCGACCTATTTTAGGATTTTTTTCAAAAGTACATGGCTTGCGAAATATCGAATTTGTTCCATAATTTTGACGCGCACTGTATAGATGATTTAGGTAGGGGGTAGATCGGTCATTTTATTCATAAAAATAATTATAATATTTCGATAATTAATTAGTCAATTGGGGTACATATAGTACATGTGGCAAGTCAAATTTAACGACATATTCAATATAAAAGATAAAAAATAATAACATGATATGAATAATTGAAAAAAAAACTCACCATTGTCGTCAACAAAATGTTTCTTCTGGACACAGGTTTTTTAACGTCTTTTCCTCACCCGCCCCTCCTTCCATTCCCCGAATTTGAAAGGGATACACTTACCAATTTCTTTCCGTTTTTCGTTTTCCGTTTCACTAAGTGTTTTTGAACTTTTTTCATACTCTGCGATAACCTCGGCTAGGGCGGTCTTTTCGGCCTCAGACCTGGTGCCTGGCTCTCCAGTGTCTTTATTAGGTTTGATATTACTCTTCTTTACACTTTCACTATGTTCGGAAATTCAATCATAGAGTTTTTTTAGTTTTTCGGCTTCACTTAGGGGAAAATGATACACTATATCGCATATTTCCTTGGCTTCTAGTACCGAACAGCTGGCGATTTCGCTGTTTTCCGATGTGAGTTTTGTCAACACACTGCTCTTATCAGTTTCGGTGGTTTAGTTTGGTGAAATAATGTCTTTTGTACGGCTTTTGTCACTGAGCTTTTTGTTTTCAATTTATCCACGGTTTTGTTGCGATCTGCACCTCCATCGCTGGATTTCCATTGCGGGGTCAATTATTGAAACTTTTCCAGCAATTCAGCTGTGGTTATTTGTGTCCTTTCACTTTTTATAAGCGAAATTGTTTTCAATTCCATGGGTTTTGAAATCCTAACCTCACTTTTTCACTCTGGCGAACCAATACGGTCGACCTTCCCATTCTTTTCCAATGGCCAGATATCGTGTTGGAAATAGTATTTTAATTTTTTAGGCATTTATATCATTCAGATCACTTTCAGCAACTGTTTTATTGTTTTTAAGTTAACGAAGGAGTTTATAATACACTTTTTCAGCACTTTGTGGTTTATACGCACTGTAAACTACTGAATTTCACGAAAATCGCGGAGCACATTGAAGCCCTTCCAACTACAAAATGATACAATTGAATCATTGATTGCCTAACTTGAAAAACTGAGGCTTTCTAAAGCTGAAAAAGGTCTATTTCAATTCAAATATCAAATCACGGTATGCACTGAGTTCATAATCTTTTATTATATAAACTTTGCATTTCCCTTTATGGGAATAGAATGCGTTGACATTCAATTCTGTCAGGACCAAGTGTAGTTGTCACACATACATAATAGAAAGAGATAGAGAGAGAGAGAGAGAGAAAGTCGAATATAAGTCAAATTTTCTACCAGTCAACACCTACTGCAAACCGCGTGAAGGAACTTCGTTCCAATAATAAAAACATGTATAGCCATTTCAAATACAAGAATCTAGGCATCCCAAGCTCCAAAAGCCTTCAAGACTATTGCTACATTGTTGCTGAGACATACAAGTCGAAGCATAGTCAGCATCGGGACACCTGGCCCCAGAAACTTCCAAAAGCCGAAAATAAGGAGGAGATGTCACTCAGGATAAATAATAATAATAATAATTCATTTTCTCTTGGTGAAAAGTATAAAATGGGAGAACATTCTATGAATACAATAACAAGGAAAGCGTCAATAGATACTCCAAACCCAAAGAAGCGTCTCTTCCATTGCAATAGTTGTCATGTCTCTATGACTCATATTTTGTAACCTCAGTGCAAATGAAGACTGTTTTACAAAAAGAAGTTGGCGCAGGCGTGCGCATTTCTCAACACCCAACCTTCGAAAAACAAGAACCCAGAGCGAGACGAGTGGATGGTATCTAGAGGAAACACGCAAAAGCTCATCCCAAGATAGCTACGCTCATCCAGCGAAAAGAAAACGCAAGAAGAAACAAGAAATATTAACAAGTACTTAGCACTCCTGAATATTCCTGTTGATTCTTCGTGGAGCCCCTGGCAGCAAAACCCAGAATTCATCCCCAGCACCCCTGAAGCTCTTGTGGATTAGGAACAACTAATTAAGCCCCTGGTAGAGAACTTCAAAACCCTCACTTGAAAAATTGGAATGGGTATCATCAAGAGGAGGTGATCAAACCACCCACCTTCAGGCACACGTCAACCCTTTAGAGCCGTTTTCAGGCTCCCATCTTCAGGACAAAAATCCAGACATTCAACGCATCAAAAGCCCTCAACGCGATTGCAACATTGTAGCTGGGACAAACAAGTCAAAGCATAGTCAGTATCCGGACACCTTACCCCAGAAGCCTCCAGAGGCTGTAAACAAGGGGTATATCTTACTCAGCACCAACATCACCTATAACCCACCCACCCACTACTATTGCAATAGTTGCCATGTCTCTATCACGCATATTTCTGTAATAGTAAAATATATATATATATATATATATATATATATATATATATATATATATATATATGTACATTATATTCGATATGTTCAAGTATGCCATAGCGTAATGAATGTTTGATAAGCCTACGGTATTCCAGAAATTTGGCGAATTAGGCTTTGCTTGGTTTCGAAAAAAAAAACACAGTCTATTTGGGAGTCCCAGGTGAGTTCATTTTCCGAATGTAGACGCAGAAACTGTTCTTCTTCTGTAGACTTGAAGGGGTTTATCAATAGCTAGAGTTCTTTGTTATGTCTCCTTCAATGTGGACATTGACGTACATTTTTTTACACATTGAGAATTAGCCGAAATGTTAGCACCAGTAGCTGAACTCATTTATCACATTGTTCATCTTTCTTCACAGTTACGTATCGTCAGCATACATTGTTACATGGGCATTTGTGATATATTATGGACAGTTTTTACATACAACACAGAGAAAAGTGGCCCAAAAACTGTTTCTTCTGGGACAACTATATGTTCTGATTTTCACCGATTTCAACACCATAATTCATTGAGATTCAGATGTTGCGTCAGTCTATTCGCAACAATTTCTTTGACAGTGAGTTGAGGGGTGATATTTGCCGGTAATTTCCGATGTCCTTGTTATCACTTTTTTATGGAGTGGAATAACAAGAGGTATTTTCAATTCAATAATATATGTGGAAGGCTTTGCTTTGATGTCTTCCATGTCACCTAGAATCATAAAAGATATTCCATGGGAGGCACAGGTTTTTCAACCGACGAAACCAAAAAGGAGGAGGTTTTCTATTCGACGTGTATATATTTTTTTTTATAATTTTTTTTTTTATGTATGATCACGCATAATTTTTTACAGTGGATAGGGTGTACTTCGCAGTTGGTTCCATTTGAATGTAGAAGATGAAATCCGCTCCTAAGGGTTAGGATATTGATCACTCACCCTCTGAATTCTGGTCCGTTAATCGATTCTATCAGGCATAACTTTGTACTGGGATCTTCGATTTGAATGATTCTTCCTTTATCAGATGGGGTATACCACATTGTTGATCATATTTCGAATGGAATTATCCACCCTCACGGGTAGAAAAATAGGGGATAATTGATTCTTCACCTGTGAACATTGGCACAAGTAGGTGACAATGAGAGATCGCTAGTGTCATTATGACAATCATTATATTCTATGAGAGGATGGAATGATTTTTTTTTTTTATGTTCTGGTTCCCACGAAAAGGGATATCCTGTAATGTTCAGAGAACATCGTGGGAACCTAAGGAAAGAAGGTAGGAGTTGGTGTTCTTCTTAAATTTCTGAAGGTTGTAAGTAATGAAATAAACTAACCAGAACAACAAAAATATTTCATATTACAACAAATAGTAAAACCAAATAATCATATTATTCAACTGGTAATAGTTGAAGTAAGGTGGGTAAGTAAGTATCTTGGAAGTAATCAAAAAACAAGCAGTAAGTAATTAGTAGATTTCAGCCACATATAATTGAAAAATTAAAACTTTTTAACAAAAAATTAAACCGACGACGAAATACGGAACTGAAAAGTCAAAAATGAAGTAAACCTTAGTCTCAATGACTAAGCTCCTAAACTAATGAAAGTATCTGATTTTGAGTCGCCGCTGAACAAACAATCAACGAAGATCATTAAATTACTTCAAAAGAATTATCGAATGTCACCGCCCAACTCGATGCCATCATTTTACGCCTTACCTAATTCATTTGCTTGTTTGTTTGGCGCTGACTCAAAATTAATTACTTACATTAGTTTCGGAGCTTAGTTATTGAGACTAAGAAGGTTTATCTTATTTTTTACTTTTCAGTTCCGTATTTCGTCGATTTGATTTTTTGTTAAAAAGTTTTTATGTATTCCACATATGGTTCAACATTTCGATGATTTCACACTATGTAACTGGATATAATATTCCTCTCAATCACAACTTTGTTTGAAATATCAGATAAATATATTTTATAAAGATTTTTAGAATACACAGAATTATTCAACGCCACTAGTTTTCGAATAAACTAAATACGGATTTGTGAGTTTTTCAATATAACTTTCAAGTTTTCTTCGGGTCGATTCAGCATGGGGTAAAATTACTAGTAATAATATCCTGCAACCTATTTTATTAAACATCTTTTCTAAGATAACAATATTGAACACCTCACCTAACTCTTTTCTAGATCAACTTCACATTTAGAGTAACCGGCGGGCTGGTCAGGTTGACGATAATCTTATCGATATCTGAAGTCAAGCGAGGCTGGGCGCGGCGGGTACTTGGACAGGGAAGTCTCGCGTTTACAATGCCCCGAATAAAACTGCCGTGTTATAGTATATTTACAGCTACAGGCGTCATATCAATGAAACAAGATATGACGGTAGATATGCCAATATGTGTAGGTGTCAGAGTCAGATATTCCTTATTTTTTTTTGCTTTTCAGATGTCCCAAAATATAGCTGTCACACTATAGGAGATAATTTGAAGTTCCAAGAGAAACAATCTCAGCCTATAGACTATTTTTGTTCTGCTTCAGTAATGTCACTTGAATTGGTGCTCTTTCGTAGTCGAAATTAGTCTGATACGACCCTGCTCTGAATGAAATATTATATAAATTGAATGATACTATGTAGGTAGTGATTCCATTCACATGTTCCCAATGGAATCCATTTCAATCCTCGCGAGAATTTTTCATCGTCAATCATTATAATAGAATTTCATCGGCGATTTCCACTCTTTGTGGTTTCATGGCATAGATAAAATCTCATTATCCGGGTCGTCTGAATGTCATCAATAATAAAATCGAATAATATGGCAATTGTACTGAGAAATAATGACATAAAAAATTCTGATTTAATTGAAACGATTCCGCAGATTTGTAAATTTTCAATCACGATGGGTATGGATTTCAGTTCATGAATTATATTTTCTTATTAATGAGTTTTTATGGTTTTTCAATACTGAGAAAATTCCGTTGTTGTTGTGAACATTTTCTGGATTCAATTACAATTCCTCAACAGATCCCTCCGTATTCCTCCTGAATTTCCACCGAGCAAACATTATTAGAATTCCCCAGAAGATAGGAATGGGGTATGTTTCATTGCACGACGAAAATTCTTAGAATCCCAGGACGTATGAACGCAAATTGGTAGTAGTCAAACTGATACTACTGAATTTACTAGATTCATTCTAGATTGCTGAAACTTCCATAGAACAAGAGTAGGAAAATGATTAGAAACTGCGATGTTTACTGCAGATTTTCCATGGACTCTGAAGGAGTTCCTGTGGATTGATGCAGAAAACCAGCATTATTGAATATGAATATCAAAACTCAAGAACTATATCAACATTTTTGAGAGAAAAGAAATCAAACAAACATTCGAATTGAGCTTGAGCTTGTTACGATATACGATCTAATATCATCAAGAAATCTTATTAACGAGGAATCTGGATATAAGATTCCAAGATCTTTCGTAACGAACGTACGATCTGTTGGTGATGAAAATGAATAACGCGATAACACTGAGGTCGAGAACTGGGGGTTGCCATATAACCCTCCAAAATGGCGTCTTCAACACCAAAATCCTTCGAATAGCCTTGGGAGGAACAGAAGTCTCAGGTTTTTATGATTTCGTAACGCCTTTGCTTTTGGCAGTCTCAACATAAGGGAAATATAGAAATTCAACCTGAAAGCTTCGTAGACATTATTTAAATAGTACTGTTGAGCAGGTTGTTCTGAGTATTGGAGACCAACACTACTCTCAGAATTAAGAATCTAACGGCTCAACGCGATGGGATAGGAACCATAATAAATCTTTCATCATTTATGATCATCATATTAATAATATAGAAGAGAAAATGATTAATAACAAATGGGTCAGACAGTTGATGGAAAAATAAAAGAGGAGTAGTAGCTAGACATCATCAATATTATCATAATTTTGATGAAAATGAAAAATCTTTGCGTTTGCTCAATTCTGTTGACCATCCACTTCATGGAGATTGATGAGGGTTGTTGGTTATAGTAGCCAACATTCTTCCACGTTGTATTGATGCTAGAAGAAGTCTAGGAGATTCATTGTTTCTTCCAAGTATGTTTTTCCAACATCTTGATCTATCAGTGCCACTTGATGATTCCATAGGCCCGTCACATCATATACAGAACTTGTGGTGAGGCATTACAAATCTACGTCTAGGCATAACGCAACATGACAGTAACTCAATTACCAACTCAGACACGCGTATGTCAATTCCTCGATGGAGAATGAGAACTAGGGAACTAGAAACTACTAATTTTTACTCTTTACCAAAAGACATGTTGAAGTTTACACACCACGCGTTGATTATAGCCTTGATCATAGTTCATATCCACAGAAATATAACATGGAAAGTCCAATAATCTATGGTAGAAAAGATTTGGTGAAAATAATTGCTCGAATTCAATTACTAGAAAAACTGATCTCTGCATTCCTAAAGAATATGATTCCAGGTTCTATCAAGGTGTATTATCAAGCATTGGATCATTTGAAAATATTCAGATCATGGATAATAATTGGAGGAGAAGTTTGGTGGAAAATATATTATAGTTGTTGAAGATTTTGACAATAATTCTGGAATATTTTATCACTGTTGATTGCCATTATGAATTGAGGTAATTAAACTACGATTTATACGATCCAGAGATTGAGTGGACATTGATTCAACCAGTTGAGTTAACGTGTGGAGAGAGTAAACAATAAACGGAAAATAATACCGACATCTATTCGGTAACGGTAACCAAATGAAGTATAATGAAAGTGAAGAACGCAAAAACAAATTATTAATCTAAGAGTTTATGTTTTGGATACGGTATTGTTCATAATTAAGTTCATTGGACATGTGAGGATTGTTATTGTTCTGCTTGGGCGATAGCAATCGACAATGAAACAAAAATTGATAATGAGCCCGATCACATTGCAAGTGTAGACGCTGCTAGATAATACAGAGTGGGCCATTGAAAACGAAACAGCGGCTCTGTAGGTCTGCAGAACTGAATTATATAAAAACGCTCGGACACGTCAACTACATTTTTGAGGGGGACATCGTTCGCGATCAAATTCACCCGAAATACATTTCATCCGTCGGAGCTGTAACCGCCACCCCTAAATTTTTAACTGCCAACATATGGCAAGTGATACCTCATTCGGAAGGTATTTTCCTTCCTAATATCAAACAACGGAAATAAATAAGTTCTATCGATTCGTTTTCGAATTATAGGAACTTGAAGTTGAGAAATCACTTTTTATCCACTCAATCAATAGAAATAACATCTAACAATGCAACTGTTTAAAGATGGTTATCATTGTCAAGGAATTGAATGATCTAATTGTTTACCAACAAATAACATGCAATTCCTTCAACGTTTCAAATTTTCATTTCGTCCTCATTTACTTGATCGAAAGTAATTTAAGGTTCTCAAGAATCGATAAAAACACGCTTTTCCGAATTCGACTCGAATGCGAGTACAATAAAAACATGTTTGAGATAATTTTTTCCGCCAAATCGCAATTGTTGATGTCTATCAGTGTCAAACTGATCTTTGATTGAATGAATTACTTGACTAAAGCTGCTGAATATCTTTCCGCAATAATGGTGTATATGATCGCGGAAAGAGTTGGAATAATAACGATTTTTTCAAGAATGATGAGTGCGGTAACCGTACAGCTACTTTGTTCAATGAAACGCATCCAGATAAACTTGTTGCTAGAAAATACGTTCTAGAATTAGTGCAAAAATTTCGTCAAACTGGATCAGTAGCCAACAAGAAACGAGACCCAGAACATGAATTTCCGTTGAGAAATGAAGCTGTTGAAGTTGCACTTTCAGGACAAGTTCATGCAGACCCAACATTGGGCACAAGGAAATTGGCTAGTGTTACCAATATCAGTAGGACCAGTATCCGCCGAATCCTGAAATATCATTAATTCCACCCCTACAAAATATATTTGGTTCACCAATTGCAGGAAGATGATTTTGATAGGCGACAGAAATTTTGTGAAATTATGTCTACGAGAATAAATGCTGATGAGAATTTCCTTTTCAACATCTGCTTTTCTGATGAGTCTACATTCTCTTTGAGTTCGACTGTGAATCGTCATAATTGTCGTTATTGATCAGATGCCAGTCCACATGTATTCCACGAAGTCCATACTTAAACTCCTCAAAAACTCAATGTCTTGGCCGGTATTTTTGGAGACCGTTTGATTGGACCAGTATTCCTCGACGGATACCTGACAGGAGAAACTCATTTGGAATTATTGATTGGATTTGTTTATCCACAATTAGTAGACAACATTGAAAATTACGATCATAACCATGAAGACCACTCAATATTCCAACAAGACGGGACACCTCCACATTATGCACAGCCTGTTAGGGCGTTTTTGGATAGAATGTTTCCTGGAAGTTGGATTGGAAGACGAGGCTCTATAGAGTGGCCATCCAGATCTCCAGATTCAACCCCACTCGACTTTTTCCTGTGGGATCACTTGGAAAACAAAATCTTCGCAACCAAATCAAAATCTCTGGAAGATTTACGAAGGAGAATTACTGAAAAATGCCGTCGACTAACGCCGGAAATGCTTCGAAATATGAGGTCTCGTTTTGAACAGAACTTGTACTATTGTATGGAAATGGGTGGTAGACAGTTTGAACATTCAGTTCATTGACAATAATAATTATTGCGATAGTTGCTTTATCAGATATTGTTTTTATTGATTGAGTGAATAAAAAGTGATTTCCCAACTCCTTTATCTCGAAAACGAATCGATAGAATCAATTTATTTTTGTTGTTTGATATTAAGAAGGATTGAACTTTTCAACAAAAAATTGAACCGACGAAATAAGGAACTGAACAGTAAAAAATATAATAAACCTTCTTAGTCTCAATAACTACGCTCCTGAACTAATGTAAGTAACTAATTTTGACTCGGCGCCAAACAAACAAGCAAATTAATTAGGTAGGGCGTGAAATGATGGCATTAAGTTGGGCGGTGACATTCTGATGATTTTTCGAAGTAATTTAATGATCTTCGTTGAGCGTTTGGCGCCGACTCTAAATTAGTTACTTAGTTTAGGAGCTTAGTTATTGAGACCAAGGAGGTTTATTTTATTTTTTATGTTCCAGTTCCGTGTTTCGTCGGTTTAATTTTTTGTGGAAAAGTTTTTATTTTTCAATTTTTTGTGGCTGAAATCTACTGATTACTAACTGCTGTTTTTTTTTATTACTTCCAAAATACTTACTCGCCCACCTTACTCCAACTATTACCAGTTAAATAATATGATTATCTACTTTTAATATTTGTTGTAATATAAGTTATTTTTGTTCTGGTTAGTTTATTTCATTACTTTGTATATCATTCCATCCTCTCATAGAATATAATTATTGTGATAATGACACTTGCGATCTGTCATTGTCAACTACATATGTGTGCCAATGTGCACAGGTGAAAAATCAATATTCCCCTATTTTTCTACCCGTAAGGGTGGAAAATCCCATTTCAAATCCAAATATGATCAACTATGAGGTAAAATCTATCTGATAAAAGAAGAATCATCCAAATTGAAGATCCCAGTATAAAGTTATGCCTGACAGAAACAGTTAACGGACCAGAATTCAGAGGGTGAATGATCAATAGCCTTCATTTTGCTACCCTTACAGGAGGATTTCATCTTTTGAATCCAAATGGGACCAACTTCGAAGTACACCCTATCTACTGAAGAAAGAATTTTCGGAAACGGACGCCTCAGTAAAAAGTTATGCGTGATCATACATAAAAAAAATCATAAAAAAAATATACGCGTCGACTAGAGAACCTCCTCCTTTTTGGTTTCGTCGGTTAAAAATACCTTTCAAATAATTTATCACTTGCCATATGTTGCCATTTGAAAATTTAGGAGTGGCGGTCACAGCTCCGAGGGATGGAATGTATTTCGGGTGAATTTCATCGCGAACGATGTCCCCCTAGAAAATGTAGTTGACGTGGCCGAGCGTTTTCATATAATATGGTTCTGCCGACCTACAGAGCCGCTGTTTCGTTTTCAATGGCCCACTGTGTATTACACCATCGAAGGAAATAGAGAATCAACAACAGATACTGATACACTTGCCAGAGAGACAAGCTCAAATCCTCGCTATCAACCGATTCACCGAGTGCCACATGAAGATTACTTCTATGCCATTCGAAAACTCACAATAAATACATGGAGAGAAAGATGGCAAGCTCTTGAGAATAACAAGCTCAAAACAATTAACCCTTGCATGAGCCTCCAGAATTATGGATCAGTCTCTCGTAGACAACAAACAATACTAACACGCCTCAGGATTGGTCACACTAGATACACACACCAGCATCTACTGAAGAAAGAAAATCCCAAAAGATGTGTCTCCTGTTATAAAGAACTGAACGTCAAACATATAATCTCGCAGTGACCCGACTACAGAGAGGAGAGAATAACTTCAGGACTGCCCGGAAAACTTAGCGATGCTTTGAACCTGGATAACATCATGTTGTTACTAAAGTTTCTGGACTCAATTAATATCTTAAAACAAATATAATATATACTGTACCACGACCGCTAATAACCTTCGCGGTTAATGCGGTTTTCTTGAGAAAAAAAACAACAGATACGTCACAGTTTCTCATATCTTCTACATCGGAAAATGTTGATCGAAGCGTAGCATTGAGATTGCCCACTGTGAGTTTTATCAAGACATTTCATCTCCACCGGAGTTTGCGGTCACTGCAATTCAGAAATATTTATTTTTATTCGATAAAGATCGGCCCATTATATTTCTACTAGGAGAAATTCACACCTTTTGGAATCATTCGCACATTGGTATGTCGATAGAAGCCTGAAAACTACTTCACTTCCATATACTTGTTATCTTTTGTAGATTTCATAGGTTCTTTCTGAATGTTAACAATTTCTTCACAATATTTCATTATTTCACAATCATTTATTCGAGGAAATGTTTTTCGAACAATTGGTTCCAAGCAGTTTTCTTTAGGGCAATTTGTAAAGGTCACCCAAGTGCTGGGATCAATATATGTGAAAATTATTGCAGCCAGAAATGTTTCTTCCCACACAGAAATGAATCCTGAGTATTCTTATAGGGTCATAACATGAACGTTCCTTTTAACAATTCATTTATGAAGAATAAAGGAATTGACATCCGGAACAAATTGCGTCAGAGTACTCCAAGCAAGTGGAATTGATAATGTCCTTCACGAGTCGTGGGCCTCGCGTGTTTGTCAAGTATTTAATTAATTAAGACCGTAATAATTCATTGCAGTCCTCGGAAATGTCAAATGTCTTAATTCCATAGTCCTATTTCGTTCCCCAATAATTAACTTGTCTTCTTCAGACAAGTTTGTTTCCAAGGCATCAAATTGAATTCGTGAATGACATGTCGAGAAAGAGGAATTAGGTGGGCGTAATGAATTATTACTTGTTCTAATGGAATTACGAGTAATTGAACACATGAGACATACTTGGGGGAGTGCTTATTGAGGAAAATGGAAACTTTTGAGGGTCCGTAATACTTTGTATCTACCTTTTACTCACGTCACTCATTGCGTTAAGAAATTTTCGAAACCTACATCGAATAAGATACTACTTGATTTTTTCATGTGAATATTTAAAAACAAGTTTTTTTAATTCTTCTGTATCAGAGATCTGAAAATATACAGGGTGTTCATCCGCAATCTGTAACAATAATCATACAGTGAGATACTCTGAGAAAATTGTTCAACCATGAAGTTTTGTCTAGACAGTGAAGTTGATAATAGAAAAAATAGTTTAGAAAAACAAAAACATTATAATTTGAAAAAACCAAAGAAAACGCATGTATGGCAATGAGGATTGGAGGGTTGGAAATAATGAGAATAAAGTCATGTTATAAAGCGTGAGGTGCTTGATATCAGTTATCTTAATACGTTTTTTTACATGAAGGAATTTTTTTCTTGGTCAATGACTTCAGTTTTATAGGATAGATTTTTATTTCAAATAGGAAGGAAACCTAATATACAGTTCATAAATTGAAAATAACAATAAAAATAATATAAATGAAGAGTATAACAACATAAAATAAATAAAAATGTAAAATAAATCAAGATGCAATAATTTCAACTTTTTATGCCTTCTTGCTCATAGAAGAGTACGTACTAGGGGATAATAATAATAATAATAATAAAAATAATAATAAGTTTATTCAATCTCAGAAAATAGACATGGCATTTGGTTACATATAAATGAACAAACATGAAAAAATAATATCACAGAAGTAGTGGAAACTACTTGTATGTGTAGTATTGATTTTATCATGGTAGACTCAATCACATTATATTGTCTAGAATGGTCTGCAGAAAAAATTCCATTGTATGAAACTTATCTTAGTATGAAAGTAATAATTATAAAATTTAAATTACGATATGGAAGTAGTTACAGTATGTGTATATAAAAAAGGATGTACGAGGAGATATGTATATAAAACTTGAAATAAATAACTATCATATAAATGTATATATAAAATGAAAAAGAAAAAGAAGGGACATTGGTATATACATGGAAAGGAACAAGAAAAGACTACAGTATAGAAAGATACACTAATCCCATCAAATGATGGTATAAATTCCCGAACAAATCAGTACACTAAAAATAAATGCATCAAAAGAGGTAGGCACAAGGAGGTTTATACAGGGTGTTTCCTAACTACGGTACGAACCTTCAGGAGGTGATTCGTTAGGTCATTTGACAGAAAAAAGTTCCTATGAACATATGTCCGGAGTTGCTTCGTTTCTGAGATACAGGGCGTTGAAGTATTAAAAAAAAGGTATTTATAAAATATCCTGAATATTTTGAAACCGATGTGGTTGAATGGTGGTACAGCTATTCGAAGTAATAAGGCAATTACTTGGCCCCAAGTAGGTCCAGGGGCGTCTCAGTGGGCACCACAGCCAACAATACTGAGAAAAAAAAAGCTCTTTTTTCTGTAGTATTTTATTTTTCCAGATTGAACAACTGAAAATACAACTCTTTGGTCTCTTGTGTTTTATTCATATCAAGCTTCGTTTTGGAGCAAAAAATACTTCAACTTATTCTACAAATTATCCATGGACAACATAAAATACAAACCTAAAGTAAACAATAAACAATTTCGACCTTAAAGTAAATGAGCAAAATGTCCACCGTCTGATAAAATACACGACTGCAATCGATGTGTCATTGATTGTCTGACACGTTCAAAAATACCTGGAGTATTCCTCATGACATTGCAATTGTCACTTATTCGATTCCTCAAGTCATTCACATCTAGTATAGGGGTTTTATGAACGAGAGCCTTCAGATGACCCCATAAATAGAAATCTAGAGGATTCATATCAGGACTGCGAGCGGGCCAATGTTGAGGTCCTGCACGTCCAATCCAACGATTAGGGTAGGTGATGTCGAGATGCTGACGAGCAAGAACAATAAAATGAGCTGGAGCTCCGTCGTGCATAAACCACATGGTGCCTCTCACAAGTACGGGTACTTCTTCCAACAAAATGGGTAAAAAATTTCGCAAAAAGCCGTGTAGGATGGACCTGATAATCTTGCTGGCAAAAAAAAGGGTCCAATTAGGTAGTCACCAATAATCCCTACCCAAACGTTCAGCGAAAATCGTTGCTGAAAATGACTTTCTCTAATAATGTGTGGATTTTCGTCGGCCCAGAAATGGTTATCGTGAAAGTTCATAATAGAATCTCGTGAAAAATTTGCCTCGTCCGTAAATAAAATATTTGGTAAAAAATTATTATTGTGTGCCATCGTATGAATCAACCACCTGCAAAACATCAATTTTGGGTAAAAATCCCTAGGCAGTAGAGCTTGGACCCGCTGTATGTGATATGGGTATAGGAGGTTGCTTTCTAGAACTTCCCAAACGGTTTTTGGGCTTACTTCACGCTGCAGTGCATTCTTCCTGGTACTATTTGAAGGATCTTCTTCTATCGCATCAAGTATAGCTTCTTCTAGTTCAGGCGTTGTTACAGTTTCTGGTCTTCCACCACTTACATTTTTATTGAAACTTCCAGTTTCACATAATCTTGCATGTAGCGTTCTAAATGATTTAGCACATGGAATTACTCTGTTAAGATATCTATCCTGGTAGATTCCCCGTGCTTCTTCCTCATTTCCATTCGCTAATCCATAAATAAAGTGCATGTCAGCCATTTCAGCGTAAGTAAAAGTGTTCATGATGGAATCACTGCTAATTGACAACTCTGACTTTTACTGATATGACAATACTATCACTGTCAGCTGATCTCCATAGCAGGTAATCATGATTGTAGAGTGCCTTCATTTTTTTTGTTCTCGAAAACTAAGCTAAATATGAAAAAAAACACAGGAGGCCAAAAAGTTGTATTTTTACCACGCTTATAAAAAACTTTCTAGAACCCACGCTTATATTCAAATGCACTGAAAAGAAGAAATTTTTTTTTTCTCAGTATTGTTGGCCGTGGTGCCCACTGAGACGTCACTGGACCTACTTAGGGCCAAATAATTGCCTTATTACTTCAAATAGCTGTACCACATCTCAACCACATCGGTTTCAGGATATTCAGGATATTTTATAAATACCTTTTTTCTATACTCCAACGCCCTGTATCTCAGAAACGAAGCAACTCTGGACATATGTTCATAGGAACTTTTTTTTGTCAAATAACCTAACGAAACACCCCCTGAAGTTTCGTACCGTAGTTAGGAAACACCCTGTATATATTAACATTGAGTAAAAAAATTTAAATATTGGTATGAGTAAGAGGTAGAGCACAATAGATATACAAATCATATTCAAACCACATTAAAGATGAACAGATTGAATTGTATGTTCAAACGGTAGTGATAAAATAATTTCAGGGTGATAAATAGTATGAAGGTAAGATATTTCATAGGGAACAACATCCTAGATTAGAAGGAGCTGCGAGATATTTGTATTCGCTTGCAGTCAATGATAATTTTTTTTTTGAACATTGCAGGTAAACATTTCACGGATTTCTAAGGGTATTTTGTTGTATAATATTGGACCAAGAAAGACATGACTTCTCAAGGTAAGAGTTCTGTTAACTTTAGGAATATGCGGCAAGAGGCTGATTTCTTGTGGAGTACTTATTCTTTTTAGGGTTTTTGTTGAATTTTTCTTTGTTTATGTGAGTGAAGTTCTTTGATATCGAGTACTCGCGAACGGTCAAAGAGTTCTACTGTGGAAAATGTTATGTCTTTTCTATAAATTATTTTTTAAATCCATTTTTATAGAATTATATGCACCATGCTATCAATCCATACCTGAGTTGTGATTCCACGAAGGCGTAGTAGATAGCCTACAACTGGTCAATATTTACCATCGTTTTGAAAGGCCTGAATAGGTAGAGCAAACTTCTAAGTTTCCCAGCTAGTTTTGTTATATGATGATCCCATTTCAGGTCGCAGTCTATAGTTAAGCCCAAGTAACTAGTTTTGAGGATAGCGATACCACCCTTGAATCATTGTATTCGTGCCACGTGCCTGCGAATGGATGCCTTCAATAGGCTGAAAAGTTTATGAAATGCTATTCTCACGCCATACTCATGGAAGCAGTGACTTCTCAATTATTCATCGAACTCTTCTACGTTATTATTCACCTCTTGAAGACTGTTCTTCTCTATTTGAAGCGATTTTTCAAATATCTTCTTGGTGTTTCATATTTTTTATAGAATGTAGATTTATAGGATCATTTCAAACTCAATGTTTTCAGTTGATTCAGTTACTTTTTCCACTAATTTTGTTCAACAGAAATTAAATGAATACCGAAATCCATACATTTCGATATGTTTTCTGATCATGCAATACTGGAAGTGTTCGTCCAGGCGGCCGAGAAGACTGCGTCCGGCCCTGGTAATGAAGATCTTATGGAAATTTCCCTAAATCTACTGGAAATTGATGGAATTTCACGGTATGGAATGACAAATAAAAACTTTTCAACAAAAGATTTAACCGACGAAATACGGAACTGAAAAGTGAAAAACAAAATAGACCTTCTTAGTCTCAATAACTGCTTCAACTGGTCAATATTCACCATCGTTTTGAAATGCCTGAATAGGTAGAGCAAACTTCTAAGTTTTCCAGCTAGTTTTGTTATATGATGATCCCATTTCAGGTTGCAGTCTATAGTTAAGCCCAAGTAATTAGTAACTAGTTTTGAGGATAGCGGTAACACCCTTGATTGATTGTACCTATTCGTGCCACGTGCCTGCGTATGGATGCCTACAATAGGCCGTATAGTGTCCGGAATATGTCGTTCCACTATGATTGCACAGATCATAGAGGTTGTATCGATACGTGGCCACGTTGTCTGCTGCATAATTGGACATGTCCAATCCTTCCAAAGGGGAATCGATGATGGCTTTTAATTTTCTTCCGAGTATCTAAGACATCGAAAATCGCTTCAAATGGATTACTAGTATTTAAGGTAATTTTTGTATATACAAAGACTTGGTACACTTTCTCTCCTCCTTACAATTTGAACAAGTTGTTTTCTCGTTACCGTCCGAAGTTTCCTCACTTGTGAAAGAGTCCAGACATTGTGGAAGTCTGAGCTGCTCTGTTCTCTGTGGAATCGGCAGTGAGAGATTCCCAGGGAATCAACGGTAATAGAAACTATGCCCACAAAAAGGACATCCTGCTGTCGATTTCAATTGGCCAACAAAGTTATCTGCAGTTATTGAGTTGTCCATTCTTGGAAATATTGAGCTTGCCTCTCTGGCTTTATCCTTCAGTTATTCATCAATTTCTTTCAAATACTAGTTGGGGTTCTAGTGTTAAAATTTCAACGTCTTCATGAGGGCCTTCGAATAGGTATATTAGAATATCCTGTGCATTCTGTTGGGCATAACCCATGAAACGTGGAGCAAATCTTTCTCTCTGAATCTTCAGAGAATCGGTGTTCAAATTCCTATCAGACGAATTTTCAGACCACAGTTCTTTCATAACTTCCGCAAATGCTTTTATTGAAGCACCCTTCATGCTTGAAATCTCTCATATAATTGTCTTTTGTGGAATACCCCAGCAACCATCTGGTGTTCGATAAAAAATGTATGACGCTGTTCATGAAACAAGTATTTCCTATGTTTTTCAGCCCATTTAGAACAAGACTTTTTTTTTATGTTTCCGTGCACTAGTTGCCTGCTGCGTTCTCTGATACGGTGATTCCCACTATCACTGGACCAACTGGAATGAATTTTTCCATACTGTAGCTACCTCCACTCAAATGATCCAAGTCTTTTCCATATCGCGTGCGGCGGCATCTTCGCCAACACGAAATCACTCTCAATCAATCAGTCATCGTTTGGGAAACATCTCAGCCCATCCATTTTCTCGGACTGTATCGCTCTTGACAGCGCTGCAGAAATTACGTAAAAGCATAATAAAATAAATATATCGGCTATCAAGCAGGCTCTAAGAGAGACGATGATTGAGTGTGTTTTTCCTATATGGGCTGGTGATTGGTCATTTCAGATGGAAGGAGTATATCGCTTTCGATATTTTCGGCATTTCATGCTGTTGACGTACATTTGACGTGTATCATTTTTGTGTGATCGATTTGGCGACGTTTCCCTATGATTTTATCCAAAGTGAATGCATTCCTCAATCATCAACAAATGGATACAACAATATATTGAATTTTTCCTATATTCGTTGAAATGATTTCGGGATGTTTTGTAGATTTATAAGCCACAAACCTACAAATTGAAATTGTTCTTTGTATGATTATAGGTGAGGACTAACATTCCTGCATGACACTGAGTCTGGGATTGCGGCTTTTCCCAGGGATAATACATATCTACTATTTTTGTCAGATTGTTGAAAGTTGACAAATCGAAATATTCTCCGATTTTGAGTGATTTTGTTATCAAATGAACTTACCATGGGACTTTGAGTAGAATTCGTTGCGTTACTATGGAAACGTATGAATATTGAACTGTCAAGCTTGTATGTGATTTCAGTGGCTGGTATTTTCGACAATTCATGCTATTGGAAGCAAATAATAATGATAAAAAATTAAGGCAAGCTTTCATAAAAATGCACTAAAAAGGAAAAAAATTAATTGTTTGACTTAGGTTATTCTGTGAGTGGCAGATTCGAAATCCTGTCGCGCAAGAATACCTATTGTATATTCGCGGCAAGCTTTTGGATTCTGGATGACCTAGGTGAAATAACTCAAGAAAAAATGTTTTCCTTTTTAGTGCATTTGTATGAAAGCTTGTCTAAATTTTTGTTTTTATTTTTATTAAATTGTTTCTATCATTCATGAAATCCGTCATCTTTTTGAATTCCGACCCCTAAAAACCCACCTACCAATTTTGAATTAAATCAGGCCATAATAACAACAAAACACGTCGCCATCTTGGAGGCGCCATGGAATTCGTGAATTTTTATTGGAATCGGGCTATAACCACAAAACTTATTGCCATATTGGAGCCACCATCTTGAATTTATGAATTTTGACATTATAATCGCAAAACTCGTCAGACATTATGTTTTTCCTCTAGCTGAAATTCCATAATACATCGTCACCGGAATTATGAACACCTGCCAAATTTCACGTTAATCGGACAACTAGAAGTGGGTCAAATTCAACTCGGGAGATTTGATCACAAACCTACAGACGGACATCAGAACAGGTGAAACCAGATAAAAAAACCTATTGGAAGACAAGCTCTAATTCAAATTCTCTAAGAAGTGAAAAATAATTGCTTTGGATGTGCGACATAGGTAATTCCTTGAGGAATAGATTCAAGAACTTGTCATGCAACGTTTTCAGTTCGAATACAAAACCCATTTGAATAAAAGCTTGTCTTTAAAAAGCTTTTTTATTAATTATTTATTTTGTGCTTTCCAGTAAGTACGCCCTAATCTATGCATTTTTGTGAATGCATCGTCATTATGACGCTTTTTTCCTGTAAGTTTTGAGCTATCTAGTTCATCAATGGGGAGACCATCTAAAGATCAACTCGTCCGCTATCCTGGAACTGCCATCTTCAATTCATGAATTTTGAGGAAAAATCCATGATCTTCGACTGAATTCATAATTTCCGACCCCGAAAACCCCGATATACCAATTTTGAGTAGAAACGGTCCATTATCACCCAATTTGCCCACCATCTTGGAGCCGCCATTTTGAATTTATGAATTTTTACAATAAATTCATAATCTTCAACTCCGAAAACCCCCACATACCAATTTTGAATCGAATCAGACCATAAACAAAATCGTCCGCCATCTTGGAGCCGCCATTTTTAATTTGTGATTTTTGAATGAAAAATTATAATTTTCGACCCCGAAAACCCCCCACATACTAACTTTGAATAGAATCGCACCATAATCACAGATATCGTCGTCCATCTTGGAGCCGCCATTTTATTTTATGAATTTTGACAGAAAATTCATAAACCCGAAAACCCCCCACATACCAATTTTGAGTCGATTCGAACCATAAACCATCAATACCATCTTAGAGCCACCAATTCTTCTCTAACAAAATTCCATAATGCATTTTCACGGGAACGATGAACACCTGCCAAATTTCACGTCAACTACTGGTGGGTCAGATTTAATTAACTTGCAAGATTCGATTACAGACAGACAGACACCAAGACAGGTGAAACTGAATAAAAGCCTCTAATAGTAAATAAAAGCTTGTAATCAAAAGCAAATAATGAAATCGGATTTATAACAAAATGGGAGAGAATGCATCATTCACTCGATCATTGGTGCAGAAGGTAATGCTCTCCAACTATCTCGTGAAAAGTGATTTAACTTCTAGTAAGAGATAAAATTAAATCCGCAAACTGTGATATAAGTGCAGTTAACGTGAAGATACTCATCTCTGGATATAGACAGTGAGTTGAAACTCTTAAATTACATATTGCAAGACTATTAACCTACAATCCCATATGCAAATAAACAATACGCTGATAAGGAGTTACGGCGTAAAACTATCACACCACTGGTCTTTTGTGAACACTTCATTTGTGAACACTTCATTATAAATTCAAGCTTTCGGACTTCATGAAAAATGAGGACAATACAACTATACACTAGCTATCCTACAGGAAAAACTGAAAAAAAACAGAAATCAAATGAAATATTTCATAGAAGCTACTGAGGCGAAGCTATTACTGTGTCTTGAAGAGGCAAAAACCGATATTAGAAAGTTGAAACAAGAAAATGAATTGCTGAGAGAGGAAAATGAATCTTTGAAGCGTGGTCAAAATTAAAACAACATCATAATTTTTGGGCTAAACAAACATAGAGAACACTTGACACCGGAACACATCTGTAACGTACTAAAGCAACTATTGGAAGTTGACTTATCTAAAGCTGATTTCAATGATATCTACCCACTGGGAAGAAAAGATAACTGCCCAGTGAAAATTGAATTCCTCTCCCAATACGCAAAAAAACACGTCCTGAAAAATTGCTATAAACTCAAGGGCAAACAGATTTCCATAGTTCATGACCTGACTAAGCAGCAGAGAGAAGAGCACAAAATCCTCAGGAGACATTTATTCCTTGCTAAACAAGATCACAACGAATGCTTCATCAAGGGTAACAAGCTATTCGTAAACGGCGTAGCCCATAACCCTGAAGAACTGACTGAATCAGAAAATAGCAGCATCACTCCAGACCCCCCAAAAAGTGCTCCGTCAACACCAAATACATATCAAGCAGAAAAACCTACAGGAGACACACACAACACTCCCAGAGGAATAAAAAATACTGTGGAGAGAGTACCCGATCTATTCCAAAAGAAATCACCATCAAATAAAAATGGAAACTTCAAACCTGAAACGTCAAAATTCATAAAATCCACGAAGAATACTCACAAAACATATGCGATTTCACAAGAACCCAAGGTTAGAACCAGATCTATAACCAAAATGAACTAACCCCATCAGTCACATTTTCTATTGTCAATGTGCTAGTACTAGTATAGTCATATTTTATTGATAATGTACCACACAATCTAGTGTTTTTTTATGTAAACTTCTGTGATGGACCCGTATATAAGAGACTTTAGATAAAATCAATTGAAACATTTTCACTGGGCAATATTCAAGAGTGTAAACAGGTTCTCCAAGTTAATAGCTCTAACAATAATTTAAAGTTATACATAACAACATAAGAAGTATACACAAAAATCTGGACGAGTTCAAAATTCTCCTACATGAATTGGGCTCGGATGTTGATTGCATAGTACTACGGAAACATGGATTATCGAGAAAATCGAATTGTACAGCTTGGATGGTTATGAAATGATATATAATAACAGCAAATACAATCAGAACGATGGGACGGTCATATATATCAAAACAGGGTTACACTACAGAAATTCCAACACACTCTTGAACAACTCTACGGCGACTAAAGTAGAAATTAATCTAGGCAATGGAGAACATGTGATACTCACAACTATATACAGATCCCCATCAACAGACATACAAGATTTCAACACTTACCTACAAAATCATCTAGAAACTAATAATAACAATACCGAAAACTATCATATATTTCTTGGAGATCTTAATATAAATCTACTAGAAAAAAGTGACAATACTAACGAATATCTCAACACACTGAACGAATTCGGATACATTTCAACCATAAATTCACCAACTCGGATACACAAGAACCATAAATCTTGTTTAGATCCATCTTCATCAAAACAAAAAATGACACCGTAGATAAATACTACCATTAGTAATAGAAACAAACATCACAGACCACTACACAACTGCATTGCAAATAATCATTGACAGACCAAGAGGGACATCTGAACCCACAACAGAAATCAAACATATAAGTGAGACTAAACTAAAGGCACTAATCAAAACAGTATCGTGGAATCAGGTATATTCAGCAACAGACACCAACACCGCAACTGAACAACTTGTTGATAGACTTGCGAAAACTATCCAACAATGTACGGTAGTGAAAAAAGTCCGCCGGAAATACTCAAAAATCACGCCATGGATAACCAATGCTCTTCTCAAATCAATAGACACTAAAAATAAAATGGCCAGGAATCTCAAACGAAATCCCACTAACAATAATCTCAAGGAACAATATAAAGCTCACAGGAACAAATTAACCATGATAAAAAAACCGCTATTAAAAAAAAGGGAAAAAAAAAAAAAATAAAAAATCTAGCAGGTGATCTTCTAACTGAAAAAAAAAAATAGCTGACGAGTTCAATACCATATTTGTCAAAATGGGAGAAACCCTAGCTAACAAAATAAAAAGTGATCCCAATTACGAACCTGATCGGCTATTCACTCTTAACTCAATGTTTTTGTCTCCAGTCGATGAAAATGAACTGAGAGCAACTGTCAAAAACCTTAAAACAAAAAAATCGGCTGGATCGGACAACATAAGAGCCGAAACAATTAAAATAATAGTGGACGACATCATCCATCCACTATTATACACCATTAATTACTGTTTTAATGAAGGATTGTGGCCTTCTGTTTTTAAAGATACCTTGGTGATACCAATTTATAAAAAAGGCGACAAGACTGACGTGAATAATTATAGACCGATATCACTGATAACCCACCTGTCAAAAATATTCGAAAAATTACTTAAAAACAGACTGCTATCGTACCTAAATAAGTTTCAGCTGATATCTAAAAAACAGTATGGATTTCGCGAAAAGATCTCTACTCAAGATGCCATTACAAATTTATTAGAAAAAGTCCACTCGTCCTTGGACGTTGGAAAGCCGTGCCTATGCATATTTATAGACCTATCTGAAGCTTTCGACACGGTGAGTCACGAATTACTTTTACAGTCACTGGAAGAAATGGTATACGAAATAACTGCCACAAACTCCTAAGAAGCTACCTTTCTTCCAGAAATCAGTCTGTGAGGGTCGGTGACTCACTCAGTCGAAAGAAAAAAATTAGTTACGGTGTTCCACAAGGCAGCGTGTTAGGTCCACTATTATTCAACATCTACATTAATGGCCTGTTCTCACTCCGGAGTAGCGGAGAAATAACCGGATTCGCGGATGATACAGCTATTTTCTACGAAGCACACGACTGGGATGAGTTGAAAATGAAAGCGCAAGAGGACTTCAACAAAATTAAAAAGTGGATGGATTATAAAAAATTAACGATAAATTTACAAAAAACTAATTATGTGCCATTTACATGCAACAAAATTATACTCCGCCTTTAGCACGCTTGAAGTGAAAACCAAAACACCTCACTGACAATTATGCCCAAGACAAACATTAGGTATCTAGGGGTTATAATAGACACGCATCTCAGATGGGATTGTCACATAGACTACGTAATAAGAAAACTGCGAAGTATTTTGCACGTATTTAAATATCTGAAAAAATCTTTACCAGCACAGTACCTCAGAACTCTTTATTACGCACTAGTGGAGAGCCATTTACAATATGGTATAACAGCATGGGGTGGAGCTCTGAGAACCCATATCAACGCACTCGAGATTCTTCAAAAAAGATTTCTGAAACTGATATTGTCAAAATCACACAGATACCGTTCAAATTTACTATACTCAGAAGCCAAGATATTTGACATAAGGCAATTATATTTTTATAAAGTCAATTTAAAATACCACCAAAACAGACACTCAGCCAAAATACCTATCCACACCTACTGCACACGAAAACGGCATCTTCACACAATCCCAGTTGTACATAAGTCGGTTTCAAAAAGATCTTATTCATACATGGCACCCAAGCTGTATAACTCGCTACCTGACACCGTCAAAACATGGAATGGCCTATTACCATTCAAAAAAGAATTAAAAAAACATATCTTCAATGAACCCAGGGAAACGATTAAAAACTTAACAGAGAACACATAATATTTCGTGTGACTAATGACTAACTGTACCTCTTATCAACTATTATTATTATTGTTATAGCTATTCATCAACAAAATACTTATAAACACAACCCATTTCAACATGTACTCATTCTTGCTTATCATACTGTGAATTTTAATCTTCATTCTTTATGTTCTACATATACCTAGTACAAATAAGTCCTACATGTCCTCTATACATATATGTATATGTCCTACTTATGTTTATTTCTCGAAACAAGTATTAATTTACTTATCGAGTATCATTTATTGATAAACTATATGAATCCTTAGAATAGATATAATCTAATTTTAAACATATTTCATTGATTTTATATTTATTATATCTTAAAACCATGTACCTCACTATTATTAATAATGTTAACAATAAATGAATTTATTATTATTATTAATTGATTGATCATTGGAATGATAATGCGGGTTCTTGCTGAGAATATATCCCAATGGCATATTTCTATATAACTTTCCCAAGTTACACATAAGGATCACTTCAAAGCCTCATCAACCATATATCCTGGTAACTTATGAAACTAGGTATATTGAAACTTTGTTCGGCACTAAGTTGTGAATAAACAGATTCGGTGAAATTAAATTGCTGTATCAGTGCTCAAATTCTTATCTCCTTTATTGAAGCATCATCTCAGTAGACATCGCAAGTTCAAAGAGACTAGACGGATGATAATCATCAAACTGAACAACTAAGAATATCCTTGAGGTGACAATTTCTAGAAAAAAATTTTTTGAACAAAATAATAGTATTAATGTTATTTTATGTTGCCTAGAACTGACTAGATGCAGGAAACATATACTTTTTCTAATAAAAACTTCTCATATATTGTCGCCAGGATGAAGCGGTGTTATTGAGGAGCCTTTGTGAATGTTTATAGTTTTTCAAGTTTTTTCAACTACTCTACCAACTAATCCTTATATCGGACGTTCATTACATTAATATTCGACCCCACCTCTGCACTTTACTACCCAGTTTCAATCGTCATTCTCGTTCACTATTACCCGGCTTAAGAGCGTTCGTACGGTTAAAAACACTATCCAATGCATGTTTCAAACACAAACTCAAAAATTATCCGTTATCTGGGGAAATTACTCTATTATGCTGCTTCATATACTTTCTGCTTATTATCATACCTTTATATTCTTCCATAACCCATATATATTCTTAATCATTTCTGACAGATTTAACAAGAAATAAAAAATACTTATTAGAGTTTGAGTAGTTGCGTCTTAGGACATGTCCTTTAGATCAAAGTATCAGCAGGTTCAGTGGAAGAAAGCATTTGTTCGACTCATTACTGAGCTCAAACTGGAGCTAACTCTGCCTTTTTAACCGACGAAACCGAAAAGGAGGAGGTTCTCTAGTCGACCAGTATCTTTTTTTTTCCATCATTTTTTTTATGTATGATCACGTATAACTTTTTACTGAGGCGTCCGATTCCGATAATTCTTTTTTCAGTGGATAGGGTGTACTTCGAATTTGGTCCCATTTGAATTTAAAAGATGAAATCCACCCCTAAGGGAACCGATTCTAGCAGGCATAACTTTGTACTGGGTTCTTCGATTTGGATGATTCTTTTTCTGATAGATAGGCTGTACCTAATACAAATTTCAAAATCAAACGTCACATAGCTGAAACATTTTGAACGAAAACAGTGAAGTTGTATTTTTACAAACATTTTAGGACTGACATTAGTTATTTGAACGTATCCATAGCCCTCTAGAGTGAGACTCCATTTCGAAAAAAAAATGAGACAAAAAAACTGAAAATATACCAGGTGTCCCATTAAAAATCAAGAGTTTATGTCACTTCCAGTGAATCCGGAATTTGTTTCAATATAATTATTTTATTTTCAACAGGTGCTTCATATTAGAAAAGTTCTAACGTTATAGTATTTTCAGTTTTTTATCGAAAGGTTTCTCACAACCTAATAGAGTGCGGTATCAAATTAATCTTAACCAAATGCTCTTTTTTACTAACCACCATGTTGCCATTTGAAAAAAAATAGTCATAAAAATTTTAAAATCAAACGTTACATAGCTGAAAAGTTTGGATCGAAAACAGTAAAGTTGTATTTCTACAAACATTTCAGGACTGAAATTAATCCATAGCCCTCTAGAATGAAAATTTATTACGAAAAAAAAATTAAAAATGGTTTCAAACAGTAACAAATGATACACGGTTGTTTTCTGAATGTCATATAGAGAGACAAAAAAACTGAAAATATATCAGGTGTCCCATTCAAAAATCGAAAGTTTATGTCACTTCCGGTGAATCCGGAATTTGCATGAAGGTGAGTTACTTGTCGAAAAATGCAGTTTTGTGCACTGAACAGATCCTCCAAATTTCATTCCATTATCTCCGAAAACAAAAAAGTTATAGGGACGAGCCACCTTCCGTGGACACTCGGTAGATGTGAGATTCAATGCAAACACGGTCAAGGCAAATACAAATGCAATGAAGAATGGATTTGATAATAACCGCTTCCATTGATAGAAAATGGCGAATAAAAAGGATCAATTGATCAATACTTAATTACCATGAAAACTTTTTAACAAAAAATTAAACCGACGAAATACGGAACTGAAAAGTAAAAAATAAAATAAACCTTCTTAGTCTCAGTAACTAAGCTCCTAAACTGATGTAAATAACTAATTTTGAGTCGGCGCCAAACAAACAATCAAATGAATTAGGTAAGGCGTAAAATGATGGCATCGAGTTGTGCGGTGACATTCTGATAATTTTTTTGAAGTAATTCAATGATTAGAAAAATCGAATTTAAACGGTTTTCTTCACATAAAGGATTCAATATAAAATTGAACCAGAGAAAGGTAGATCTCAGGTGAAAAACAACTACTTTCCTGGCAAATACCACGCAGAACGTTGAATGATATTCACCTGAAAATCCATGCATACTTCCATATAATATCAATGGACATTGAATGCAAATGTTTCTTTCTGATAAGCTCGATTATGTTTAATTTATGTCGTGTTCACCTAACAATCTGCATACCGGTTTCAGGCTTCTTGGCCCTCATCAGTACGGAGTAGTCAACCAGCCAAAGGTCCAAAGAACTCTGGCTGAAGTGAGACACAACGTAAACAAACCATCATCGATCTTGTAACACCTATAGGTACGCCGGAAAAGATAAACTTTAACTGGCGGTACCTAGTGACAGAAAGAAACACTCCGAAAATCTCCCACCTCGATAGGTTTCTAAATGAAAGATTCCCTCTCAGTAGGAGTGGCAAGCCCGTCTAGCATATATAGTGAGAGATAAGTGCCATGTGAAGTGGAATGAATAGAAAAATCGAATTTAAACGGTTTTCTTCACATAAAGGATTCAATATAAAATTGAACCAGAGAAAGGTAGATCTCAGGTGAAAAACAACTACTTTCCTGGCAAATACCACGCAGAACGTTGAATGATATTCACCTGAAAATCCATGCATACTTCCATATAATATCAATGGACATTGAATGCAAATGTTTCTTTCTGATAAGCTCGATTATGTTTAATCTATGTCGTGTTCACCTAACAATCTGCATACCGGTTTCAGGCTTCTTGGCCCCCATCAGTACGGAGGGAGATCAGTATGGAAGTATGCATGAATTTTCAGGTGAATATCATTCAACGTTCTGCGTGGTATTTGCCAGGAAAGTAGTTGTTTTTCACCTGAGATCTACCTTTCTCTGGTTCAATTTTATATTGAATCCTTTATGTGAAGAAAACCGTTTAAATTCGATTTTTCTATTCATTCCACTTTACATGGCACTTATCTCTCACCAATTTAATGATGTTCGTTGATTGTTTGTTTGGCGCCGACTCAAAATTAGTTACTTACATTAGTTTAGGAGCTCAGTAATTGAGACTAAGAAGGTTTATTCAATTTTAAACTTTTCAGTTCCGTATTTCGTCTGTTAAATTTTTCAATTTTTTGTGGTTGAAGGCTACTTATTACTACCTACTTGTTTTTTTATTACTTCCAGAATACTTACTTACCCACCTCACTTCAAATATTACCTGTTGAATAATATGATTATCTACTTTCACTATTTGTTGTAATATAAATTATTTTTGTTGTTCTGGTTAGTTTATTTCATTACTTTGTATATCATTCCATCCTCTCATATAATATAATGATTGTGGCGGAGAACAAAAATAATGACAATAGCGATCTGTCATTGTCAACTACATATGTGTGCCAATGTTCACAAGTGAAAAATCAATTATCCCCTATTTTTCTACCCGTGACGGTGGATGATTCCATTTAGAATCCAAATATGATCAACTATGAGTATACCCTATCTAATAAAAAAAGAATAACCCAAATTGAAGAACCCAGTACAAAGTTATGCCTGATAGAATCGGTTAACGGGCCAGAATTCAGAGGGTGAGTGATCAATATCCTTCATTTTGCTACCTTGGGGATTTCATCTTATAAATTCAAATGGGACCAACTTCGAAGTACACCCTATCCACTATCCGGATTATCGAAATCGGACGTCTCAGTAAAAAGTTATGCGTGGTTATACATAAAAAAAAATATATGCGTCGACTAGAGAACCTCCTCCTTTTTGGTTTCGATGGTTGATAAATACATAAATTACCAATCCTACTCAATATGGTATGTTTCAGTTGAACTAAATGTGAGAAATACAGAAAACAAATGTGAGTTTTCTTTGGAATAGAAGGAATAAAATCTGGAATTCTATGAATTACTGATTTACATATTATTCATGATTGCATTATAACTGTAATATGGAAAAAAATCCCAGTGGTTTCAGTCCTTCTAAAAACAATGAAACAAAAACATGAACACATTGAAAACGAAAAATATATTCTATATAATACATATGTATATTTTAATATAAAATAAACATTAACCACGCGAGATATCAAATCCTATTTACTTTGTATATCATAGTTCCGTTCAATAAAAGCATCTGTGGCAGGGGGATGAAGAGGAAAAGAAAATAAAGGGGAAATTGAAAAATGTATTCTTCCTGACAGTCACCTTATTGAGAGAGATTTTGTTTACATACCGGATTCCCTCTATTATTTATGTATATTGGTTCTGGGAGACATTCTTCAGAACTGAATTCGATTTTATGAAAAATATACTCCACATTGGAGAGTTTGGAGCAATGATCAGATATTCAGTGTGAAAATTTTCCATTTATTCATAAACGAAGGAAGGTGTATTCAGTTTTCATCCACTGATGATCCGTTAAGTCACATTTGGAAAGATAAGGAGTGGCATCTGACAGAAAATATGATTTGGGAATGCAACAAATTCCCAATGATTTTTTTACTGAATGTGGTTACGTGAGTGGGAGCATATTGGTCAAATGAGTTGAACTTTGCATCCTAGGGCTACTGCTCAAAAGGGTAATCTCAGATCATGTTCTCAATGGAGATCATGTATTCAATATGCAGAAATCTAGACATGGCAGTCCTAAATATAAATTTATGAGTAGAGATCTGATGAAGCCACCTTTACTTCATTTGAAAATACAATTTTATTATCTTCGTATAGTTCAGTAGAAGAAACGTACATCTACCCCAAAATAGTATGGACGAATCTGAAACGTTCTCGGAAATTTGAAATAAGATATAAAAAAAAAAAAAAATTTTTATGTATTTTTATAAATTTTGAGAAATGGGGGTGACGTAATAAAAAACTAAAAATATTTTTGAGAAGGCGGCTAACTAACGTAAACAGGAATTCCTACAATTTTTTCAACCGACGAAACCAAAAAGGAGGAGGTTCTCTAGTCGACGCATATATTTATTTTTATTTTTTATCATTTTTTGTATGATCACGCATAAGTTTTTACTGAGACGTCCGATTCCGATAATTCTTTCCTCAGTAGATAGGGTGTACTTCGAAGTTGGTCCCATTTGAATCTGAGGAATGAAATCCAGCCCTAAGGGTAGCAAAAGGAAGGATATCGATCACTCACCCTCTGAATTATGGCCCGTTAACCGATTCTATCAGGCATAACTTTGTACTGGGATCTTCGATTTGGATGATTTTTTTTTATCAGATAGGGTATACCTCATAGTCGATCATATTCTGGTAGAATGAAATGATCCACCCCTTTGGGTAGCAAAATAGAGGATGATTGATTTTTCACTTGTGAACAGTGGCACACATATGTAGTTGACATTGATAGATCCTCCTACATCCGTCACAATGATAATGACATTCTATGAAAGGATGGAATAATATACAAAGTGATGAAATCAACTAACCAGAACTTTCGAAAATAATTTATATTATATAACAATAAATAGTTAAAGTAGATATTCATATTATTTAACAGTCAATAGTTGAAGTAGGCCAGGTAAGTGAGTATTTTGGAAGTGATCAAAAATTAAGTTGGTAGTAAGATAGATTTCAGCCAACATACCACGCATATCTTTCCATTGAGTAGTCCGATTTCGATGATAATTTTTTTTTTCAATGGATAGGGTGTACTTCAAAGTTGGTCCCATCTCAAATTGAAAAAAAATGCCACCGCTAAGGGTAGCAAAATGGAGGATATCGATCGTTCACCCTCTGAATTTTGGCCCTTTAACGATCGTTCACCCTTTGAATTCTGGTCCATTAACCGTTTCTATCAGGCATATCTTTGTACTGGGTTATCCGATTTGGATGATTCTTTTCAAGCCACATTGAAAAAGAATAACTTTTTAACAAAGAATTGAACCGACGAAATACGGAACTGAAAAGTAAAAAATAAAATAAGCCTCTTAGTCTCAATAACTGAGCTCCTAACTAATGTAAGTAACTAATTTTGAGTCGGCGCCAAACAAACAAGCAAAAGATTTAGGTAAGGCGTAAAATGATGGCATCGAGTTGCGCGGTGATATTCTGATAATTTTTTTGAAGTAATTTATTGATCTTCGTTGATTGTTTGTTTCGCGCCGACTCAAAATTAGTTACTTACATCAGTTTAGGAGCTTAGTTATTGAGACTAAGAAGGTTTATTTTATTTTTTACTTTTCATTTCCGTATTTTCGGTTAAATTTTTATTTCAATTTTAAATAAATTAGAGAGGTAATATCCTGAGTTTCCGGATATAAATCATTTCATAATACGGCAACATGAAATTAATTCAGTAATTTGCATTAATATGATCAAAACTTTCCGAAAATCAACTCATTGAATCAATAATTTGTTGAATGTTGAAACTGAAGGCACATGTAGGTATCACATACAATGAGATTGTAGGTCAACTAGCTAAGGACAGCGCCACTTTTAGATCAACAATTGACAATAATCTTAACTGGCAAGGAAAAATAAACATATAAAAAAATGCCTTTCACGCCAAATGGTCCCATACTTCACAGTTTCAACGTGCTATGAACACTTGTGCAGAAGGGCCAATTGATTTTCAAACCTGTGAATGTATCCGTCTACCTCTGAATCCCGAAATATTAATACGTGATTTTAATAAAAAAAGCTGTGTATTCAATGGATTTCCAATCAATTTTTATTCCGCTTACATCTACCAAAAAATGTTAGTCAGTAATTGCCGAAGGCAAATTATAGCGAAGGCTTTTTTATTGCTCGCTAACTTCATCACCTCTTTAAACGGGGCGTTTTGATACCGCCAAACGAACTGCCGTTATCGTCTATTTCCACTCATCCATCGACGGGGATTATCAACGTGTATAACAGAACCGGAGTTGGGATTCTTCCGGACCGATTCGTTTTTGTTGGAGCCTTAGAAATATGGTGAATAATAATACCAAAGTTTATTTATCAAATCAAATGAACATTGAAATAAAAAAAAATAATACATTAAACAAAATATAAATAAACAAATGCATCACAGAAGCAATAACATAAGTATCGCTTGGGCGTGATAGAGCCCAATTTTTTGAAAACTAATGCTATAATATATTACAGAGGGATAATAATACTTATTTGATCAACTAGTGTATCAATGATCGAAATATTCTAACGTGAGATCGGAGCGAGCGCGTTAATGTCCGATATCATTAATCGCCATTTTAAAACACGAGTTGATTACAACGACCTCGTTCCTGGGGCCAACGTGAAATTTCTGACATCCATTTGCTTCACCTAGGAAGAAACTAACAATATTTGGATCTTAAAATACATAAATTGGACAGCGCGAAGGTAATATGATTCGGATGATATTGGAATTCGAGTATTTTTAGTTGCCTATACCACAATTATACATTAATGGACCAAATCGACTATTTACAGGTTATTAATGGTTGATTTCGGTGTATGATTGGTTGCATATATCACAATTATGCATTAAAAGATGAAATGAAGGTCAATGAGTTGATAACAATCGATTTCTTCACAGGGTTAGTTCAATAGTCTCGTCTTTATTGTACTGTATACAAATTTAACAACCAGTAATGGGTAAAAAAAAGGGCTTCGTTAAAAACCATAGTGTTTGTATAGAAAAAAATAAACCGGCTAGCTGAGCCATATTTACCGTATTTTTTGTTTACAAATCCTGGCATAAATAAATATCCACAATGATTCCTAGATGATTGATGGATTGGCTTTCAGGAATACAATATGTATCGCCAATCTTCATAGATCCCATAGTTGGCAATCCATTGGAATTTCAAGCAAAGGATAGGTATCTGGTTTTTCCAAAGTTGATTGTGAGCTTGTTGTACGAGAACCATCACTCGATTTCCAAAAACTCGTCTTCAGCTGTTGCTATCAATTGCTGTCAGTTGGGAGCTTTATACAGTGCTTCTCAAAAGTCCCCTTCCCCCCCTCTTATTTTTGGAACGATTATACATAAACAAGTGAAATTTAGAAACTGAATATTAAAGGTTGTAAACTTCCCTACTAGTGATGATAGATGGCGAAATCGTCAAAGATGACGTCACAAGGCCATTGTGACCAATAATTTTAAATGGAACCCTACGGTTTGTGTTTATGGCAGTTTTAATGTCTCATTAGAAAACATTAAAATTTAAATTCCATTCAGTATGATATTAATTACAGATTTAAAAATCAGTATCTACTCGAAGAAATCGCTCGAAGGGACCTCCATTCACTTCCTGATAGTGAAATATCCTATTTTTAAACTCTTCTCGTACTTTTGCAAATGTGTCTGCGGAAACAGCCTCACATTCTGCAACAATACGTTGTTTTAAAACGTCAATATTGTCAGGTTCAGTGGCGTAAACCTTCGATTCAAGGTACCCCCACAAAAAAAATCCAAAGGTGTGAGGTCCGGTGATCGAGCTGGCCATTCCGTTGAATCTCGTCGTCCAATCCATCTACCACGATACTCTCCATCCAAATACCGTCTCACTGCACCGTAATAGTGTGGTGGAGCACCATCCTGTTGAACTTTTATTTCCAAATTGCCGAATTCATCTGGATTGTCTTCCAAAATTTCAAGGATTAACGGTTCTATTGCGTTTTGCAACAGCTCCAGATAAACATCACCAGTTAAATTAGTATCCAAAAAAAGAGGCCCAACGATGTGGTTTCCCAGGATACCTGCCCAAACATTCACCTTCTGGGGAAATTGGCTATGTGTTTCACGAAACAGGTGAGGATTGCGTCACTCCAATACCTCACATTCTGTGTTTTTATATTTCCATTTAGATAGAAAGTACTTTCGTCACTGAAACAAATTGTTTTGACATAGTCTGGCTGTTGGTTAATTTTAGTTCCCATATTTTCACAAAATTCTTGTCTTCGGTCTGGGTCGTCGTCTGAGAGTTGATGAACCATTTTTAATTGGTATGGATGAAATTTGTTTTTTTTTTCAACACCCTGTGACTGTACTTCGACTGACTTCACAGGTAGATGCAACGTAAGTTGTTGAAGAAGTAGGATTAAATATTACATCTGCCAGTATATCAATTTTTTTCTCATCAGAAATCTGTGGTCTGCCAGGTCGTTTCGCATCATTAATACTACCCGTTGTTTCAGACTCACGAAGAAGCTCACATAAATAAGTCCTCGAAACGGGTCGATCGGGAAACCTCTCATTGAAAATGCGTTCTGCTGCATGACTATTTTGTCCAGTTTTACCAAGAATTAGGATCTCTGCTACTTTATCACCTAAAGCACGTACCATTTCGCTTCTTGGAGCACTCAAACGTTCGGCTCACAACAGTTTAACAGATTATTAAAATGTACAAAAATATTGAAAGTACCAAAAGCTGCTGAAACAGTTGAACGTTCGATCAACAATACACAAATTATTAAATGTACAAAAACTTGAACAATTACAAAAACGTCGAATTAGGGAGACTAACAAAAACGTCAGCTTATTTGACAACTATCCAGAGGCGGATCTTGAATTTGGAATTTTAGTTTTAACTGATTCAATTCATCACAGCTTTGCGTTTTTTGAAAGCGAGTTGCCAAAACTGCCATAAACACAAACAAAATTAGTATCATTCAATAGGTTTTTTCGATACCTTTTAAAAGACGTGTCGCTTGCCGTAGGGTTCCATTCAAAACTATTGGTCACAATGGCCTTGTGACGTCATCTTTGACGATTTCGTCATCTATCATCACTGGTAGGGAAGTTTACAACCTCTAATATTCAGTTTCCAAATTTTACTTGTTTATGTATAATCGTTCCAAAAATAAGAGGGGGGGAGGGGGCTTCAGAGAAGCACTGTGTAGAATCGCAGAATCGTCAGCAAAGCTCAACTCTTTTTCCTCGGTTTGAAGAAGCAGGAGTTCATTGAGATAAATAGTAAAGAGTATTGGTCCCAGCATGGTTCCCTGAGGAACTCCGAATGTCAGGTGTGTTTAGATTATTGTTGTTACTAACTCTCTGTTCAGGATCACTCGGATAGCTTTTGAATAAGTCATATGTTCTTTTCTGTATTCCACAATTTTCAATTTTTTTGAGAGTTCACGATGGCTAACATCAAGATCAAGATCGACAAAGATGCACATAATTGGAATATTTTGTCTATGGCCTCATAAATATAAGATATGGAGGCTTGTATTGCAGCTTCTGTCGATTTTCCTTCTCAGAATCGAAATATGGATTCCTGATGTCGATTCTTCTGAAATCGCTATTTTCATCATTGTCCTTTGAATCACATCGTCAATTCATATTTCATTCGGAGAATATCACTGGAATTGGTGAAACTGTAGTAATGAATACAACATTTTGAAAATATTGACTTACTTCGAATAGTTTATCATCATTCAAGGTAACATATTTGTTCTTTCCATCTGGCAAAAATAGGCTCAAACTTAAACCCAGTATGCTCTTGCGGACCTCAATCACATCCTATTCGCATGTCTCAATAACGACCAGCAACCTACTTTCCTTCAATATTTATTTTCCTACCAATATAACAGTTTTGTTAGCTACACTCAATGAAAAAATTCACAATATAATTCTAAGATTTGTAATAAAATCCAAAATATCAATATAGTTATAGTTATGTGGTAAAAATTAAACCGACGAAAAAATCAACTGAAAAGCAAAAAATAAAATACTTACTTACCTAGCTTACTTCAACTATTAACTGTTAAATAATATGATTATCTACTTTAACTATTTATTGTTATATAATATGAATTATTTTTGAAAGTTCTGGTTAGCTGATTTCATCACTTTGTATATAATTCCATCTTTTCATAGAATGTAATTATTGTGACGGATGCAAGAGGATCTGTCAATGTCAACTACATATATGTGCCAATGTTCACGAGTGAAAAATCAATCATCCCCCATTTTATTTCCCATAGAGGTAGATTATTCCATTCCAAATTGGAATATGATCAACTATGGGGTATACCATATCTAATAAAGAAGGAATCATCCAAATCGGAAAACCCACTACAAAGTTATGCCTGATAGAATCGGTCAACGTACCAAAATTCAGAGTGTGAACGATCAATGTCCTCCATTTTGCTACCCTTAGGGATGGATTTTTCAATTCAAATTTGAATGAGACCAACTTTGAAGTACACCCTATCCAATGAAAGTCACCGGAATCGAACTTCTCTGTGAAAAGTTATGGGTGATCATCAGAAAATAAAAAAATACGGGCCGACTAGAGGATCTCTTCCTTTTTGGTTTCGTCAGTTAGAAATAAACTGCGGTTTGATGAAAAAGGGGGTGTAAGAAAAAAAACCGTTTCTTCTATTGTTCTCGTGTAGTTTTTTGTTAATCGAAATGAAGAGACACTGAAGACCAAGCTTCTGTATGTATTGAAAGAAAATACAAAATTAAGAGGGTTTCGAAAACGAATTATTTTGAAACGAGATAAATAGAAGAATTTTAACATTGTAAAATTCTAATAAGGCATAACTTTTGGAAATTTACAAAAAGTTTTAATTGCGAAATTTTCTCACCGAATTTGAAATTGACGCGAACTGAAAAACCCATAATAATAATGTACCATCTCAACCCGAAGAAGATATATAGCGATTCACAGTTTGTAAACACAATTCAGTGAAAATTGTGGGAATTCAAATGTTCCTTTTTTCCAGTTGAGTGAGGCAATTGAAAAGAAGTACCAAAAAAAATAGAAGCACTGATGTGCTCATCCAATCACCAACATTCTGTCGATTTTCAATATTCACTTGAAAAGTTATCAAGGATGAAAGGTTTTAGAAGGAAAATGTTATATAAAGTACTGGTGATATGTTTGTTTCCACAAAATACCCAAATTCAGTGGAATTCCGACGAAAAATAAACTATTTTTGTCCTATGTGCAAAGGAAATGTGTAGAAGAATGCTCCAATGCGTACCACCTAAACTAGAGTTGTTACCAATTTGTTTATAGTATTTACGAATTAATTTTGTTTTTTTTCAATACTTTCTTCAGTTTTCCATTTATTGTACACTTTGAAAGTTATGTTTGCCATTTTTTATTTTCAGTTTGAGTTTTTTTGTCTTTGATAGACTTGAAGAACTATTTTGCGTTTTTTTAATTTCAATATTTTGACTTTTTTATCCAACTGTATCTAAAAAAATAAAAATTATTTATTTTAATGCCACAGTGTGTTTTACTGGTCTGTTACAGACGCCCAGCACCCCAACTGCCACGCTTTCACTAGTTGTTGGCAGTCAACATGTCATTCTAAATTATTGTGAATTCAAAATGAGAGATACTCCCTCTGGTGTCGATTTTTGAAACTATACATACGTACATTGTTTACTTTTCCAAACATTAATGTTTATATGATTTTAGCCATTCTATACCTATACTTGTGGAATCTTTTGTAATTGTTGTTATTTAATGAAATTTTTGTTTACCTGGTAAATGTTCTGTTGACTATTGTACGTCCTCCGAGTGAAAAAATGAGTGATTCAAGTTCAAATCATTATTGTTGTGTTCCTCAATGTGACTCTTGGCAAAACAATACCATTGTATTGGAATAAGTTTTCCCCATTTTCCGTGAGAAAATGAACGTAATGTTCTGGTATAGACTAATCTAGAATTTCCGGTATCGTATGTAGCCAAGAAAAAAAGTTAAAAAGGTCCTTCAAAGAGAGTTGAGAGGAAAGCAAAAAGAGTTAAAAAGAGAAAAAAGAGATATTATTCAACATACCGAAAATTATTCATACAATATGGAAAAAAAGTTACTATATATGTATATCTAGGTGATAAGGGCAAGTGTTTACTTTTCTAAACATTGATGTTTATATGATTATAGCCATCGTACACTTAACACTTGACGAATCTCTTGTGATTGTTGACATTCAATGAAATTCTGGTTTCTCTGGTGAATATTCTGTTGACTATTGTATGTCCTCGAAAATGAGAAAATGAGTTATTCTAGTTCAAATCCTTATTGTTGTGACTCTTCGGCAAAACGCCCTTGTACTGGAATAAGTTTTTATCATCTTTCCGTGAGAAAATTAATGTAACATACTGGTGCAGACTAATCTAGGATTGAGAGTGAGTCTATAGACAGATGACGGGCTCTTGGGATCTTGAAGAAGAATACAGTTCCTTCCCAAAATGTTCTTGTTTCGTGGGTGACCAAGAGAAAAAGTTAAAAAGAGAACCTCCAAAGAGAGTTGAGAAGAAAAAAGACAGTTAAAAAAATAAAAAAGAGATATTACTCAACATACCGAAGATTATTCATACAGTATGGAAAACAAGTTACTATTTATGTATATCTAGGAGATAATGACACATTTTTACACCATCTTGTTTTTTTAAATGAAATGAAAAATACTGTTTTTGTTAGTTTTATTTTCAATTCGAACAGTCGCAAATAATAATGCGTAACATATCTTCAAAATAATTCCCGATGACTTCACTAAGCTGTCCAAAACGAAAAAAATTTTTTTGCAAGCAACTTTGTCTCCTTCAAAGAGAGTTTTCGCAAATGATATTGTCTTAAGATTCAAATACACCACTTCACTAGAGTCTTGAAATGAATAACACTACACAAAAAACTGGAAAAAATACCAAATAGAAATATTTTGAGAAAAACTCCAAACACAAGTGTATAACCTCTGAGAAAACAGAGAAACAATGTTCGTATGTCTGGTATGAATTTTCACCACTCTGGCGCTGGCATCTAATTTTGAATTCCCAATTTTTTTTTTTTTTTCGTTCGTTAAAAATCCGTTTAAAAGTGCCAATGCGTCCCTTTTCCCTCCGATCACCAGATAATCGATAGGTCTTCGGTAGCACGTCTTTCGATCTTTGCATCCTGCTGTGTCATTACAGATGGGCTGTTAATCCTATCAAGCCAGCGAGCACGTGTCTGGAACGCTTTGTCGGACGCCGGCTGAATAACCGATTCCGGAAAATACCTCCGGAAGAATACGGCGGGGATAGTATGGCTCCGCTCTAATTGCGCTTGTGTATTTAATCCGGCGACGTTCCGCCTATTTCGACAGCACTCATTGTCGTCGGTTTAACTGTCAAGTTAATTGAAATTATATGAAGACCGCCGTGGGGTTGAAATGAATCCAAGAAAGACGAATGCTTGTCGTAGGTTTTTATTAGATTTGCACTAATTGCTGAAGCTTGGTTGGGACCCTCCTTTGCTGAGTTCACATTCGGAAGAAAAACGAGGAGAATTATGAAATTTTGGAAGAAAACGACACATTTAACCCCGAATTGTCAGAAAAATGTTATCTGTGCCGGAACTGCATTTATTTCAACTGGGAATTATCTCACAGTTGCTGACAGAATAAATGGAGCAGGTTATTCTATTTATGAGTATCAGTCACTTTTGTTGAGATGCATATTTTTTTTTTTTGGGAGGTCCTTTATGTACCGAGTGGGGCAAATTCGACACTTTTGAAGGGAAAGTCCTGTTTTCAAACTAGATAGATGAAAACTGATGGATGTGTCTGATGGGGGTCAATTTTCATGACAAACTCAATGGTGAAAACCGCATATCGATATCTATTATCGTTTCTGAGTTACAGCATGTTTTAAAAAAAATTGCATTTTCGAAAAGTTGCTGTAACTTTTTTCCTGACAAGAATTCTTTGTTTCTTTGAAAACATTTCCGAAGCACTTTTTTACGTAGAATTCAATGGTATAAGTAATTTATTTTTTCAAATCATATATCAATAGGTATTAAAGGAAAAATCATTTTTTTAAATGAGACAACCTGTATACTCTTGCATATTTCAATAGAACTTGCAATTTCCATTCCACAAATGTAGCTCACTTGATGTTTTGCTAGAGTCACCTTTGAAATGCCGAGCTTTTAGGTTTTTTCAAGTGTTCACTAGTAGCTATCAAATGTTGAGAAAGCTGTTTCAATAAAACTGATAACAATGTATACTATATTTATTACTGATAAATGAAACTCCAACAATAATAATAATAAAGAACTAAATATTTCTTCAGAGGAGGTGTTCGAAATGTCTACCAGCTTCTCCTGCACACAGGCGACACCTTTTTTGAACTTTTTTTGCCGAATTAATCAGTTCAATGGGAGTGAGAGGAGCAAAACTTTGCTTCACTGCCGCTTCCAATTCGTCTCAGAGTTGGTCGGCAATTCGAAAATAAGATCATCCAACCTTCACCAGAGGTAAAAGTCCATAGGCGTTAGGTCCGGTGACCTGGCCGGCCAACGGTTGGGTACTTGGTTGGCTATCCAATTATTGCCAAAATTTGCAGCAAAAAAATTGTTGACAATTGCAGTGTTGTGAGGCAGAGCCCCGTCTTGCTGGACAAATATTTTCCTGAGCTCCAATAGCGGCAATTCATCAACAAGGGGTTCCATTTGTTGCCTTGAAATTCCTAAATATCTCTGAGATGTGAGACTGCCATTATAAATGCACGGTCCGATGATTCTACCCCTAAAATCACCCGCCCATATACTAAATTCGAAACTTCCTTGACTTCTCTGCTCCACAATAGAATGAGGATTTTTTGTGCCCAAGTATAAGAATTGTAGCTGTTGAAAATGCTGGCACTGCTAACATAAGCTTCGTCTGTCCAAATACAATTTAACGAAAAATTAAGCACTTGGTTTGAATTTTCCAGGAACCAATGACAAAAATCCATGCGGCGTTCATAATCTCCTGGTCTGAGTTTGTGAACTCTTCTGGTCCTGTGTGGCTTGAATTTGTGCTTTTTCAAAATACTCCTAACGTTAGTTATTTCATCTTGAAATATTCACTTCCAACTGTTGGACTTGGCAACACTGCTAGAAGCAAAATAGACAGAAACGTGACTTGAAAATATACAGCGGGACCTAATTTGGTACAAAACATACGGTTTCAAAATGAACCGGACTATCTACGGAGTCAAAATGAGTGGTATATGTAAAATTCAAAATTTTATTTTTTCACAAATAACTTTTCAAAATACCACACCAGTTATATTTTTCTCAATAGAACCAGTATATTCATTCATATTTCATCCAACCCGTTTCTTTCTGGTGGATGCAAAATGTATGCTTTATGAAAGGAAGCAAAATTGCTGCGCGATGTAAATATATATATATATACAGCTTCCATTGGATGCTTGGAAAGGCAGATTTCGATTGATTGAACATTTTCTTCACAGGATGAAAATTTCCTTCAGTTCGGAAAAAAAAAGAACAACATCATACTATTCATTTCAGCTTTGCTAAAATGATGTAGGTTTGCCGGTTCTGGGATCTCACTCAAGTATTTAATGAATGCGAATGCTTGACGTTGTCTTCGAATTGATTCACAAATATATTCAGCTCAGTGAAAACATCGCATATGATTTTTCGCGTATGTCCTCATGATTGATCGGTTTTCGCTACCCATGACTAGAAAAAATCAATTCATTATCCAAGGGGATTATACAAGCCTTTGCCAAATTCTGGATCGCGCGTTTGATTAAGAATACCCCGCGATAATATATCTCTCTCCGTCTGAAAATCAATTGATTCTAATGTGATTTTTATTAATGGATTCTCCGAAAGCTATCTCCTTAATATTGTTCGCCGGATGAAAAACTATTGTTTATTTCCAAGCTTCGAATCAATCTTTGAACTCCTCCCAAATCCACTTACTTATACTGAGTTACGGGCGGTTACCGATATTGCAGGGTTTTTGGAGCAGGATTCAACGTCGATAACATATCTTTCTATTGCCGAAATCGACTAGAAGAGCTAGCGTCTTTCTTTCATTTATTCCATGTGATTTCGTTAAATGAATTGTTTGAATGAGTGTTATGATACACAATTGAAATTTTCCCGGGTTTTTTCCAAGAGTTCATCTCCTTCTTGATCATTCAGTAACTAGATTACTCTCGTTTCGGACGTCCATCGTCTTAATGGATTTGAAAGGTCTCCACGACGTTTTGAATGCTTGTATCTGCAATCGTCTCCAGGTGAATACTGACAAGCTCATTTATATGTCTGTCGGTGCAATGGTGCGTGTAATTCCGCCGTGGGCAGTGATGCGTGTGATCTCGCGCGGTGTGGTGGTGCGTGAAGTTTCGCGCCTCTGCAGTCCGTCAGAAAAAGCAATTAATGGTTTCCAGGCGTTATTGGCTTCCATGAAGGCGGCCATTTGAACCAATGTTCCTCTCTATGTAGAACACTTGCGTCGTTCCATAGAATTCGATGGTGCTCAGTACAGGCGTGGTCAGCAATTTCCGATTTTGATGTTTCTTGTGCTCATCCAATGATACCGATAACGGCCTCTCTGTCTCCGGTCCGCATTCTCTTCTTACATATCACTGTACTTTGTTGTTGCTTCTCAGATCTTCTCGGTCTCTGGAGTTGTTTCAATACTTCTCCTAGGAGTTTCTTGGGGTATCCTTCCGGTGAAGGTTCTCTCTGATGTGGTTTAATTCGGCATGTATCTTCAATCTTCATAATGTATACTAGTTCGAATGAAGATGAAGCTGTTGGAACAGTCTTTTGCGACTTCTCCAAAGCATTTGACTCGTAATTTGGAATATTGCTAATAAGCTCACTATTATGGCTTCAGAGGTGATACTTATAATGGTTCGAATCATTCATCTCAAAGCGGGTAAAGATTGTTAACTTCATAACAAACTCTCATACCTTCCAAAATTGTTATGGTGTCTCAAGGTTCAGTACTCGGCCCAATTCTGCTGATGACACCACTCTAATCTGGCATGGTGATAATGTTGGATTACTGAAATTGAATGCGGTGTGACTCCAACCTGTTCTGTTTCAATGTGAATAAAACGAAAGTTTTGCCCCTCAAGTTTGAGTATAATAACTTATCTTAAGGTAATAACACTATAGAGAACAAAGCATGTTGAATATTCTTGGGTATTTATCTGGACGATAAGCTGAGATTTGGGGATCACGTTAGAAACCTGAATGATAAACTAGCCTCAGGATGTTATGCCATCAGAATCATAACCAAGGAACTCGAGTTCAGTGCAGACAGGATGGCGTATTTCCCACAGTATTCGAAGACGATTGCCGATACAAGCATTGCCTATCTAAGAAATGAAAACTGGGTGGGTATGAAAGGAAAGACTACAGCTGAAGAGAAGTTCCAAATCTTTGAGAGCATTTTATGTTCTACTTCAATGCAAGTTTTCTACTTATAAAAAAAAGATGCTCAGAAATGAAAAAATCATGGATAAATCCTCAAGTAAAACAATCTAAAGAAACTTCAATGCTTCTATACGAGATGCAAAATCAAAACCTCACTGAAAACAATAAAATAGCCTATAAACAGTATAATTTTTTTTATCAAAACAATCTAGAAAAAGCGAAACAGAATATTATCAAAACTTACTAACAAAAACTGACATTATAATAAAACGGTATGGCAAATTATAAATACGGAAAAACAAAGTAAAAATTACTAGGAATATAACAGCTGATCAACTGAATATCTCCTTTATAAATAACATGAATAATAAACTGAACACTCTACCCAAAACAAAAATTAACTCTATGGAGCAACTGAATAAAAAACTCATCATGATAAATTCAATGTCATTCAGACCAGTTACTGATGACGATATCAGAATAATATCAAATAAACTCAACATAAAAAACTGGAGATATCAAAGGAGTGAACGTTTTTGCCATGAAGAGTTGTACGACTCATATAAAAGAGCCATTGTCAGACATCGTAAATCAATGTCACTCTGAAGGCTATCTTCCTCAAGATCTTAAGATTAGAAAAGTAATTCCTATTCACAAAAAAGACAGTTTATCTGACCCAAAAAAACTTTAGACAAATTTCTATCTTACCATCCTTCTCAAAAATACTCGAATATGCTATTTATACACAACTCATAGAATATTTAGAAATGAATAGTATTCTCAGCCCCGATCAGTTCAGCTTCAGGCCAGGAAGGTCAACCTCCAATGCCATTCACTCACTTACAAAACAAATAAATGACACCTTCGAAAATAGAGAAATATAAAGGAGTCTTTACAGACCTTGCATCCGCGTTTGATTGCGTAAATCACCAGATTTTGAGAAATAAACTTCACTTCTACGGTATTAGAGGAGTTCGTCCAGAAATAATCACGTCATATTTAGAAGATAGGTTTCAAGTAGTAGACTGCGGTTCAACCCGCAGCGATAAATCAAAACTTCTGCGAGGAGTACCTCAAGGATCAATCTCAGGCCCACTATTATTTCTCATTTATATAAATGAAAAAGGTAACCGATGATATGAACAAATTACAATCTAAACTGAGAAAACTCTTACGCCACCATGTTTTTTACGATTTCAATGAATTCTTCACAACTCTCTCATTTATTTATTTAAAGACCATGTGGGCACATGCCGCAATCGACATCCATAACAATGTATAAAGTTATAATACATATTGCGAGATAGCTTAGTATGTGTTTCATCTCAGAAAATAATAACAAAGAATATGCAACTGAATCCTCATTAAATCAAATATTTTGTTTGTGTTTTTTAAATGAAATAATTTTTTTTGGTTCTGTGAAAAAATATCTCAAAGAGAGGATTGTTTCTTGAAGGTCGACTAGGATCATGAATGCTTATTTTCGACAATATGGTGGGTGAATCAATGTTATCATTTAATAATTTATACAAAAATATAACATCAGAGTGCTATCTACGTGATTTCACTGGTATTTCTGTCTGAGATAATATGTGTTTGCCATGTTGATCCAAGTACTAGTAGACTTGTAATCAAGAAATCTCAAAAACTCATTATGAGTCATTTCAAGTTTGTGTGTTTGTATACTTCATATTGAGGGCACCATTTAACAGATGCATAGGTCACATTCCTATAAACATAGGCATAGTATGAAGATTTCAGAGCAAGTTGCGATTACTTTTTGCAACAACCATTACTGTATGGGGTGCGAAGGACATTTTCTTCATTAAAGATGACCTCAAGGTCCTTCATATCATTTACTCGTCTGAGACTCTTGTTATCAAGGCTGTAACATAATTGAATATTGTTTTATTGTGACTAAATGAGATGGAACAGTATTTGTCCAGGTCACAGTATTTCGAAAATCTCTCTAGATCTTGTTGGGAATACGAGGGGTCACCAATACTAGTAACCTGGGAGTATATCTTGATATCATCTATAGAACCTACCAGTTGTAGTTATCCACGTATAACTGAGCTGTTTATGCGCAATATTCTTGCAATGCTACGTTCACAGCGTACCCGTATGAGATTGTTTTGCTCAAAACAGTATCGAAGCGCTAAATCGAAGACTTATTCCGGATATATTTGAAGCAACTTCTGGATTTGAGAAGAATGTCCGTGCAGTATTTCCATCATTGGTGTTACCGTAACCCTGTTCGGGGTTGTCCACCAAAAGACCCATTTCTTGCTGGAATCTACCTCAAATTTTTTTTTTACTGTAGTCTGTGATTTGTCTGTTTGCTTGATTTGCCAAGTTTTTATGTCCATTCTGTACCCTAGCCGGTCTCTTTCTTGCTGTCAGAATTGATCAAATTGATCAAACATTTCACTGTTCATATTGACACGGAAGAAGTATGAACCAATTAATTTATCATTGAAAATGCCACACCCAACGTTTGTTGTGAAGGAATATTGGTCCTTGCGCTGTATTAAAAATTTGGGTTTCCACCACCCGGAAATTTTAGAAACTGACTACTCCATTTGATGTGAAACTTGACACATCAGAAAACTTTGCAAACTGTCTAGCATCTCATCATATTTTGTGTTAAATTATTTGTTTTCCACAGATCCCGTGGCCACATATTTTTGATAAATCCGTCACAGTTGTGTGACATACTGGATTTTCGGGATGACGCAGAGCTCATATTTCTGCTGTTTCTCGATTTGTTCTATTTTCTCCGTGAATGCGATTCATTTCAATTTTATCATTTGCACTCAGTATTGTGAACAAATCAATTCATTCGGAAAAATCTCCAATTAATGAATTCCACAGAGTAAACACCCACAGTTAAGGAACGCAAAATTGTTTACTGCTTGAAATATCAAAGAGTCCAGGGCCATGTGATTTGAGTAATTCATAGATGAATTTCCCATGTGAAATATGAAATTATTCCCAATATATAGCAACACATTTATACTGGAGAAATCAGAGTTACGTCCCAGATACCATAGAATTCATTTATGATTTGTATTATACAGGGTGATTCAGAAGTACTTTGACAAACTTCAGGAGGTGATTTCTCACAATATTCTAATATGAATTGTCCAAATGAATATAGGTCCGGAAACGCTTCGTTTCCAAGATACAGGGTGTTGAAGTTTCATTTTTATTTCAGTTTTTTTCAGATACCTTTCGAAATACTGACCTTAATCAGAAGAAAATTGGTATTGTGAGGTTTTTTGAGGTATCAAATTCGAATATGATGTTATTATTGCCCTTACTCGTAGGGGGCTCCACCTACACGTCTCTCTTTCTTTTTTGAAGATTTATTACATTTTAAGCCTACTCCAAGCACATTTTCCAGTAGAAAAATCAATATCTCTATCATATCTACGTGAAAAAGCTACCCCTGTAATAAGTCGCTATAAGCAACCGTTTTCTGGATATTTGGACTTGAAAATTTCGAATCGATTATTTGATAATCGATGAGTGTTATTATTTTGCATTTTTCACAAGAATGCTTAGGAAAAGAGTAAGTAGTTTTGGTAATAACATATTAGGTGACAAATAAACGTTTTGTTGTTTTGTTGAAGTTTCTGTTAGTTTCAAAACACTAATTTTGAAAAAATGGATTATTTAAACAATGATGCTCATTTAGCCGATATGCATTTCGCTTATGGCCTTGCGGATGACAATGCGCGCAAAGCAAGACGTATTTACCAGGAACGATTTCCTAATCGAGTACTGCCTTCAGCTCCAACATTTACCAGTCTCCAGCGGCGTTTGGCACAAACAGGTACCTTTAAGAGGGCAGCTGATATTTTCGGAAGACCACGAGCAGTCCGAACACCAGAATTGGAACAAGCTATTTTGAACGCTCTCGAGGAGAATCCGGAAAAAAGTACAAGAATAATTGCTGAAGCTCTCAATTCGACAGTTCGGAGAATTATCCACGATCAACAATTTTATCCATACCATATTCAAAGAGTATTAGCTCTTTTGCCACGTGACTTTCCCCAACGCATTACTATGTGTCAGTGGATTTTGAGAAAATTGGCCGGAAATCCTCAATTTTTAAGATATGTACTCTTCACGGATAGGGCAAACTTCTCCCGAAATGCTATCATAAACTTTCATAACAACCATGTTTGGGCACTGGAAAATCCGCACGCAGTTAGTGAAAGACATTATCAGTATCAACTTTCTGTAAATGTAATGGCGCAACTTAGAGCGACTTTTTAGAAAATGAATTGCCGGGGCTACTTCAGAATGTACCATCAGAAATTCGAATCCCCATGTGGTTCATGCATGATGGGGCTCCGGTCCATGTTAGTGTTGTAGCCAGGGTTTTCCTTAACACTGTCTATCCAAATCGATGGATCGGTAGGTATGTAAAAGAACCTAACCAGGCGTGGGCACCAAGTTCCCCAGATCTGAACCCACTAGATTTTTATTTTTGGGGACATTTGAAGTCACTAGTTTATGAAACTCCAGTTGCGAACAAGGAAGATCTGAGAAACCGAATAGTAGACGTCTGTGAAACAATAAAAAACACACCAATAATCTTTGAGCGGGTACGCGATTCAATGACTAGAAGACTGAATGCCTGTATCTCAGCTGAAGGTGGACACTTTGGACAATTTATTTGAATACAATTCAGTTGCCTTTATTTTATTTTATTCTACCTATTCAAAATTTATTGAAATAAAATGTTGATATTTCTGGCAAATTTTATTGAAACAAATACAGATTTTGCATCCTTGATACAAAAATGACTATTTCAAACGAGTCAAAATAATTAGAATAGGTGGCATCCCCTACAAAAAACCAAAACTACCTACTTAAACGTCAAATTCATTTCCTAAGCATTCTTGTGAAAAACGCAAAATAATGGTATAACTTCAACACGCATCTATTATCAAATAATCGACTTGAAATTTTCAAGTCCAAATATCTAGAAAACGGTTGCTTATAGCGACTTGTAACAGGGGTAGCTTTTTTTTCGTAGATATGATAAGAAATGGATTGTACTACTGAAAAATGTGCTAGAACTTCGTTAAAAAAAGTCTTGAATCTTCAAAAAAAAAAAGACGTGTACGAGTAAGAGCAATAATATTAGGTTCGAATTCGACACCTCAAAAAACTCCTCAATACCAATTTTCATTCAATTAAGGTCAGTATTTCGAAAGTTAAAAAAAAACGAAAATAAGAATAAAACTTTAACACCCTGTATCTTGGAAACGAAGCGTTTCCGGACATATATCTATAAGGACAATTCATATTAGAATATTGTGAGGAATCACCTCCTGGAGTTTGTCAAAGTACTTTCGAATCACCCTGTATTAGTTATCTTCCGGCACTTCAGGAAATAGTAAAGCATTGATCTCTCACAGTAACTGTCAGAAGGAAAACAGAATTTATCCTCTGAATTTCACAATCCAAGTCATATCAACAGAGCCAAGAAATAATTGAAATCGTGACTTCACAACATGATTTCCATGTCGGCTCCCATCCCTCTCCATTTCGTCTCAGTGAAATACAATTCAATTTCCGTAACATTGAATCTGAACAATATCACGCATGGAGGAAATGCTGACGAGCAATTCCATCACCAATCCGACTCAACACAGTGAACATGGATGTGGAGCAAACATCAATATTTCAGGCTTATTTTTGCGTTCCATGACAAGAGCGGGATCCATCGGTATTTTTGAATTATTCTCGACAATTCCGTGCTAATAAAAGTTGTATACAGGCTTTGAAGTTCCCTCATACGCTCGCAAACAATATGCTAAAATCTTCATTCATTTTGCATGTGTTGGCGTCTCAGTGCGGTAGCTAATGTTCGAAATGATCAAGCGGGATGTTTTTTTGAGGTAGACTTCAACTAAAAGTTCAAACATAAAACTTGAAATGTTGACTTTTTCTATGAATTTTATAATTTTTGGATTCCACTATCTTCGAAAGCCCCAAACCAATGGATGGCCATGAATATCGCCTTGGAGAGTATGTTCAATATGTGAATACTCTCAGTAACAATATATCAAGGAAATATGATTTTGCCGGAAACATTTTCGATCGAAAGATTGTTGCTTGAGTAATATCCCGAGGCAAATTCCATTCAATTTGTCGAGGAAAGTTACTTATAAGTAAGATGTCTAAAAACCATGGTGTATTCACTTATACCTGTAAATTATTGGGACAAACTGGGGAACACCAGCACACTTGATAAAGAGTTATCTAGATTTCAGATGGCGCCGACGTCGTTTCTGTCATAATTCAGTAAACTCAATTACAGACCACACAGGTGTTTCGTGAATTGTGTCTCTGATCCGTTCTGTGATTGTGCTTTTGTCGCCTTTAAGGTTATGTCAATTCGTTGTGAAATATTTTGAGGTTGATCGATCGATGTAACATATTTTAGAACGGACTATTCCATGTACTTATGTCAGTGTTATATAGAATTTTCGAGAGGTGTTCCGAAATAATTCTAATTATGAACCGTACCAATTTATTTTGTATGGTTAATTTTCTATTGATACGGCTTCACCGAGTTGGTACTTATGTATTTCTGTCCCTGTTTGCTCATGATAAAAATATTATGATGGAGCGGATAATGATTTTATGAAGTGCTGTAAATTACATACAAATACTTAATTTAGCGTTCAAACCAAAAAAGTACGGGAGCTGAAATCTCTTTCGCTTTCTGAAAAAATCTATATTCTAGTCAGAAGGAAGTGTTTTGCGACATATCTAAAGCTTTTGACTGTTACATAAGCTTCATCTCTACAGCTTCAGAAGACGAAACTTCAATTGGTTCGAATCCTATGTGAGTAAAAGAACCTCTCAGCTTTTGGGCAAATTAAAAAGTGTTCACTATTTTGACAGACAACACGACTATCTTATCGCAAGAACTCAAATTACCTTCATATAGCGGATAAAACATTATTTTGGAATCCTGGAGAATATTACTTAAAAATTGCTTGCAGAAAAAAGTTATAAACTTACATTCGTGTGCTGCTTGTTTAAACAATGAAAAACAATTTTGTTAGGCAAATTTCACCCAAATTGATGCTATAGGGGTTTTCGAGGTCGCTGAACCAGAATATGACATTGAAAAAACGATGGCGTGGCCAGTCGTAAAGGTAGATTCTATTAATGATAATTTACAGCTAACTATTTTTTATTCATGTGTACATCTCGGAGAAAAATATTTCGGGTAAAAGTGGATCAAACAACTCATAGTTTGCCGATATTGGGTATAGAAATGAAATATTGCGAATTTTTTTAAATCTTTCAACAGCTGTTATTTTGAGACTATTGGACCATTTTCGAAATTAGCCGAGGTATTCACGAGAAGTATTTTTGTTTCATTCGTTTGAAAAATGTGGCCTCCACTCAACAAATTTCGTTATATCCCATATATAAGTTTCAATATCACATTTTAAACTAGAGTTTCTGAATCATGGCCTCGAAATTCAAATTTGTAATTTTTTTAAATTATTCAATATTTTGAGATCTGTATTTTCAAAAAAAAAATATTTTTTTAAATTGTCCCTCTTTTTATTTGTCATTTTGAGAGTGATCTGTGAAAATTTCAGATGTTTATCCTGAAAATGAAAATAAAATAAGATTTCAGACAGAATTCGGCTTCGACGTAATTTTATTTATGTACTATTCCAATACATATTTTTTCTCGTTAGCTGCATTTTTCTTCTTTCAGTTAAAGTTTTTTTATGTCAGTTCAATCAATTAGATCAAAATTCATAACAAATTCAGTAGCGCTCGTGGCTGCGTGCTCCTCCAGCGCTGCACTTCAGAGTCGCCGCCACACATTTTTTTTCGCACATTAGCAAAAACATTTTGCAGGTTACAGTTTTCATTTTAAAAAAACACTTTATTTAGCTTCTTGATGGAAAATTTTCTAGTTTTGCGAGTGGCACCATTATTTTTAATTTTTTTAATATTCAATATACAATGTAATTTTGCAACTTATTTGTTGAATAATAAATTAAGCACACACTTAACGGTTGGTAACTTTTTATATGTCGTTCGTTACATCATCACTAATGTACAGTAGGAAGTTCTCACAGTCCCCTAACTTTCTGAAGCTAAAATCTAATATTACTCCACTACTAGTAAAGTGACTCGTATATGTATAAATCAATTGGAATCTTCTCTGAACTACTTCTGCCATTGTAATAATTTTTTTCAACTTGTGATCGTAATCTATCTAGTAATTAGCAAGTCAAATAATTTTATTATTTTTATATTTATTTTTTATATTATATATATTTTGTATAAAACATTTCCCATGAGATGACAATCTTCTGACCAAAAGTATTGGAAAATTCTAAATAAAGTGGATATTTTCTTCCAAAGAGCCATGGACCCTCTGTGACGGTTCGGATTTCACTAGCCAAAATCAAGATATCTTCATAGAATGAAAAGTCCACGCTTACTTGTAAAATTTATGTGTTTATTAAAAGTGATAATTATCCAATCATAGTCATTAGCATTATCGATCTTGGGATTGGGCCTGCTTGGTTTAGATCGCCCTCCTCCGATTATCTCATGCGGGGTGTTACTGAAAAATAAAAGGGAAGCATTTAGATTATTGTTTTCTCCCCTCACCTTTGTTAGTAGGGCTCATCTTTTCCTGAGAAGTCATTCTGAGATAGCTGGAAGCAGCCTAGACTGTCGCACACCAGCATTCATCGATTTCTCAACTTCATCAACAGATTTTATGATATCTACAATAAACTCTCTGATTTTGTTCATGTCAGGAGGTTGTTAGAGAGGTAATAGTCCGGCAAAGATGGGCAGTGGATGGCTTGGTAATAGTTTGTATCGGAAAGTTTAATGGAACAATATCATCGGGGACATTTTCCAATCCCCTCAATTTTCAAGTTAATTCATCATCTAGAGACATCAGTCCACTCTCCTACCTTTTCTCATTCCTCCGTGGAAGTTTCCATAATCCCAAAAAGGCCATTTGAGAAGAAATCACTTTGAAAAAATCGCCAGGTAGTATTCAAGAAAAATCTGATTTTTGACAGACAGATGTAAACATTGTAGTAAGTTTCGAGGATTTCATCTCATTTTCGCGCCAACTGTTCTGAGCGGGATCTTGTTCGTAGAACTATTATTTTGTAAACGATCAATTCACAATTTTTTGCATGAAGTAATGTTGACAGAAAAAGAAAATTTCATATGTTTGAAGTTTGACATTTTGCGTGACGCAAACAACAAACATTCCTTAACCGCCCCATCTCCTAATGAAGTTCTAAACAGAATTTAACGTTTTTCATTTGTTGTCCACCAAAAATTCTGAACAAAATCTAATCAGTGAATACACCAGGGTTTTCAGGCATCTCACTCATGAGCAACAATCTTTAGATCAATTTTTTCCTGAAAAATAATAGACCGAGATATATTTTTTAGACTATTTCCCAAATAAGCTAAACTGACACCAAAAATAGTGTTTTTTAATACTTTCAATTACATATCAGGATTAGAATAGAAATTTGTACAATGAAAATAACAATTCTGGTAAATAATAAAATAACTAGGATTAGTTGCCCATGGTTGAGAAACGAGACTGGTAGGCATCTCTTCCGCAGGTACGAACAGGAAGCTTCCAAAGGCTAAATCATTCGATGCTTCAGATCCAGATGGACTTTTTCTAATATTATTTATGAGGCTCTTGTGATGCAGATCAATGAGAATGGTTGGTGATTTTTCTAGTTTCTATATCGATACCAATTTTTTGCGCGGATACGGCTGTCCATTTTGATATTAAATTTTCAAAGTGAAACTTTCATTACATCGCCTCAAACTTTTTCGTCCATCTATTGCATGTCGCGTGACGGTCGGTCGCGGAGTAGGGGTAAAGGCGCTCGACAGAGCAGCCAAGGCCAATAGGCGGCGCCGGTACGCATCAGCTGACCGCGTAGTGTATAGACTATTACTCATTTGTGCCAGTGCTCCACGATATTTGTTTGTTTTCATCAGTGTTTAATGTAAATGTGGCTATGTTTCTGCTTTTGATAAACAACGACACAGCTAGTGAGTCCGAAAAACTGATCAACGAGAAAAAAGCCAAGAATAGTGCAAAATGAATGACGATGAACTAATTTAACGCCGTAAAAGACAGAACGCCGACAGAGCTCGTGCTTATAGAGAGAGGAAAAAAGATCTTGGTGATTAAACATAGTTTTTATATCGACTTTATTAGAATTATTAGAGTTTTTGGCTGGTACTTATTGTTGTTTATGTTTTTATTTCAATTTTGAGTGGTTGAATTTATTATTTTACTTATTCCGTATGAATATAGTTGGAGACCTAGTTATCATTTCCCATAATCATTCCTATTTTCCAAATATGAAATTGAGATTGATGATGCGATTTTAATACCCTAAATCGAATATTTTTCCAAAAATTCTTAGTTAAATGTCTACAATGCGAAAAAAAGTTTCACTTATACAGTGGTTTCATAAAACCACACAACTTTTTTTCCCAATGGGAACATTCTGATACCACCCAATTCATTTTGTACTATCCCATGCCATATTGACTCTCAGAATTAGTCGATCTGTCGTTACGTGCGCTGGTCGCGTATCAAAATTTTTTTTCAATAAACGCACTGGACAAACATCTGGAGCATTTGTATTCGTAATGAGCCACTTGCTACCAGTGAGTCTTCTTTCTTCTCCTTGACTTGTTCTGTGAAATATTGGGTTGTACCCGATTCTTCCAGTTGGTTGTATATTCGTTTTGAAAGTATTCCTTTTTGCACTGGACACCCTCGCCACCTCTTCAGGCTAGTCCATATGCCATTATATGGTACAATTAGTTCTGTAATCCTTCAGGATTATCTTCATCCCATGCAACTGTCATTCCATACACTTCATTTTTTAACCGACCAAAAAGGAGGAGGTTCTCTAGTCGACCCGTATATTTTTTTTCCATCATTTTTTTTTTATGATCACGCATAACTTTTTACTGAGATGTCCGATTCCGATAATTCTTCTTTCAGTGGATAGGGTGTACTTCGAAGGTGGTCCCATTTGAATTTGAAAGATGGAATCCACTCCTAAGGGTAGCAAAATGAAGGATATTAATCACTGACCCTCTGAATTCTGGTCCGTTAACCGATTCTATCAGGCATAACTTTATACTGGGTTCTTCGATTTGGATGATTCTTCTTTTAATAGATAGGGTATACCTTATGTTCAGATTTTAAATGGAATTTTATACCTTTACGGCTGGAAAAATACGGGATAATTGATTTTTCACTTATGAACATTGGCACACACATACGTAGTTGACAATGACAGATCGCTACTGACATTATTTCGGTTCCACATCCGTCAAAACCATTATATTCTATGAGAGGATGTAGATAATCATATTATTTAACTGGTAATAGTTGAAGTAAGGTGGGTAAGTAAGTATTTTGGAAGTAATAAAAAAACAAGCAGGTAGTAAATAGTATATTTTAGCCATAAAAAATTGAAAAATAAAACTTTTTAACAAAAAATTAAACCGACAAAATACGGAATTGAAAATTAAAAAATTAAATAAACCTTCTTAGTCTCAGTAACTAACTCCTAAACTATTGTAAGTTATAATTTTGAGTCGCGCCAAACAAACAACGAACATAATTAAATTACTTCAAAAAAATTATCAGAATGTCACCGCGCAACCCGATGCCATCATTTTACGCCTTACCTAATTCATTTGCTTGTTTGGTTGGCGCCGACTCGAAATTAGTTACTTACATTAGTTTAGGAGCTTAGTTACTGAGACTAAGAAGGTTTATTTTATTTTTTACTTCTCAGTTCCGTATTTCGTCGAATTAATTTTTTGTTAAAAAGTTTTTCGTTAATGCAATAGAACTCTCTTTTGTGTTGTCGGGCATTCTTTGTGCTCTTGCGCTTCGCGATTTTAGCATTTTGCGAATCCTTGAAAATAATGTCCGGAAAAAGATTGAACTTGATACTGAAATTTTCAAAATAATATTCCTGCAATATCTTTGTTGTATTCCATATACTTCTAATGCAACTTTCTTCATAGTCCTCGCCATTAGATTTCTCTATGTTATATGCGTAGTTTGTTAAAATTTCGGATAGAGTGCTCACTTATGTATCAGCGCGTAATTCATAATTCCTTTCACTGCAGAACTTCTGAAATTGTCTTCAAATTGAGTTTTTGGAAGTAATTGTATTTTTGGGCGTTATATTATGAATATTAGTCTGAATTTGTTCAAATGAACTTGTACTAAAACGACTCATTTTGACACTTTCAAAAATTTAACGTCAGAGACAAACATATGTCCAGAGTTCTTTTGTCACGAAAATCAATCACGTGAGTATGTTTTCATTATACCCACCTGGAAACACTATATTTACATGCTCATTGAGCTCATCTGAAGTGAGCTTTCACCGTGCGCCCGCACGGAATATTTCACGGTATCAAAATACAATAATATGTTATTGTCAGTTCTCTAGAAATCACAAATTATTTGTATATTTCCCCAGCAACGGGGTGAATAACGCTCGTTTTGTGACAATATCTGGATATTTTCAGTGGAAATATTTAAAATTATTTCACCAGAGTAAAAAATATCACGTGAAGCGGCAAAAGTAAGTGCAGAATTACTGCCCAAAGAGTCACGTGAGAGATGTGAAAACCAGTATCGTCTATTTTGCAACTGGCGCTTACAAACAAAAGTTATAAATGTAAGTGATAATATTCTTCTTGTTTATTTGTCAGAAAAAAGCGAATCCATGAAAGATTCAACTTCATGGGGTCAATTTTCAAAGTTAAAAAGTTGTCTGGCAGTAAGAGAAAGAGTAAATGTCAATAATTTACCAAAAACTACTGCATTTCTCGAACGATAATGTGTTTTTCTACGACAACCTCGATGAATGTTCATTTCATAACCGTAACTTCAATCATAAACAAGCACATTTTGTACAGAATTTCATTTTTGCATCGGTTGCTAGGCAAGTTGCTAAGCAACAAATGCGAAATGGAATATTTCGTGTTAGGTCTAGGTTCACTCTGAAATCACGACGACTACGGCTTGTCAAATTATGACGTCCAGTGACAAATTGATGAAATGTCAGCAGATCGTTTCTGTCAAAGTTTTAGTAGGTAACGAGTAATTTCATAGTTGTTTTCTATAAAAACTATTAATTAAAATGGAAACTGATAGTTATATTGAATTAGATTTGACACCTCCGAACATAATTGAAGCAGCGAAGGTAACAACACTGAATTCATTACCGGAAACGTCGAAGAGTATGTATCAACGCGCCTATAACCTTTTTTTGGAATGGAAGGTAGATCAAAAGACAAAATCTTTTTCCGAGAACGTTTCAATGGATCATTTTGGCGACTTAGCCAAAAAATTTAAAAGTTCCACTTTGTGGTCACACTTCTCAATGCTGAGAACGACTCTTAGTATCTATAATGATATAGATATTGCCAAATATATGAAACTGAAAGCATTCCTCAAGCGGCAGTCTAACGGATACAAACCCAAAAAGTCAAAGATTTTTACAGCAAATGACATCGATAATTTCATTGAACAGGCTCCAGATGGAAGATATTTGGCAACAAAAGTGAGTTTTGAATTTCTATTCGATGAAAAATATGTTTAAGTAAGTAACTAATTGACACTGTAGGTTGCATTAGTTATGGGAGTAATGGGTGCATGTCGAAGACATGAATTACATCAAATGAAAATTACAATTTCAATGATCTTTGTTCAGCTGTTTTAGTAACAATACCAGACAGTAAAACCAAAATAGTACGAAATTTTACTGTAACTGGCAAATTCTACGAAATTTATAAAAAATACGCAAATCCTCGCCCTCAAAATGCTAATGGTCTATGGTTTTTCATTAATTATTGAAAAGGAAAGTGTACCATTCAGAGAATAGGTCTGAATAAGTTTGGAGCTATGTGAAAAGACATTGCCAAGTATTTAAAATTGCCAAATTACGAATTATATACTGGGCACTGCTTTCGCCGATCCTCCGCATCAATTCTTGTTGAGGCTGGAGGTGACAAAACCACGTTGAAACGCCACGGTGGCTGGAAATCTACTACAGTCGCTGAAGGATATATTGATGAATCGAAAAAAAGTAAGATCGACATAGCAAATAAAATTGCAAATGCAATACAGAACATACCATCAGGCATACCAACGAATTTAGAAATGGAAAATCGCGAGAAGCCGTCTACTTCAACGTCGACAAATTATCAATTTCGAAAAGTATTCAGCAATCAAGTTCTCCAATTATGATATTCAATAATTGCACATTCAACTTCAATTAGATACATACATACATCTATAGGCTTCTATTTCTGTGTACCTATTAGTAATAGCAATGAAGAAAATATTTACATATTTCTTCAATTTATATTTTAATTCTGATAGAAAGCCCATTAGCGGCGAATTCGGAGTAATGAAATATCATCAGTTTATTTCTTCCAAAGTTTTTGCAATGTATGCATGTATTAAACGTGGACGATATGTTGTCATAGAAAAAGTATAGTATGTAGTTTGCAACAAAATGGCCATTTTGCACTCGTGCTGCAAATTTCATACTCGTGCAAAATGGGCACCATTTCGTGCTAATTGCATAATATACTATTGTTACACACCGAAAAAGTCCAGAATATTAACTGCTGACCAAATCGCCAAAGTCATATTCTTCAAAAATAAATGTTTCTCAACGATCCTGGTGGTTTTCAGGTACATATAATGGAAAATATCGTTCATTACACGTCCATTAATGCTCTTTCCGTGCTTGCACGACTTCCCGTGTTCGGCTGCGCCTCCCACGGGAACTTGTCGCGCACTCACGGAAAAAGCCTATTTTCTCGACTCCTGATGAAATATACTATGATGAGAGATATTGTCGGAAAAAACCCAAGGGATGATTTGCGAATTTTGCCGCTGTCATTTTGACAGTATTGGACAACATTTGAGAATTGCTGACATATCATTGGTTGAAATAGTATGAGGGAAATGGTCCACAGTATACCCTTACCTGTCACGGAGCCTGGTGAAGTGGATCAAGTCGTTCCTCATGGGTGAGACATTTCGGATAAAGGTCGGCAATTCTCTCTCGGGTCCGAGAGAAATTGAGGCCGGCGTTCCTCAGGAAGCAGGGTTGTCTCCTTTATCATACGCCCTTTATACATCCGATATTCCAAGGAGTGAACACGTGAAGATATCCTTATTCGCTGACGATACGGCTTGGCTTTCCTCTTCTTGTTGGGTGTCGTTTACTTGCAGAATGCATTAAACGACCTCCAGCAGTGGTACCTGGCGTGAAAGATAAAGTTGAATCCTGACAAAACGCAAGCAATTTTGATGGGACGTAAGAAAAACAACCCGGAGAGGGGTGTGTCTGTCTCTTGAAGGGAGATAGAATGGTCAGAACAAGTCCAATACCTGGGGGTAACGGTGGATCGCCGGCTCACCTGGAGACAACACGTCAAAATTATCAAGGACAAAATTGCAAAGAAGATCAGCACATTATATCCACTTATCAACAGGAAGAGTGAACTCTCCCTAAAAAACAAAGTTCTGATTCATAAAATGTAGTTCAGACCTGTCATTTCATACACCTCAGCCGCCTGGGCCAAACCTGCAGGACTAGCATTCGCGTCCTGGAACAGGCGCAAATGAAATTCCTGCGGATGATAACGAACGCTCCGTGGTATGTGCGGAACGATCGGATCCTCGAAGACTTGAACCTGCCCTCCATCAGGAGTATTATCAGAGACCGCAACCGGAAAGTTTTCGATTGCGCAATAGCCCATGAGAACCCCCTCGTGAGGGAAGCCACTGATTATAACATAGACGACCCCTCACGCTTCAAACGTCCCAGGCACTGGAGTGATGGGCTACTTACCAATCCATACTGGACAGTGAAAGCTGCACCCTCTATAGAAATTAACATTTTTCCAAATTCAGATTCAAACTTATCTTCTGGCCATCTTTGAGAACCATCATCATGGAAAGAGCTAGAGACCGGTCTCTAGTCCTCATCTAGTCAAAACTAAATTGGTAAATGGCTGTTGCCCACTTATTTGATGTCCAAAGAGTAAGAGCCTTCGGGTTTCACTTGACTTTAGTAACAGTGATAGGAGATCAAGAAGTATACCCTTCATGTTCCATTAGTATTGAAGAAATATCAATCCTCCGCACAAATGCTGGTGGTGTTTGGCATCTCCGGTTGATGGATGTATCCCGGAAAAAGTATCGGTAAATGTAGAGCCCCCAATTTGGTGGTAGAACACAAAGATGATTCGTCCTACCGTCACAATAGCACGTGACATAGGAACTCGTTTTTAAGAGCTCTTAGGATTTTTAGTAAAAATACCATAGTATCTCACAGGGCTCAGTTTCAGTCCCCTGTGTGATGGCAATGACAATGGTAACTGTGTGGTAATATGCACTACAACCTGATGTCAACTGGTATATTCCAAGGTTTCAATTTTTTTGATGTACAGCTTCACCAGAATGTGAAGCGGTATTTCTGGTCCCTCTCCACATAACCTACTGTGGTGTTCTTTTCTGAACCTAGCCTTCTGAGGTTCTCGCTGAGTTTGTAATGCCCCATTAGGAACTTCGTTATTCTCTTGTGGCTGAGTAGTGTATGGGCTGGAGTTAACGTATGCCTGGCTGTCACTGCCATTGGGTTGTTCCCAATTTTCCTCTCTCTTTATTGGTGGAAATATGAGTTTCTCAGGCCGTAAAATGGCTCTGTCCCTAACACCCAGAAGAGACGTTCGGGAAACCAAATGTTTCGGAATTGTTTCTCTTCAAATTCGATGAAGACAGCTCACATGGAAATATTTATTTGTTCCGTTTCCGAATATTCCCGATTGGACGACCTATCCGAAAACAAAATGTTCATTTAAAGTTATGCTTTTTTTAGAGAAAGGTTCAGTTGCAAGGGCTCAGATTATTGCATCTGGAGATGTGGTTGCCAATGGGTATGAGTTGTTTAGTTAATCCAGTTAAACAGGGTTGAAATTTCAGATTATGATGAATTATACTACCCAATGGGTAATATAGTGAATGAAGTGGTTATTTGTATCCGAATGAGGCTTGAGGAAGCCTGGAAGACTAATCAAGTAACAGAAAAATAATGTTAATGATGTTACTAGATGTTACAGAATCGATTATCGTCGGGTTTTGCGATTTTTTATTGATTGATATTCAAGACCTATAATGACTGGGCTATAATATTTGTGGGGGTATTACTGAGTTGAGGGCAGGTCCTTCTCAAACTTCTCTAGAGATAATTTTTCTTAGTTGCTAGGCCTCACCAACTTGAATTTTGCTTGGTGGTATTGTTGAAATTTCTCAGATAACTTCAAATTTCAATCAATTTACATGATAATTTAAATCCAAAAAAATTACCATATGAATATCCTTCCTTCTGTTATTTCATAGTTGATTTAGGAATCGACCAAGGAGCCAGAGCTTGATGAAATTGAGAGAAATATTGAAGAGGAGATCTGGAACAGTTAGGAGTAAAAAGTTACATACATTACTGTAAAAAGTATAGAGTCAGTAAAAGTGCCACAAACATTCAAATAATATATTCTTCTGCTATTCATAATAAACTCAATGAGGAAAAAAATCATCCTTACTTTTTATCTGAAGTAACGTTCAGCTCCCGCACTATCTGATGAATTCTTTCTACATTTTACATGTTCTAGAACATGTGGAAATGAAAGCAGTCGCTTTGGAGCGTTTTAAATTATGAATGGTATGCATCATTCATATGGCTCCTAATCCTCTTGGAGAATAAGGTTTGTTTGGCCATGGCAAACACGTGGAAAGAACACGGACGAACGAATCGAATGGAGAAGTGGATTTGATAGAGTTCTGCCAAAATTTCTCATAGACAAGTGAATATGAGAATAAAATTGGTATGATCAGGAATGTATTGGTACCTGGTTATGGAAGAGTATGTAAGGATATCAAAGGATTTTGAGAAGCCATGTTCATTGAACATCAACCTCAAAAAGTTGAACGGAAGTTTGGAAAACGGTATAGTCCAGGCACCATACTGTTGTGGTGTAATACCTGTCCTCGTACTTTATGCATATGAAATTACTTCAACAGAAGAATGGGGAAATATGTGGAACTTCTAGGAATTAACCGTATTTCAGTCTGTTTCCAAGCGATATAAAAATATGTGATTGAATAATAAAATGGTTTTTGTATCCAACATTTAATATATTGTTACATGATATTACAAAATATTGTTCCACCTCAGGATCACGTGAGGGTGACCTGTTCATTGTATATAAATGGTATCCACTCACACAATATATGAGTAACAAACGCGTCTTTGTTTTCCTGACTTCTTCCAAGATATGGTCGGAACAATAATATATTGAGCAATGAAAAAACAATTTGGATATCCATTGATAGGGCATTCACTCTATCATCAAACATATATATATATATATATATATATATATATATATATATATATATATAAATAATATATATATATATTATATATATATATATATATATATATATAAATACATATATATATATATATGATATGCTCTAATTCTGGAACCTTTCCAATGAAACGTTTTACTACCCTTTCCATATCTGATCATTGATGACAATATTGAACTTTTTGGAGGCTTATTCCCTCATACATTGACTTGAGAACGTGGACATGAAACGTCACAACGAGGATATATTTCAGATATCATCGTTGAGTATCTCAGCTAATCTATTTTTACTCTCCTCCCAGTCATGACTTATCCTCCATTACCACTACTAAATTTTCAAATGGTTACATCAATTCCAGCATAAAATCCTCCAGGACTCGAGACCCAAATATTTTTCGATACCCATTAGGATCCTCGTAGCAATAACTTCCATCGGGGTCCTGTTTGTGTAAACGGGATGTAAGATGAGGGTCTCGTCCTTCGTACTAATCTCTCGAGATAAATCCGACAAGATTATGTGAGAAAGAGTCAATGGGTAGCAGCGTTTTACCGATGTCAACGATTCTTTTAGACGAGGAACAAGCGATCGCTCCAGTTACCTGATTAGTTATCATCGACAATGATTCATATGCAGGAATCAGTTACTTCCATAGACGAAAGACAACAGAATCTGTCCACTCAGTGCAGCTATTGGAGAAGAGCCCTACTCGATTCACTGTTGTATGCAAATTCATAATGCTGTTGTTGAAGTGGCATATAGAATTAGTAACAAAGCTCACACAGACCACAAAAGAATCATGTGATTAGGACCACAGGATCCTGTTTGTAACTCCTCAAATAAAATATTAGATTTGAAGCACAGTACAGAGGTGTAGTTTCCCCGTACTCCGAACTCTGTTCTAACTGGGTTATAGGAGACAGTTTGTTATTTCATAGAAATTGCAGGTGATTAAAAAAGAAACGAAAATCGGAATATATTTCTGACTATAAAAAATTTTTATATTTCTCCGTGCGTCAGTTTCTTCACCTATGAGTAGCGGTGTAATAATCCCTCCGGAAGCCAAGAGAGCTGATGAAACTAGCAAAGTACCAATAAAACTTTTTTTCCCAAATTCTTTCAGAGATATGAATTAATTTGCTTGGAAATTCGGTGCAGCAAATAAAAACTTCATTTTGCTGGCCTGACTTTGGGAGAGGAAGGGATTACAATCAAATATCCAGAGTTTTCCGTAATTCACGTTGAAGTATATCAATCAATTTTTATAGGTGTTAGGACACAAACATGTTCAGACATTTCAATGTATGGCAAAGTACACGGTAAATGATTTCGAAAATAATGAATATAAATATGTTAAAATAGGCACAGTAAATGCAAATCAAATACAACTACAAAACACTATTGTAAAATAGAAAACGTACGGAATAAATTCCACTAGGTGATGGGGATGCGAAATCTCAGAAAAATGAATTCTTTGTATTTATAAAGTGGAGAGTCGAGAAGTAATTCTCTCATGTAACGCCTAAAAGACATTATTTTGTTTCCAGATCCATTCTGAAAGTGTTACGTGAAATTTTTGGTGCATAATATGATACAGCACCTCTAGTTTTCAGCAATCTCGGATGTGCTATTTGGATATTATGGGAAATTCTTGTTTTCTATTGGTGATTATGCATTTTGCTACTATAAGAAGCCGTGTTTTTCTGTCAGATGTAGTAGAATAGGAGTACACAAGGTACAGTAATTATTATGAGATTCTCAAATACTTGTTACATTTCGCAACCCCATTTGAATAATATTTTCAAAAGCTGAGAGAGTTAATAAAACCAGCATTATCAATGAATAGGTGATTTTTTGTTGATCAGGCTTATAGAACTCTCAATTCATTATGTCACCCTGGATTCGAGCGAGGAAGGAAATACAAACAAATATCCAGAGCTTCCATTATTCACATCATCGGAAGTGAGACAATGGATGAACGAGAAGTGGGATCAATGCGGAAAAAATCCCCAAGGCGTAGCTGTCAGATTATTATAAGCAGAGTCGTATGAAGAATGTGATGAATTGATATATCAGTCAACTGTATGAGGAATCTACCGAACAAACAAATAGTGGTTCTGAATTCCTCTGGAAATCTGAACATAATTCAGTTCACAGAAATTAATCAATGTTTCATTATCTCAAATACGATTCACTGTTCCATTTTTCAGATTAAAAACATTGCATATTGTGAAACTGGAAATATTGTGTCCGAAAGAAATACATGAAAGAAGGGAATTTTGTGGAATAGTAAACGAATTGAATTTGAAAAAAAATCATCGTCCAGTGGGAGTCGAACCCACGACCTTATGATCTCTAGCCATACGCTCTAACCAACTGAGCCTCTCGAGGACATAAGAATCGACGCACACTCGTGAATCCTTTTCTTCCATAATTTAATTTAATGTTCATGTTAGAAATGGATCTAAGATCAAACGTACTCATCAAATGGCCGTCGAAATCCACTACCTTTCACTCAACATCATCGTGAATTGACGATTCCAATAGCAGCTTCAGGAAGATGATCTCTTACCACTGATTACCGTTCTCGAGTTAGAAAATAATTTTTCTGAAAAATCGCGGAAAATCACGGGAAACATATTTTTTTCTGAAAACTTTTTTTTCAAAATCGTTGTTTCCAATCTTGCCGGAAATCGATACGACCTCTTTTGGTTTTTCGAAAAATTTCACTTTTGAAATTTTTCCCCCGTACCGAAACGAAATTCAGTTCCTAGACTGAGTTGGTCTTTTTGAATCGATTGGTGTTCGCAGAATTGCTCTATCTATTACCGTTCTCGAGTTAGAAAAGCATTTTCCTAGGAAATCGCGGAAAATCACGGGAAATATTCTTTTTCCAAAAACTTTTTCTAAAATCGTTCTTTTCAATTTTTTCGAAAATCGATACGACTACTATGGTTTTTCGAAGAAATTCAGGGGTAAGACCCTTGTTCGAACATTTCACTTTTGAAGTTGTTCTCCCGTACCGAAACGAAATAGCGTTCCTAGACTAATTTGGTCTTTCGGAATTGATTGGTGTTCGCCACTTGGGGATGCTTTTTTTCTTCAATTCAATTCGTCCACTATGCCACGAAACTCCCTTCTTTCAATGCATATTGTTTTCTATTGTGTGAAAAAAATCACTACTACTTTTCACCTCTTCTCACACTGGTCCAGAATAACGAAAAAGCGGAACTAATTCGTATTTTGGCAAAATTTTCGTATACGCTCCCAACTTTGAGAGGGGGTAAATAAAAGACCAGATAACCTTTTCTCAGAATTGCGGGTATCTATTGCGAAACATTTGCGTTCTTTAGCCCCTCAAAGACCACCATTATATCGTGTACGTTTATCGGCGTCATGCGTGTACTTTTTCTTCCGAGTTCGGTTAGCTCCATGAAGAACATCTTGTGAATGATTCTTGTGAATCTCAGGTGAAAAGTCAATTAAAGTGGTATAGATTTTATTTCATGTTTAATGAGGTGAATTGGTCGAATATTTCCTCAGTTATCAATAGTTATTTTCTGTGTTGTTATTAGAATGAACGTGGGTACATTTTGAACTTCCGTTAGACTTACAAAAAATGCTCCATGAATTATCTAATGGATAGCCTGAAGCCTCTATAATAATATATCAAAAATTGTCTTGCTCATACTTGCACTTTTTTAGATATTCAATTAATTGTGAGTCTTTGCCAGAATGTATGGAAAACGCATCAAATATATTCTGACCCACAATGAGATAACACTTCATTATTCTGTAAAAAAATCGCTTTTTTTGCTTGAATGTGATTCTCTTTATTATAAACAATGTTTCAAAAATATTTTGCTAATTAGAGTTAAACATTCAAAAAGTCATCATTCAAAACATTCAATCCAATACCAAAGTTACCCCTCTTGAAACCAACCCCTTTGCTACTAATTTCCCTATGGTTCTCGTGAGCTTTGACAACTATTCAGCAGAAAGAAGGCTTGAATCTGATTTTATTGTTTAACCACCCCTTCTGAATACCCCTTCGTAACACGTCAGAATAGCCACATGCGACAAAGGGTTAAAAGCAATTCCGCAAAGAAAAGGCTTGACTATGTTTTTTTGTCCAACCACCCCTTTGTGACAAGTTTTATTTTTATTTTTAACATGATTCTCGTCAGCCTTCAGAGCATTCTGCGAATAAAAAAGGCTCAAACCTGTTTTTTGTTGATCCATCCCCTTCTGAAAACTACCCCTTTGTAACTATTTTTTTTCATGATTTTTGACAGCCAAAGAGGTGATGGAGCAGAAAAAAATAATCAATTCCATTTTTTTCGTCATGGGGAGTGGTCCTATGCGAATTTATCCTGCCGTAATCTCCGGACCTAACGTCCGCCCCAATAAAATCCTATACAAAATATTCCAAACTCGATTGCCTACTGGATGTGCCTACATAACGAATTTTCCGCCGTGAAAATTAAAGTGATTAGAGAAACTTGAGAAATTGAATTTCTGACTATGAGAGAATGAATGAACTACTTCGTGAGTAATTTTCATGTCCCTAAAGTCACACCAGCATTTATGACACACTTCAAAAAAACGATCTCAGAATTTTGTACACATTCATTACAAATTTGCGTCCCAAACCAATTTTTTTTACAGTTCCCGTTTTTCAGGAAAAGGGCGTGTGCTAGCTTTTGATTCGAGCCTGCACCACACACTCTGTATTTTTGAAAATATGCAATATATAGTGATCGGACGGCTGCCAGGATTTCTCACACATCTATTACAGATCATCGACGTGTAGAAAATTCGAAAAATATTGATCCCCAAGGGGTTAAATACTCCTAAATATCGAATAATCCCCATTAAATATACATCAAAAGTGGACGTTAACAGAATAATCCACAAAACTTCTTACAAAACTATTACAAACAATTGACGTTATGGAAATTGCATAATGACGGTTTCCAAGGGGTAAAACACACCAAAACATTTCAAAATTCCTGTTACATATATGTGTCACGACATAGATTCGGTGGCGGAATTTTCCACGGACTAGTTCAAATATTTGTCGAATTACCGTTTTCAAAAACACAACCCTGAGAGATGTTGACAGTCCGTCGTTAAAAAGAAAGAGGTTTTACTTGTGATATCAATAACGGCTTTGATGTCCCTCATACCTACTACTGAACATAATATGGTTTAATGCTCTTTCGATGCGTTACATCCACTGAAAATTTTGCAGTGTGAGGCAATGGATCTGAAGAGGTTCTAGTTTATATTTATTCATTAGGAATGAAATATGGTCCAAGAAAACAACCCTTCTAACTTATCGAAAAAAATTCACTGGAACATCAGAAACCAATATTATGATAAATTTATTCAAATACGGTATGCATAAATTTTATTTTGGTTCGAGGATTGGGTCTTTAAGAATAAGAATAATGATCGGGAGATTTTTAATAGTACATCAATAACTCCCTTTTATGGATACTGAAAATTTTGGGATGTGTTAATATAACCAATTGAGGATTATTTTGAAAATATCATAAGCGAGTTTAACTCTTCCAGCTTCTAAGCGAACGATAGAATTGGGTGTATTGATAAGGACTAGTAGATTTTTTTTATTGAAGGAAATTTGAACTCTTTCAAGCACATCTAGATATCTGAGGCTCCAAGTGGCAATACATGACGCTCATACACAAAGAATCAAAAAGTTTCATCCTGAGTGGCCAGGTATCAATTTCAGCCAAAGACATAATAGGTAAAATCGAACCAATAGCTTGTTTGGCTTCAGTGGTTGTCAGGTTTGACATTTCATGAAAGATACCAGAGGAGGTGAATGTTACGCCCAAATAATTATATTTGTTAGTGATTTCCACAGGCTGATTGGCAACATTAAATGTGTTTATACATTTTTGAAAGGCATTATTACTGAAAAATGTTACCTGAACGTTGCTTTATTGTGTTTTAAATTCAATTCAGTATCCCACGAATTTCTAGGTGCGCATGGACTATTTTGATTACAAAAATGAAAAGTTTGGAGAGTGGGATGTATCAATAAATTTTTGAAAGGCATTATTACTCAAAAATGTGAAGTAACAGTTTGTTTTATTTAAAACTAGGTACGCATAGACTATTTCAATTGCAGAAATTGAAAATTTGAAGAGTTGGATATGTTTATAATTTTTTAAAAGGTGTTCTGGCAGAAATATACGACATCCACAGTTTCTTTGAGTTTCAAATTTATTACAATAGCACACGACCTCCTGTCACATACTTCTAAGCGTTCATGGACCATTTCACTATGAAAATAGAGTGTATTAATAAACTTTTCAAATGCATTACTACTAAAGATGTGACATTAACAGTTTTTTTTTTCAGTTTGATATTCATTACAGTATCCCACAAGCTCTCATCACCAGTTTTAGGTGCGCATGGACTATTTTGATTGCGAAAACTGTAAATTTGTAGAGTAAGATGTGCTAATATATTTTTGGAAGGTATTATGACAGAAATATGTGATATTAACAGTTTTTTATTCAGTTTTAAATTGATTCTAGGTGTGCTTGGACTATTTCGACTATTAAAATTCAGGATTTGAAGAGTGGAATGCGTTAGTAAAGTTTTGTCGGAAAAATGCGACATATGCAGTTAATTTGGGGTTTTACATTTATAACAGTGTCCCTTTTCCTTCAATTGCGCGTTTCTAGGTACGCATGGACTATTATGATTACACAAATCAAAAGTTTGAAGAGTGGGATGTGTTTAACCCCTCGGGAACCATAATTATACAATTTTCAGTACGTCAATTGTTGTAATAGATATGTAAGAAGTTTTGTGAAAAATTCTGTTACCGTTTTGTTGTATATTCAATATTTAGGGGTATTCAACCCCTTGAGGATCAAAATTTTTGAATTTTCTACACGCCAATGATGATAAATGTGTAAGAAATTATGACACCGGGTGATTCTTCAAGGTGGATCACCCCTATAACTTTTTCATTATTGAAGATACAAAAACAAAATTCACGGGGTTGTGTATTATAGTTCAATTCACATTTTCTGACATATTCACTTGCTTCGCCGTACTTCTGTTTTGACGGGAAATGACCCCAACTTCCGATTTTCAAATAGGACATCCTATATATTTTTAATTATTTCAATCGAGAATGATATTCTGTATCCAACAACACCTCACTTGTCAATATTTGACAAATGTAGTCATTTTTATTCCAATTCTCATTTTTCGATCTAGAATGCCATGGATCATGTAGATCGCTTCATCAAGTAACATGGAAAAAATACGACTTCACAGTCGTTTTGAGAATTATTCGAAAAATCGCAAATGAGTCCATCAAGGTTCTGAGTTTTCAAAATGACCTACTTCTTGACCACGGCAAAGTTCAACTTTCTCAATTGTTGTGCGCACCACATTGATTAGCTGTTTCGCCGTGATGTTCTAGAATGCCACCCTCACTTTATACTCCAGTTCTTCACGAGTAGCTGATGCTGTTTCATACATCTGATTTTTAATTGTTTCCCAGAGAAAAAAATCTTGCGGAGTAAGATCTAAAGATCTAGAATATGAAAAAGAAATAATACATCATGGAAAAAATATGCCAATTTAAGAATGTACCTCGCAGGCCACTAAATAGGTCCACTTTTCTGGGAAGGTGTCATTCAGATGTTCTCTTACGACTTGAGGATTGTTATGTGGCGCTCCATCTTGTTGAAAATAGACATCAACTTGGTTAGCCAGTGGAAAATCTTCAATGAAATCATTTTTGTTTTCTGAGGAACTGTAGATATCTTTTCGCAGTAAGTTGTACGTCCGTGAGTTGTGAATTTGTTTGAGACCAGTACCTTTCATTATTCCGATTGAACCGACCCAAGTTGGTGAATCGAGTTTCATCTGAATAAATAATTTTAAATGGAAAACGTACATCTTCTCTGTATTCTGCCAAAAACCAGTTGCAATAAGTTCATCTTCGGTTATCGTAAAGATGTTGATGTAGTTGGTACTTGAATGATCGATAATTATATTTGTGAAGAATTCTTCAGACGGACGAATAACTTATATCACACTCAGAAACAATTTGGCGAATTGACGCCGTACAATTCACTCCATCATGGGCCAACACGTCTACTTCTTTTTCTTCACTGACGAAGAAGTTATTGGCATTTTCTTCTGGTTTATTTCGCATTTTCCTTTCCAGTTTTTGAAAATAATGCCGAGTGGGATGGCGACGATTAGGGAATCTCTGAGCATAAATTCGAGCCGCATCAGTAGCATTCTTTTTGCTTCTCCGTGAATCAGCAACATGTCAATATCCTCGTTTCTAGTATAATTTTCCATATAAAATCATAGAATACGCAACAAATACATTTTTAAAAGTGACAGCATATTATTCAGCCTATTTGTTTAGGTAGTCCTAGCAACAGCTTCAATTGTTTGTCACGGATAACTAGAATAACAGGACTAAGTGCATGAGTATACCGAATACGTATTATTTATTATTAGATATGAATGCTTCTTGCAATTATTCAGAAAAATAGTGAAAATAAAGTGTGTGGTATCAAATTATTCGTAAAAAAATGATTTTTTACAAAAAGCCGACGAACCAGCCCCTTTTCCATTTGAAAAAATCAAGTTTACTGGAAAAATTCTCATTTGCGAATTTTGAATGATTTTTAAAACGACTGTGAAGTCATGAGCCTCAAAGTCGTATTTTTTCCATGTCCATGTTGATCAAGAATGAAGTGATTAACACGATCCATGGCATTCTAGATCGAAAAATAAAAATTGGAATAAAAATTACTTTATTTGTCTAATATTACCAAGTGAAGTGTTGTTGGATTTAAAATGTCATTCTTGATCGAAATGAGTAAAAATATATAGGATGTCCCATTTAAAAATCGAAAGATGGGGTCCTTTCCGGTCAAAACGGAAGTACAGCAGAGCAAGTAAATATGTCAACAAATGTTAATTGAACTGTGATACACAACCCCCAAATTTAGTTTTTCTATCTTCAATAATAAAAAAGTCATAGGGGTGAGCCACCTTAGAGAATCACCCGGTATAGTGCATATTTTTTAAAATACAGAGTGTGTAGTGCAGCTTGAATCAAAAGCCCACGCCCTGTTCCTAGGAAGCGGGAACTGTAAAAAAAATTGGGACGCAAATTTGTTATAAATGTGTACACAAATTCTGAACTAGTCTTTTTTCAGTGTGCCATAAATGCTGGCGTAGCTTTGAGGACATGTAATTTTCTTCACTCAAGCATGGCGATGAAAATAATCTCCCCGAAGGCAGAGCCAATAAAACCAGCGTAGTATCAATAAAACTTCGATTTTTTCTCAGAGTTTAAATCCGGGGCATAAAACACTCAACTTGAAAGTACTGTAGATAAAAAGTTTATTGTGCCACCCTGAAGTCGAGTGATAAAGTGAATGCAAAGACATATACAGAGCATTCGTTATTTCTTGTTAGGATCAACTATCAGGGGAAAGTAGGTGATGGAATTATATATTTCAAGCCAACTACCTGGCATCTGCTGGATGAATGAAAATGTGGTTATGAATAAAATAGTGGGGATGATGGTAATCTTCCAGAACCCCTCTGAAAATTTAAGCAGAATGCAGCCCCATGGAATTCATTAATATTGCGTCTCTCCAATTACCTCTCACAGATATGCAACCCAATACGAGTGAACGAAATGTTGAAATGACATTTCAGTAGGAAAACTGACCTTCAAAGAGGATTTTAGAGACTTATGTGTCGAAATATCGAATTTATGGATCTAGTTACGACAATGTTCTGTTTGTGACTGTTTGACTCTCTTAATTTATGCTTCGCAATTTCGATAATCAATCGAAGGCATGCATTTTGAACTTCTCGATTTTTTTTTCAGTAATTTTTGGTTACACTGAGATGATAGACGATGTCTGACTAATTGAATAAATTATGTATTTGTGGTAACAAAAATTCAATTTTTAGTTAATAATAACAATTTTTAAATGGAAACACTGTGATCATTTCTCAGTGTGGATACCATTATACTTGATTTACTTGGATTGATAAAAAAAAATGAAAAAAACAAAAACCCGTCTGCGTAAATAGTGAACTTCAAAGAAGATGGAAACAAGGTGGCCATAAAATATTGTCAGAAAATTATGTTTTAAGAGGTTAACTATTGAACTCAATACTGTAAACAATCTCACGCAGTCGGAGGATCTTCTTTAATTCAACATTGAAGTTATATTATTGACTGCGGAGATTGTTTATATTGATTCACAGACATACACACACCATTTGTGCTCCGTATAAATCTCGAAATTAAATAGTTGCAAGTGGAATAAAATTGTGAAACTTTGATCATATATCATGTGATAAAAAAGTGTAAATTGAAAATAAAACAATAATTAGTAGTGATATCGATAAACGCTTATTTGCACCCGCAGAACCAAAGAAACAAAGAAAAAAAACTCGTCGACAAACAAGTGGAGAATAAACTGCTCTAGACCAGCAGATAGAATTTCAACACATTTCAGAAATGTCGCAGGTGATTGATGAAAATAATATAACAAACAAGGACCTCTTTGATATGATAAAGAATGTTTTGAGTACGAATGAAACTATTCAGAAACAAAACGACGAAATTGAAATCAAACTTCGTAATATAAAACAAGAATTTAGTAGCCAATTGAGGAGATGAAAGAAGAAAACACTTACCTGGAAGCAGAAGTGGAGATACTCAAGGCGAGGGTATTAACAAGTAAGAGGAAAAAAAAAATACTATTTGATTTTTTATGGCCTGAAAGAAGAGGAAAAGCAAGCCGACATACAAAACATTTTTAAAATAATAAACGAGAAGGGTGAAGTGTCTTGCAAATATCATGATCTCCGAACTTGCTACAGAATAGGACAGAAACCAGAAGGGAAAAAAACTCGACCAGTCTTAGTCGAATTCATCTATCACCATCAAATAGATGGCATATTAGAAAAAGTTTTCAACCTCAGAGGAAGCGGAATATATATATATCTATATATATATATATATATATATATATATATATATATATATATATATATATATATATATATATATATATATATATATATATATATTAGGGTGTGCCAAAAAACGACGATATATTTTTTTTCTGCTCTCAGTCCAAAATATCTTAGAAGATGTCCCAACAAAGCTCCTGTTAAAAGCGGAGCTCAAAATTCCAATTCTAAGAGGTCCTCCATCGAACTTAAAATTTTTCCGTTTAAATAACATGGGAAACATGATTTTTTATAAGTTTTTTGTCCTGCAAACTGTGATGAAATTATTAAAAAAAAAACGAATGAATGGACCTTGTTAATTATTGAATTCGGTACAAAAAATTCTATTGAGTCGAATTTCTATCTTCAATATTTGATATGTTATATGGCTTTAAAATTTAAATTTCCGGTTTTTTCCATTTTCAAATAAAAAATTTACAAAGGTGAATTTTGCCGTAAATTGACTAAGGTTTTTATATTTCAATCAAATTTAATATCTTCATCAATATATTTTATAATGTAGTTGAAAAATCATAAAAATTGACTCAGTCTGTAAATTTTATGGTTTGATACTACGAAACATCTTACCCACCTAATTTTGTTGCAAGTTTGATGTGTTAACAAATTTGCACCAATTTTTTTGTTTAATTATCGATATTTCAGTTCGTAAAAGCAAAAATTTGAAAAAATAAATATACATGAGCCTGTAACTTTGTTGTTATTGATGATATAATTAAATTGACAGGAACTTTATTATAGAATATCAAAATTAACATTTTTGTCTAACTCTCACAGTTTAGCTAAAAAATGCAAAAAACCAGAAATTTAAATTTTAAAGCTTTATAACAAATCAAATATTGAAGATAGAAATTCGACTCAGAGAATTTTTTGTACCAAATTTAACAATAAACAAGGTCCATTCATTCGTTTGAATAATTTCATCACAGTTTGCAGGACACAAAACTAATAAAAAATCATGTTTCCCATGTTATTTAAACGGAAAAACTTTAAGTTCGATGGAGGACCTCTTAGAATTGGAATTTTGAGCTCTGCTTTTAACAGGAGCTTTGTTGGGACATCTTCTAAGATATTTTGGACTGAGAGCAAAAAAAAAATAATATCGTCGTTTTTTGGCACACCTTAATATATATATATATATATATATATATATATATATATATCCAAAGACTTTGTCAACGAAGACTAACAACAAAGAAAAGTACTACTTTTTCATTTGAAAACAACCAGACAACATAACTCAAAAATCGAAAAAAAAAATTGTTAGTAGAGGGAGTTGAGTATAGAACTGAGCAACTAGAACACGCTGAATACCCACGATATTATACACCAGAGGCAGTGAATACAAGATCGAGAAAAAACAGAAACCAATCGGAGACAGAAAATTCTAATTCTGAGTCTACTTCAAAAAGAGTAACACGAGCAAAGAAAAACCCTTAGGTATAGTATTTCTAATCCCAATTGGACCGACACAAAAAGTTTCGAGAAGGAATTCCCTTCCACACGACATTTTTATGATTGTACCAGGAATGCTTTGAAAGTAAAAACACTGGTAGTATATACATTTTCCATTTGCCGGGCAGTGCATGTGAACACTCCTCGTAGTGCTCTTATTTTTATTGCCGTTCCAATTGGGATTAGAATAACTATACCTATTCTATCATATTTTTATATTTTTGAGTATTTTGATGATAGTCTGTACCTAAAAACAAACATGAACTCATATATAAGAGATTTTAGGGAACGTGTAATAACTACCATATTACACCAGATATTAAATAAATTATTAATGCGTCCCAAAACCTGACAAAAATACCTTACAACGAAGCTACTACAACTAAGGACCTAAGTTGTATAATATTAACACCCTGGAACTGAGGCAACTAAAGTCACTGAAAATGTTAAAAAAAAAATAATAAAGAAATGGATACTTAACATGCCTCGCCTGCTGATCAGTCAGTATGTTGATATCCAGAATATTTATTATGTATAAAAAAAGTGTGCTTGTTTATGTCTTATTATGTATCAAGAGGAACTCATGTTTATAATTATATTGTATATGCTATTATCGGAAACCCATGTCCTATGTTTTCTTTTAAAGTATTATTAACCAAATTAGGAATATCCGGAACATCCACATTTGTGGTCAACCCTGATTTATTCCCTGTCTGGTGAATATGTATATTCATGTTATTGTTAAACATTTCATTTTGGTGAATAAATAAATTATTATTATTATAATAAAATTATTATTATTAAGTTTAATAGTTAACCTCTTTCAACATAATTTTCTGACAATATTTTTTGGTCATCTTGTTTCTTGTTTTCTTCTTTTTTGAAGTTCACTTTTCACGCAGTCGGGTTTTCTGATTTTTTATTTTACATTTTTTAGTTAGGATTATAAGACGGTAATAATCTAAAGTCATTAAGCCGTTCGTTATAGCTGAGTTTGACTGTACCTAATTGAGTTTTTATCAGAATATTTGAGTAATAGTGTATTTAAAATGTAACGAAAACGAAATAGTAACTGAAACCGAAATAAACCAACTAACGAGCAATTTAACCAATTACCGAGGTTTACGCTGTTGTCACTTTTTCACAATATGCCGTCTGTGACAAATATCCATTCATGGGTTTTTCACTAACAAAGCTAATCAAATGCTTTTGTGTAACGTATAATATATGGCTTGGCTGTCTGTATCGAAACTTTCAAAAGCTAATCACTGATTTTGTTTCATCGTATGGGTTTTGTTGACAGGAGGCTTTGATTGATATACCATGACGTAGAACAATTGACTGGTCCATGTCTTATTTGTGATAAAAGGAAAAAAAATTCAGTGGTCTGATGCAACCATCATTGAAAAATTAGCTTTGCGACCATTCTTGAAGAAGCAATTTGTTTTGATTGCTAGCCAATTTCATCTATCATGAATCCATTGTGAATTCGATATGAATAATTCTCAAGAAAAAAATAAAACACAAATCGGGGCAATACAGATTTTTTTTAAATATCAACTAAAAAATGTGAAACATGAAATGAAGGAATTGCATACTGAAAAAAAAATGAAACAAAAAATATCGACAAATCTATTGTAGATTTGATAAACTGTCAGTAGGGGAAACTATGAAGAACATTAGAAACCTCCAACCACCGTACACAAAGAGTATAATAATAATAATAATTCGTCTTTATTCACCATAAAAATTATTAATAATATAATAATAATAAGTACAAATATAACAGTAAAGGTGTAATGGAGTGATAGCGAGAGCTGTTTTCAAACACAACTTTATACAACTATTAGATAGATAGATAGATAGATGATTTATTCACCATTGAAGTTTTTACACAGGTAGTACAAAAACTCATCAGACTAGTCAAACAGATACAATATTTAAAAGTGAAAAAATTCACAAATTTTAAAATACTCATGTTGAAAAGGGAAACATTCTCAATTGAATATTGATAGAAAGATTTTTTTGTAAATTGAAAAATCCACGATTAAAATGAAGTTATTTTTTGTGAATGTCTAACGGAAAACAACTACTTCCCCGGCTAAAGCCACGCTGGACATTGAACTACATCTGATAGATATTCTGAAAAGACCCTAACTCAAAAGAAAAAATCTGAAATTGAAAATTTGCATTTCCATTCAGATAGTTATTCGATTTTCTATTCCCGTCTTAATTAAGAACTCATAAAGATGAATGAGGCAAAGAAGAATGTTTTCCAAAAGAGAGTACTCACCAGAAATCATTCGTAACATTGACGCAGGAGAGACATCGCATTCACTAGGTCTTCAATACATTTTTGTCGACGAAAATCTATTTCACGCTTCCACGATCATCAGGAAGACCGGAAGAAATGGGAAACACATTTTCAAGAAGCAATCTCACTTTGCAAAGATGGAAAAAGTTAGAATCATTTCTTTTGGAGAGACACTTTGAAATTAGTGTTTTCTGACATTAAAACCTGTCATGGGGTATGATAGATTGATTTGTTGAAAATATAAACAGGATGTTCATAAAATCAGATGTGGAATCATCTGCGACTGAAAGATAAACTTTAGTCACTATCTTCCATCGTCAAGATAACCTCTTGTGGGGTATTCATGTTGAAAAGGGAAACATTCTCAATTGAATATTGATAGAAAGATTTTTCTGTGAATTGAAAAATCCACGATTAAAATGAAGTTATTTTTGTGAATGTCCAACGGAAAACAACTACTTCCCCGGCTAAAGCCACGCTGGACATTGAACTACATCTGATAGATATTCTGAAAAGACCCTAACTCAAAGAAAAAATCTGAAATTGAAAATTTGCATTTCCATTCAGATAGTTATTCGATTTTCTATTCCAGTCTTAATTAAGAACTCATAAAGATGAATGAGGCAAAGAAGAATGTTTTCCAAAAGAGAGTACTCACCAGAAATCATTCGTAACATTGACGCAGGAGAGACATCGCATTCACTAGGTCTTCAATACATTTTTGTCGACGAAAATCTATTTCACGCTTCCACGATCATCAGGAAGACCGGAAGAAATGGGAAACACATTTTCAAGAAGCAATCTCACTTTGCAAAGATGGAAAAAGTTAGAATCATTTCTTTTGGAGAGACACTTTGAAATTAGTGTTTTCTGACATTAAAACCTGTCATGGGGTATGATAGATTGATTTGTTGAAAATATAAACAGGATGTTCATAAAATCAGATGTGGAATCATCTGCGACTGAAAGATAAACTTTAGTCACTATCTTCCATCGTCAAGATAACCTCTTGTGGGTATTCATGTTGAAAAGGAAACATTCTCAATTGAATATTGATAGAAAGATTTTTCTGTGAATTGAAAAATCCACGATTAAAATGAAGTTATTTTTGTGAATGTCTAACGGAAAACAACTACTTCCCCGGCTAAAGCCACGCTGGACATTGAACTACATCTGATAGATATTCTGAAAAGACCCTAACTCAAAAGAAAAAATCTGAAATTGAAAATTTGCATTTCCATTCAGATAGTTATTCGATTTTCTATTCCAGTCTTAATTAAGAACTCATAAAGATGAATGAGGCAAAGAAGAATGTTTTCCAAAAGAGAGTACTCACCAGAAATCATTCGTAACATTGACGCAGGAGAGACATCGCATTCACTAGGTCTTCAATACATTTTTGTCGACGAAAATCTATTTCACGCTTCCACGATCATCAGGAAGACCGGAAGAAATGGGAAACACATTTTCAAGAAGCAATCTCACTTTGCAAAGATGGAAAAAGTTAGAATCATTTCTTTTGGAGAGACACTTTGAAATTAGTGTTTTCTGACATTAAAACCTGTCATGGGGTATGATAGATTGATTTGTTGAAAATATAAACAGGATGTTCATAAAATCAGATGTGGAATCATCTGCGACTGAAAGATAAACTTTAGTCACTATCTTCCATCGTCAAGATAACCTCTTGTGGGGTATTCATGTTGAAAAGGGAAACATTCTCAACTACTTAAAAATATTCAATTATAAAAATTTTTCTGTGAATTGAAAATCCACGATTAAAATGAAGTTATTTTTTGTGAATGTCTAACGGAAAACAACTACTTCCCCGGCTAAAGCCACGCTGGACATTGAACTACATCTGATAGATATTCTGAAAAGACCCTAACTCAAAAGAAAAAATCTGAAATTGAAAATTTGCATTTCCATTCAGATAGTTATTCGATTTTCTATTCCAGTCATGAATACCCCACAAGAGGTTATCTTGACGATGGAAGATAGTGACTAAAGTTTATCTTTCAGTCGCAGATGATTCCACATCTGATTTTATGAACATCCTGTTTATATTTTCAACAAATCAATTTTAAAATACATTTCAGAATACATTCACAATTCAAGCATTATAAAAAATAAACATTCATTCAAGTCAATAACAATCAGACTGCAGATGATAACATATTTATAGTACAAATTTATGTTTAAAAACATTCATAGTTCTTATATCACTAACATTCTAAAAATTCTTTCATCGAGTAAAAAGTATTAGCACTCGAATAATTGAATAGTTTTGATCTAAACTCATTGAAGTTCTTGATATTTCCTAGGATACTAACCACACGGTTATAACAGATTACACCTTGATGAAAATGTGAGTTTTGTGCTACTCAGATATTCAGATACAAGGAAAGGAAAGGAAAATCATAATATCTCCCAAGACGAAAAAATCTCCAGTTATGGGTATGATAAGAGCAGAAGTATTGATGAAAACTGTTGAAGAAATATCATCCCCTAAAACGCAATTGATAAATAATATATACGAACATAGAATCTGCACTGGAGTATTCAAATTACCAGTGGTTACTCCGCTGAAGGAAAAATGAGATGGGAATGAAGCACGCAACTATGGAGTTATATCTTCAATAACAAATTTACCAAAAATATCTTGAGAAAGTCTTAAAGTAAGATTAACAAAATATTAAGAAAAATACGAACTCTTGTCCAACTCATTTCAGAGATGGTAAATGTACAACTGATGCAGTTACTTGATTGAGAGGAGACATTCAAATGGATATATAAATGGTGTGCCAGCTATATGCGTTATTCTGGATCTCGCCTTGGACTTCGACACTGTTGGCCATAAGCAGTTGATGGAGGCCTTCGGAAACCTAGGAATCAGAGAAACTATCGATTAGCTATCTGAGAAATAGAAAAAAAAATTCAAAATGCATTCTTCCAAGAGTATTGAGAAAAATTTAAAATATGGTGTACCTCATGGCATAGTCCTGGGGTCCATTCTTTTTCCATGTATATCAACGCATTACTAATCATGTATAGTTCTGGTGGTATAATTAATTTTGCAGCTGATACTGTGATTTTTGCTTTCAGTATAACACCTGAAAAACAGAAAAGAACACTATTTTGGTAAAATAATCGATTGGTATAATCGAAAACTACTCACGATGAATTTTGAGGAGACCTTATTTGTTCCTTCCTCCTGTTAGACAAAATGCGTTACACATTGCTGAAACATAACATATTATTAATTATCACGGGAGTTTCATCAAAATCAAATCAACAAACGAAATTAAATATTAAGAGGTCACAGTAGATTCGCACTTGCGTTAGGACCAGCACAAAGATAGCATACGTCGAACATTACCATATATTCTAGATAACTTCAAATACCTGGAATTTATATAAGATGTGGGTCAGTTGAAAATCAATCGTTCTTTGGTTGAATAACACCTACAATTCTAGGTCTAATGATGTTTTTATTCAACAAAAAACTTTGTACGTAACATGATGTTCAAACCCAGGACGTTTTCCTGTCACCAATTGTTTAAACAACTTGAGCTTTCAACGTTCCCTTCTCTCTTCATTTATAATTGCATATTATATATAAAAAATAACCCAGCTATTCTCAACCAGTCTCGTGAAAATATGGTGCACAACTTAAGGCAAACTTTCAATATCAATATACCATCCCATCGTTTGTCAACTGTGGCTAACAGTCCGTTGGTTTTGCCGATCAAATTATACAACCACTCACCCACTAGGCTCAAAATATTATCAAATGTGAACAAATTCATATATGAAGTTCGAAAACTTTTAGTTAACGGGTCTTTTTATTCGGTTCCGGAATATATGTGTTGTAACCTGGTATAACCACCTACTCATGTACACTTTTATATAATGTCCTTTATATACTTCTTTATACACTGTTCTTCATACACTGTTCTTTATACACTGTTTTTTGTCTCTACACTCTGTTCTTTATATACATCAGCATATATTATATTATTATATACTATTCTATTATATATTTGTATTCTGTAATGATTGTTTTTCAACAGATTATTTAAAATTGACCTGACAATATCCTATACTTATGTATGTATAAGTCTGATTGGAAATAAAGACATTGAATTGAATATAAAATCCCCAGTTGGGGAAGTGCAAATCACAAATGTATGTGAAAAAACTATAATTTTTTCGATTTTTTTTCAACGAAAAATATACTCACAAATCAGTAATACTTTTCAAAGAATTCAAAATTCTTGATATCAGGCAACTATGTATGTAATAGGCAAATATGTATACAAAAATAAAAGAAATTCAGAAAGGATCCAGCACAGCCATGACACACGCTGTATTGGGAATTTATTTGTTCAAATAACAAAATCAAAGATAAAAAAAAAATTATGAAAAAAATAAACTAACCAGAGTTCGAAAAAAGTGAACTTTTTAAAAGATGTGAACAAGATGAGCAGGAAAGGTTGCCAGAAAATTATATTTCAAGAGGTTACGCCTTTGAGGTTGAAATTAATTCAAAAATGATAAAAGTAAAAAATAATGAGATTTTTTTATAGAAATGTGTTTATTTACATAAGTTTCAGTTGTAAGAGACAACAAAAAATATCAAAATGAGAATTAAATAACAAAAAATATACAGGATTATCCTGCAGGACGTGGTTACTAATGCTAACCACTAGGAACTAAATGGTCGAAACGCTATCCATTCGGCATCAGAAATGTCACTTGAGACGACCAAAAATCGTTGCAATGGACAAGTAGAGTAGAAATGATGCGTAGGCAACACATTAAACACCGTGGTTACCACGTTAAACCCGTAGGAAAATAGTCGGGTGGATATTAGTAGTGTGATTTTCACTGATAACCAGTCGCCCTCAAAGGGTTAACTATTAAACTCAACACTTTAAACAATCTCACGCACTCGGAGGCATCTCTTCAAATCAACAATGAAGATATATTATTGCCTCCGACTGCGTGATATTGTTAAGTATAATAGTTAACCGCTTAACAATATTTTCTGGTCATCTTGTTTCATCTTTTTTAAAGTTCCCTCTTTTCGCAGTCGGTTTTTTTCAATTTTTATTTTATTTTACACGTTTTAGTCAGGATGATAAGACGGTAATAATCTAAAGTCATAAGGCGGTACGTTATAGCCGAGTTCGACTGTACATAATTAAGTTTCTATCAAAGTATTTGAGTGATAGTGTATTAAAAATTCAATGGAAACGAAATATTAACTGAAATCGGCGGCCGGTTGTCGCCATATGCAATTTTGATTATACTGTCATGTCTTCACTCACAATATGGCGTCTGTTGTCGCCATATTGAATTCTGATTAGTCTTTGGTGACACTCGCGAAAATAAGACAATTCGATTCACGTAAGAATCATGAAAATTGGCCCACGCGTTTGGTCTCTAGAGCTCCACACAGGAACAAACAATTGCGACGCGCAGTCGGGTAATGATAAAAAAAAAACAGTAAGACAACGAAGGCATACTTATTTGAGTAGACGACTTTCTGATTTTCTTCGTGATATGTATGAGAATTTCACCAGAATTATTAATCCAGGCAATCTTTTCAAAAATAATTTCAGGGCTTAATCATAATTATAGATAGAAATATTTCACATGATGATGAAAATAAATTATCCATAAATTATTAGATAATGTTCTTGAATCATAACTTTTCTATATACCGGGTGTCCACGAAAGGTGGCTCGCCCCTATACCTTTTTTATTTTTTGTTTTTGGAGATAATGGAATGAAATTCGAAGGATCTGTTTAATGCATGAAACTGCAGTTTTTGACAAGTAACTCAACTTCATGCAAATTCCGGATGCACCGGATGTGACATAAACTTTCGATTCTTAATTGAAACACCTGGTATATTTTCAGTTTTTTTGCCTCCACATGACATTTAGAATACAACCATGTATCATGTGTTACTGTTTGTAACCGTTTTTTTATATGTTTTCTCGAAATACATTTTTATTCTAGAGGGGGAAGGATACATTCAAAATAACTAATTCCAGTCTTAAAATGTTTGTAAAAATACAACTCTACTGTTTTCGATCAGAATGTTTCAGCTATGTGACGTTTGATTTCAAAATTTGTATTACCATTTTTTGGCTCGTCGGGTTAGAAAAAAATAGCATTTTGTAACGAATAATTTGATACCGCACTCTATTAGGTTGTAAGAAAACTTTCGATAAAAAACTGAAAATATAACGTCAGAACTTTTGCTGAATGAAGAATCTTATTAAGATTGATATCATCGAGTAGCCTGCGACCAACACAACTGAAACAAAATCATTAAATTGTTGCGGTAAAAATTGACGATTCGACATATTATTTTACATATCTTCTACAAAGCCAATTAGGTAGTTATTGTATACCTCATTGTTTGAAAATCATGGAAAATAACAAAATTTATACAAGAACTGAAAAAGTTGATATGCTATTAGTTTTTGGAGAGTGTGGGCAACATTCAACCGATGCTGCACGTCTCTACGCACAGAGATATCCTGATCGGCGTCACCCGACCCGACACTATTTTCCAAAACTGGTTCAAAAAATGCAAAATGATCCTGATAATGATGGGAACGATTCATTTGTTGTGAGTGGAGAGAAAGAAATAGATGTTCTAGCATACGTTCAAGAAAATATCAATACGTCCCTCAGGGACATCGCAAGAGAATGTGACATTTCGAAGTCTTCTGCAGCAAAAATTTTGAAGAAACATAAATATCTTTCATTTTAATATCAACCACACCAGCCCCTGTACCAAAACGAAAGTTCAAGGAGATTTGAGTATTGCAATTGGTTCTTTGGAAAATATTTGGAGGATGACACATTTCAATATGAAATTCTGTATACTGACGGAAGCCGTTTCACTAATTTGGGACATTTCAACAGAATAAGCGATATTGGTCCGATGCAAATTAACACTTGATGGAGGAAGGAAATTTCCAAGAACGGTTAGGTTTCAATTGTTAGGTTGGGATTTTAGGGGACAGAATTTCAGGACCTATAATTTTTTATGGTGTCCTGACAGGGGCTAGATATCTAAGTTTCTTCACGCAGGAAATTGAGCATTTCTTGGACGAAGTTCCATTAATAAATCGAGTTGGATTATTTTATTAACAAGATGGTGCTCCACCACACAACCTGAGGGCAGTTACGGAATATCTGCATGAAACTGAAACATACAACGAAAACTGGATTGGAAATATGGGTCCAGTTAGGTAGACGGCGAGGTGAAATAGGGTTGTTTTCAATGTAAACCTTTATTTATTCCTATTGAAAAACTTTTCGGGTCACCCGACCTTACGCCTCTAGATTTTTTTTTGAAGATCTATTGAAAACGAGGTTTATCATGTACCTTCTGCCACACAACATGAATCAGAGGACAAAGTAAGGGCATCTATTCATAGAATTACACCAAGACAGTTGAGAAACGTTGTGAGAACAATAATAAGAAAAGTTTGCTTTTGTCAGCAACAAGATGGAGGTCACTTTGAACATCTGGAACCCTCAAGATATGTTAATGGGTAGTTTCAATTTATTTATTACATTTTCAACGGGTGCCTCATTTTAGAAAAATTCTAACGTTATGGAATTTTCAGTTTTTTATCGAAATATTTTTTACAACCTAATAGAGTGCGGTATCAAATTGATCGTAATAAAATGCTCTTTTTTTAACCCGACGAGCCACCATGTTGCCATTTGAAAAAATATTGTAATAAAAATTTTAAAATCAAGCGTCACATAGCTGAAAATTCTAAAAAATTTTTTTACAAACATTTTAGGACTGAAATTAGTTATTTGAACGTATCCATAGCCCTCTAGAATAAAAACTTATTAGAAAAAATTAAATGAAAAACTGTTACAAACAGTAACAAATGATACATGGTTGTATTCCAAATGTCATATTGAGACAAAAAACCTGAAAATATACAAGGTGTCCCGTTTAAAAATCGAAAGTTTTTGTCCGGTGAATCCGAAATTTGAATGAAGTTGAGTTACTTGTCAAAAAATGTAGTTTCATGCATTGAACAGATTCTCCAAATTTCATTCCATTATCTCCGGAAACAAAAGAGTTATGGGAGCGAGCCACCTTACGTGGACACCCGGTATGTATATACCAAATATTTAGTGCTTCTTATTTTTTTTTTAACATTTCCGCGTTTCATCCGGTCCATATTTCTGCTGGTCTTTTATGATTTTTAATAGTTATATTTTTTTAATGGATCTGTATAATAGTCATTTTATACCTTACATTTATATGATATTATTATATCTGAAAGGCAAATGATGTTCGCCATGTTTTATTATTCCGAATAATAAAAAATTTGAATCTAAACATACTGAAGACCCATACGCAACTAATAAAGTTTTAATGGGCTCCCGAGTTTATTTTCGTTTTAATTTTTCCATTGTGAACTTTTCAGGATTTTTCAGCTAACAAAAAACATTATTGGTTTTATTGTTATGTTTATATATGATGCAGACGACATATTTGTCCTAGAACAGGGGAAATACAACACCACGGTTGGGAATGGCATGCAAGAGACCGTAAACTTGGGTATTAGATGGACGTATATTCGATCGACTAAGGCAAATAAAATATCGAGGATAATTTTTACAGACTTAAGGAGCGGTTGAATAACTCGGGGTGTTACTGGACACGAACGGAGACTAATATCACACATGATACCCTGGCTGTAACACATGGTGATTAAACTGGCCGTAATGTACGCTTCTTTGATATGGTGGCCAAAGACACAACAAAGAAGCGCTGTTACAAAACTAGGCAAGGTACAAAAACAAAGAAAACGAACCAGGTCGTGAACAGAACCTTGGAGTAGCAAAGCATACAGTATGAGCGTTTGTAGATGATTAGATCCGAACGAAACACAAATACCATTGGTATATTATCCCAGTAAACTGAAACGGAAAGGAACAGCAGACCTGTTATCTCTGAACAAGAAGCAATCAGAAATCATAATGGGGCTTATGATTGGACATACGCCAGCGAAAGAATATCTTGATAAAACGGAACTGTACATGGCGACCTGAGCTGTAGATTATGCGGCAAAGAACCGGAGACAGTGCAGCACCACATCATTTTCTTTTGGCAGGGAGGACGTTCATGCTCAGGTACTTGTTCTGCCTTTCCCTGGCAGTGTGGAACTCTAGACATGGAGCTCTAGCCTACCCACCAAACCTCTTTCTTCGCCTCATCCAAGTCGATATTGCTTTCCGCTTATCATCAAGTTGGTGGGGGGTATGTCGTGTGCCATCCAGTTCCATTGTCTCCTCTACTTTTCGAGCAGTCTGGTTCTAATCACACCCTAGCCTGTTGTCCTTCTTCTATTTCTTTTTGTTTCAGTATGAAGGTAGAGGATTTGATTCTCATGCCAATCTCTCACATTCGAATATGGTATAATTCTACCATTTTGCACTACATACAGACTCCATTTCTCTTATCCTTCAGTCACGCATTGAAGCAACCGTGTCCCCTGTCGTTCGGAGGTACGAACCAGACGAGCCGACTGGGTGAGTTTTTTAGTGGGTAACCCGTAGAAAAAGGGGCACAAGAACCCGGAAACCCAGAGCGAGTCCCACACTCTGCCCATAAAGGGTTTTTCACCCCACCCCCCCAAAAAACCGTGTCCTATTAGTGCTTGTGAGAGGCAATGGTCGACTTGCCTATGCTTGAATCCTATCCAGTTAACCAAGTACGGTATCAAAGCAGTAGTCCATTATGCCTTATTTTCTGTATGATCACAGATCTCTTTCCACTCGTTCAGGCTGATTGATCTCTCCTTCCTCTTGGCCTATGGGTTGTTTCCGTCCATTTTTTCATATAGTCCCCACCTCTCTTCGACTAGCAAGTCAATTGATATTTTCCCTGATACTTCCTGCACTGTCTTAGCGTTTGCTCTCAGGTATGCGATAATCACTCCGAACCAAAATCACTGAAGTGGGTACTATGAGCAAAAAAAACAAATAATATGAAATGGGGTATAGCTTTCAGTGGGTACATCTGAGGCACCAAATCCATACTCCCATACTACTAAGATATGTTCATGAAAGACCTTCTACACCTTCCGAAAAAAAATTAGAGGGTTCAAAAGCTCTTGTTGCTCTGCCTGTCGGCATCCAAATCTGGCGTTGAGATATAATACGAAGAGGAATTTTCTGGAGCGGGGTGTTTATATTTTTCTAATGGTAATATTGATAACTCACAGGCAGAGACTCAGTCAATAATAATAATATATAGTGCTCGTCTAAAGTCCGTCCCCCCCCTACTAATTTTTTAACTACCTGGTATATCGCAACGAAATTTGGAGGGCTCAAATATGACATGAAAATCTATTTTTTCATGGGGAAATCAGAGCTGAAATTTTCAAAATGGCGGCTGAGCGCCATCTTCAATAATTTTTTTAAATAGAACACCCCGAATATAATTCTATTTTCAAAATCTGCTCATAACTCTCAACAATTTCCTCTATTGAACACCACTCCTGAATCCAATTGTTTTTGACATATTAACTTTTGAAGAGTGATATTCCGGTTTAAAATGAAGTATGGATTTTGGTCACTTCCGGTACAACATTTTGCTAACTAAACGTTGTTAATAATTTGTAGTTGAATCTTTTGATGAATTCGAGTAATGAGAGGCGTGAGGAGAATTTATCAACGATAAACAGTACCGCTTACCAAAAAATCTCGAAGCCTACGAATGTGTTCTGTAAATTCACAATCAGAACAAATTAGTTAGCTAAAAAATTATAATTTATTTTTGAATAATACTTTTAATTAACCCCATCAGTTATTCCACCAAGTGTTCAATGTAGGCCCCTCCTGAATCTTGACAATAAAGTGCCCTATTATAAATAGCTTCTCTCGCGTTGATGAAAGTCTGTTCATCTATTCTGCGTTCCAACTCTTTTATTGTTTGGCATTCAGTGGCGTAGATTTTTGACTTCAGATACCCCCAAAGGAAAAAATCCAGAGGTGTGAGGTCCGGAGATCTTGGTGGCCATTCTGTACTTCCTCTGCGACCTATCCATCGCCCAGGAAAGTTTGTATCGAGGAACTCTCTAGCCATGCAATCGGAATGGGGGGGGGGTGCCTTATCCTGCTGAAATATGATTTCACGATTTTCAAAATCTTCCTGAGTGTTTAATACAATTTGTCTTATTCGAGGTTCAATTTCAATTTCTAAAAGATTTCTGTAAAGAACTTCTGTAAGATTGCCTCTGATGCAAATAGGTCCAGCAACGCGATTGCCCAAAATCCCCGCCCAAACATTCACCTTTTTAGGAAACTGGGTATGTCCCTCTCTGAAAATATGTGGATTAGTATCGCTCCAGTATCGTACATTCTGTTTGTTGACTTTTCCATCAAGAAAAAACGTGCATTCGTCTGCGAAACATACACGGTTCAGGAAGCCCCGTTCTCCTTCAATTATCCTTATTAACCTCTCACAAAATTCAAGCCTCCGGTCTGAATCATCCTCCCTGACAGCATGCAGGATTTTCATTTTATAGGGATGAAACTTTTCTTTTTTTGGAGACTTTTTGAACTGACTCCACAGGATTCAGCAACTGCAGACGTCGACTGAGTTGGATTGATTACCATTTCAGCAACAATTTCTACCTTCTTTTCTTCTGAAAGAGGCGGTCTTCCTGATCTCAGAGCATCTTCCAGCGTACCAGTTGCTTGGAGCTTATTATTGTTTGCGCAAATATGACCTCGAAATGGGATTCTCGGAAAATCTATCACTAAACATACGGACTGCTAGATGATAATTTCTTCCAACTTCTTCAAATATCAAAACTGCTTCAAATTCATCGTCTAAACCAAGAGCCATGATCACAGTTTTCATAGAAGGACTATTTGACAGTTAGCAGTTCAGTTTGACAGTAAACAAGATGTTACCGCGACAACGATTTTCTCCAATGCAAACTTGATTGAAAGCAACATTAGTGTTATGGTTGGGTTAGAGATGACCAAAATGTCAATTTTCAAACGTTAATATTCCGGAAATAATTGAATTTGGGAATGAAGTGTATTGGAGAAAACTGTTGAGAATTATGAGCCGATTTTGAAAATGGAATAATATACGGGGGTTTCAGAACTTTTTGCTGTGATTTTCTCATGAAACAGTGGGTTTTCATCCCCTATTTAAACCCTCCAAATTTCGTTGCGATATACCAGGTGGTTCAAAAATCAGTAGGGGGAACGGACTTCAGACGAGTACTGTATGATAACTTGACAGCAATCGGTGAACCGTTTCAGCTCTCTCAATTCAATGTTCATTTCATTTGTTTCACATATTACTGAAATATTAACCAGCCATCATCAGATATAAGTAAGCAGTCGGCTAGTATGTTTTCAACTGAAAATGTCTAGGTATTCTATTACTAGCTTTCATCCAGTTTCACTTGTCCTGGTGTCTGTCTGTCTGTATTCAAACCTTGCAAGTTAAATTTGACCCACTTTTAGTTGCCCGATCAACGTGAAATTTGGCAGGTATTAATTTGTAGTTGAATCTTCTGATGAATTCCAGTAATGGAGGGCCTGAAGAGAGTTTATTTACGATAAACAGTACCGCTTACCGAAAAATCTCGAAGCCTACGAATGTGTTCTGTAAATTCACAATCAGAACAAATTAATTAGCTAAAAAATGGTTTCTGTGGCAATGCATTATTCATTCATTTATTTATTTTCGAACAGGTAAAACCTTATAACATGAAAATCAATTTTTTTTTTGTAGAACAAGTGTGAATACAGTCTTACACTAATTATTGTTAGGGATAAACATAATGGCAGCTCTAAGATGACGGGCGATATTTGTATTTATGGTACGATTCGACCCAAAATGGCTATGTGGGCGTTTTTGGTGTCGAGAATTAATAATTGATTGTGCAAATTCATAAAATCAAAATGGCGACTCTTAGATGGCGGACGATCTCTGTGATTATGGTCCGATTCTAATCAAAATTGGTATGTGGAGGTTTTCGAAGTAGGAGATTATGAATTTGTTGTCAAAATTCATGAAATCAAAATGGCGGCTGCAAGATGGCCGACGATCTCTGTGATTATGTTCCGATTCTATTCCAAATTGGTATGTGAAGGTTTTCGGGGTCGGAGACTATGAATTTATTCTCAAAATTCATAAAATTGAAAATGGCGGCTCCAAGATGATGGACAAGTTTTGTGATAATGGACTATTTCTATTCAAAATTGGTAAATCGTAGTTTTTGGGGTCAGAGATTATGAATTCACTCGATGATTATTGATTTTTTGTCAGAAGTCATAAATTGAAGGTGGCAGCTCCAGAATGGCGGACGAGTTAATATTTAGATGGTCTTCTCAATGAAGAACTGGATAGCTCAGAACTTGAAGAAAAAAAGCATCATAATGACGATGCATTAACAACAATGCATATGTTAAGGCGTACTTACTAAAAAGCATAAAATAAAATAATCAATAATTTTTTTTTTGTATAAACTACCCAAAACGGCAACTTTGGGAATTGAAAAAAATCCGTATGATACTACTTTTACAACACTTCACGAACTGAATTTTATTCATTTATACAACATACATCTGAACATAAACGAGTGTTCATAAATACTATAAAAACAATGAACCAATAACATTTTGCACCAGAAAAGCTAGGAATTTTTTTTTTCAGAATAAAATTGTTAATGGTTATTGTTGCAGTAAGTACAAACATGATGACTTTTACACTTCGTTTCTTAAAACAATCGCAAACAAATTGATAGAAAATTCAAACAAGATGTGATTCACTTACAAGAATATACGAATGATGGTTTAGTTTGGGTTCAAATCAAGTTTTGATTTTCACACCTAAATCTTCAACATTTGTCAGAAGATAACAATTTATATTTCATTTATTCCAAATGTCACTTACCATTCAGAATTACCACGAAGTGGACGACATCTAGCGATCACGATTCGAATGTCAAACTAGAGGAAAACAGGATCTTGCTGTATACTAAATACATTTGTAATTTTCATTCAAATTTGGAGTATGTTTCTGACTGGTTGTCATATTTACTCACAAGTTCATTATATTCAACTATCTATATTCTCATAATACGTTAGTATAGTTGGATCCTGAAAAAAATTACTGAAAACATAATTAGAGAACATAACAACAAACGTAAATTGACTAATTGACATATTTGACATTTGACACGTCAATAATAAAAAATCTCACTCGGTGCTGCCGGTGCTGCCTACAAATATATATGCGAATTGATAGCAGGAATGAAATGAAACAGTCTTTGGAAAGCTTAAACAAAAAAATATTGTATGCAACACGTACGCAAATGGCTTTCGCCGACTCATCTTCATATTACGGACTCGGCTAGCGCCTCGTCCGTAAACATGACGATTCGTCGACGAAAGCCTCATTTTGCTTACTTGTTACATAAAGTACTATTTAAAGACAAGCTTTTATTCAAATTCTCCAAAGAGTTGAAAATAATTGCTTTGTATGTAGGTTATTCCGTGAGTTATAGCTTCCAAAGCTTGTCGCTTTTGTATTCGAACTGGACAAGTTCTTGAATCTATAACTCACGGAATAAGCTACGTGGCACATCCAAAGCAATTATTTTTTACTTTTCAGTGCATTTGAATAAAAGCTTGTCTTCAAAAGTTTTTTTTATCAATTATTTTATTTCGATTGAGGTTGAACTCTGGACGATATAAATCTAACACAGCTTGACAAGATGTTCCCTTCAACCCTCCCAAACTCACAGAAGTGCATTTTCTGAAATCACCCGCAGATAGCAGAGAAACGAGTATCCAACTTTCCGGCGTACATAATACAAAGACTAACGAGCATGTCTGCCAGTTCCATCCATGTCAACTAGTCGAATTATAAAAGTAACCCGAGCTAACTCCCACAATACTTCATCATACACCTCGAATCAGTACTTATTCCAGCCAGTCGTTCCTTTCCGCACATTTGTACGCGAAACTTTCGGCAGTTACCTACTTGCTCAATAATAAGTTCTCAACTGTTGCGGTAGAGACATATTAAAGGAGTTTCAATTAGGGGTCGTTGAAAAGTTGAGAGTTTCGACGGAGTATAATTTCTGTTTGCAAATTCTTATTTCGCTGCGTGTTCTGCAGTAGGAAATTATGAAAGTTTCCAGTGGAGGAAGAACTTCGGTTATTTTCATGTTGCTCTGGCGTTTGATGTATGGGGGCATTTTTATATCCAATTACGTGTATGATGGAAGTTGCTCCCACCTTGAATTCAGGTCGATTGCGACACGGGACTAAGAACCCAGCGCCGATCTCATCAATAATTTTCGGTCAAATTTTATTGACTCATATTTTATTGTCCAGGTTATTCTGGTTGAAAAAATAACCTTTTTCTACAACTATTGTTCAAAACACGCTTCTCTACATAGTTTTAAGTTCGCAAACTTGATAATTTCCCACGATAATTGAAATATGACATGAGTGTGGCGGAAAGTTACATTTCTGTACCGGAATAGTATATTATTCAGCCAGAGTGAAATGTGGCCATTACTCGTGAGAATGAAGTTTGTCGACGCGCGCCGAGGGCGAGCGTCGTTAATCATTCGAGCGAGTAATGGCTTTTTCTCGCGAGCGGAATACTATACTTTTTCTGTGACTTATATCAGGACCATTTGAAAATAAGATTTATTTGTGAATGAAATCCTGAAAGAGTGTAATTCATTGAATTGCGTGATAGGAAGTTTTCATTGAATGAAAAAATCTATCATTATATTTCGAAAAATTTCATAATATAAAAAAAATCATTTTTTGTTAATGAAATCAATAGTGAAATTGGAACAGTTGGAAATTATAACTGAAGGTACTGAGGATTCTGTACCCAAATTCACATCTCCATTTTTCATTTCCGAAGTGTTCTGTGCAATAAATGTTCGTGAGATGTTGCTGGTACTGGTAGACGTTTTCATTGAACCCAAGATTTTTTCTGCAGTATTCATTTTATTTTTCATCAAATCATCTATGTATTTTTCCGCCACAGATGCTGACTTCCACCCTCCATGCCTCTTCAAAGAAATGATGTCTCCACCCGCATCCACTAGCAGGGTGGCAGATTATCTACGAAAGGAATGCCCAGTATATAGTTCTGGATTTGGGAGTTTCAAAAATGTTGCGATTTGTTTTTCCATGGCTCCGAATTCATTCATTCCAATTCTTCGATTGGTGCATTTACCTTCCTGATAATAAAAAAAAATGAATCTGTTAATATATTACCCGGTCGTAGCGTGATATTTGATACATATATGGCGAAAAGGCTCAGTTATGGTGAACTTCCGAACAATTTTCGTTTTGGTGTTTGGTATGGTGACTAATATAGCCGATCCAAAATCTTCCAAGTCCCCTATTTTCATGGAGTGCATTTCATTTGCACGACAGGCTCCCATGATTCCCATGATCAGTGCAACCAAACAAAAAAAAAATACATAAAAAATATTTCCAATTTTAGTTATTTTATTCAATTTCAAACAGTTTGATTATTGTCAAACCAGTGGTTGGAAAAGAAAAAAAACTCACCGGCGACGCGACGGCGTGATTCGAACTCCCTGGATTGAAAGTCCAGAGCTTAAACTATGTGCTACCGAGATGCTTGCAAATAAAGTGATATGAAGCTATTCAAGTTCCCGACTAGGTTCTCTCATTTTGATAAGTGAACTTTTAAAAAAATATCAATTTTTTACCTTTGTAGCAAGATATATTTCGTCAGGTGCTTTGTTTATGAATGAATTTATTTTATTTTGGGGTGAATGTTTGAGCCTTCCTCGGTATATAACCGTCGGATTTGCGTTTCTAAAACGCACGTAGTTTTGAATGACGTTCTATGTTGAAGTCCTGGTTGATTAGAATAGTACTTCTCAACATAGAATATTGTGTCCAAAGCGAGGACGATTCATATGTTTCAGCTAATTGGGAAAAATATGCTAGAAGTACATTTTCCGAAAACGAATTCACATAATTTTTTGTCGCCAATCCATGAAAATTGCATATATCGTCTCATATTTTTTTCTGGATTTATTTGGTAATAGATTTGAAGATGGCATTTTCGCCGCACTACAAATTTCTCGTTGTCACTTTCCGAATCCTTTTTTTTCTTCTTGTTTTCCGTTGAAAACTATAATATTTTACAAAACGAACTGTCTATTCAATGATTATGACGTTTGAGAACAAGTTTGAAGTTGTTGAATTCTCAAGGCATATTTCTTGATATGTTTTTGGGTAACCTTCCACAGTCTGAAGATGAAAATATAATCAGGAAAATCTATACAAGTGTAGATCTTGTCGCCGTTCCATGGTTAGGTTTGACAATTCAGTCTGCCAGATGGATTGCTCTTTGGTTGCTGTCAATCACCAGCCATTGCTTCCATTGTTTTCACTGTTCTCATGTCGTCCAGTCATTTTGCATCGGCTAATGTATTTAGCCCTCCTAAATTCAAAAATGGGACACAGCCTTCGAAGGCGAACTCCCAATTTTCCATATGGTCCAAATTATGATCATTGGAATTAAAATAATTTTATATCGTTAACCTACAAAATATTTTTTCATCTCCATGTAAGTAGCACTTATTGTATGACACTACCCATGTAATTAAGTCTTTGTTCTTCTTTTATTGTAGAAAACTTTTATTATCTGCTGATGATGAACCTATAGAGGTTCGAAACATGTTCACCTAATCGATGGTTTTTATCTAATCGATTGTTAATATTATATTGTGGAGACGACTTCGAGTTTTTCTTCGTCATAAAATTATACCACTCCACTTCGAGATACAATGGACTTCTACCACAGGTTAAGTGTAGAACAGGCAAACTAATTGGTGCACCCGATAAGTTATTGCGATCACCAAATTATATTTCCCATAGAAAAATGATTCAATTAGTCAATAACTTGCCGTTTTCTGAATTTGCCTATCAAAATTAAAAAAAAAAATTCAAAAGATACTTCTCTACATAGTTTTTGCTTGACGTTTCGGGTGCTATATCTGCCCCCGTTCTCAAAATCTCCTGAATCTATATAGAGAAGTATCTTTCGAATTTTTTAAATAATTTCTTTGATGGGCGAATTTAGAAAACGGCAAGTTATTGACTAATTGAATCATTTTTCTATAGGAAATATAATTTGGTGAGCGCAATAACTTATCGGGGTGAACTAATTAGTTTGCACTTTCAACACTTGTATAGATTTTCCTGATTATATTTTCATTTTCAGACTGTGGAAGGTTACCCAAAAACATGTCAAGAAACGTTGTTCCTCCACAAAAAACCACATTCATTCAATACACTCAAGGCATACTTGCGAATGGAAACCATTTAAACTCAACTGTACAGTAATGAATATGCTCATCTATGATTGGCTTCAAAGTGTTGAGTAATGAATCTGGTTCAACTGTGATTGGTTCGAACCTGTTGAGTATTGGATCATTACCTACTCGGGGAGGAAACTAGAGTTCATTACTTATCAAGAAATGGTCATAATGACGCTTTTTTCAATAGTCATAAAAAACATTCATGTCTCCACGACCATTAGTAAATGTAATAATTCCGAAATTCTTTTGAATAATAGAATATGAAAATTCTAACCCCTGAGTAAGAATATGTATTCTAAAACACTTTCTTCTTATGTGTTTTCATGTATTTTCATTATATTACAAAGTACAGAATGAATATTCCGTAATCGAACTAAACGACATAGATTGCCATAGAATTCAAAACTGTCAGTGTCAGATATAAATGGTGGCGTCGTGATAATTATTTTTAGGCAAGTTTTATCAAGGCCCGTTTGTACATGCATAAATTTGCTGGTGCCAGTAAGCTTGGGGGTAGAACTGGTGTCACAATTGAGGTTTACACGTCCCTGACTATTTTGTGCACAAGTGTAAGTATATAGGTCGTGTAACCGTGATTATTTCATTCTTACATGGATCCACCTATAAAAAGTCATGAATTTAGCCACATGATATGCAATATGATCGACTATTCAGGTAAATAAAGAAATATGAGCAGCTATATTTTTCGATTGTATAAGAGTGCTATGGTTAATATCAAAATTTGATGTAACATTCACTCAAAATTGAAAATGTCTCGTTTTGGTTTACGTTCCACAATGGAAATTAGTGAACATATGAGCAAATCAATCCCAGAAAATATCGGAAGAAGTAAAGAGTCTGTCTGGAGATATGGTTCTTGTTGTTTATGAGTAATTGGTGGTTGTTAAAAGTGAGTTGAATAGAGCACTGTCAACTGACGTCACAACATGACGGTCATTAGCTGATCAGGAGCAACAAAGCAGTTGAGTGTGTGTGAACATCATTGTTTTTTGTGTTTGTTAAAGATTTGTTGGTATTTTTATCAACTTTGTAGACATTTAGTGAACATATAACTGTTAATATTCTGTAAGATTCCTTTTTCCATTGAAAAACCCAGTAATTCTGCTGATTACTTCCTAATTATGCCTCTGGAAGGAAATCATATGAATCTCACGTGCTCGTCCTGATTGAATCGGTCATCACAACCCATAACAGCACAAAATGTCATGATAAACTTTATCAAATCTATGAAAACAAACTATTTTGGTGTGTTATTATGATTAAAACGTATTTTTAACTGGACAATCCATGTTTATTACACCTCCATAGACTTTGGCACTTATTTCGCAATATTCACTATGAACTAAGGATCACAACAATGTCAAGAATATTTTTCTAGGATATCGTGTTTTAGGGGAAAATTCACAAGACAGACACATGTACTCCAATGGAAAACAGCTTTGCTTGCCTCCTCATAAGCTGTTTGACAACTCTCAGATTACGTCAATGACAGTGCTCTATTAAATGATTGGTTTATTTCCTCATTAGCGAATGTGATAAATATGACCGGAATCCGAATGATTTTGTGGTGTTCATGAAATAATCTTCCTGGAAATCACTTGACTATGACAAAAAAAGAGTATTATTCTCTTTAATTCATCTCGAGCAACCTGTATTTCGAAACAATTCAATTCGACCATATGAACATTAACGATCAAAGAATAACTCTCTCGAGCTTAAACTCTCGGGCATTATTCAGATTATTAATGTTCAAGTGGTCTCATCAAATTGTCTCGAAATACAAGGTAGTCTCGATAGAATAATGACGAACATAATAGTAGACTATTTGTCATAGTCTTGGGATATTACCTGCGATAATGTCGAATGAACATTTACGTAACGCCTGCCAAATAGTTGCGAATCATTTGTTCAAACATACAATAGTGAAGCTAATGGAAAGATTTGAAAGGTAGGACAGTTTAGGCACATATGGATGCTTTTTGAGGGAACTGTCCATAGAAAATCCGAACGACTACAGCAATAATTCACATCTAACAGAAGAACAATTCAATATTCTTCTAGTATGTGTAGCTGCTAAATTAAAATCAGAAGTTACTTCAAGATATTAAGCATCAGGTGACAGTTCTACCTCGTTACAAAATGTATTCAGACTTCCTAAATGTTCCATATCAACATTCACACCAAAAGTATGTGATGCAATCCACAAGGCACTACAGAATTACATTAAGGTAAAGTGATAAGTAATAAATACATAATGATCGAAGTATAAACATTCTAATGCAATATAGAAAATGCAACGATATATCAACACTGTTGAAACTAAAAGTCGGTTATAGAGTGGATTGCTTCAGCTAATATGTCTCCTGCATGTGAAAGACTGTCTTCTTCTTGATAAAAAAATCTTGATTATTTATTATAGGTACCAAATAATGTACCGAATACAAGTGAGTAGTGGAAAGAGAAAAATCAGCGAGTTTTCAACAAGATGAAATTTTCATAATTGCGGTGGAGCCATAGACGGGAAGGAAGCACATTACAATAAGATTCCTGTAGCGTCTGGATCTGATTTTTATAATTATGAAGTATCCTTTAGCATTGTGAAGTTAGCTGTGCACGATACATTTTTGAAAAGGCTTTCGGCATTTCAATTTCTTCTCCTGATGAAGTTGATAAGATAGTACAAGCCACATGTGCTTTACAACTGGTTGAGAATGACATCTCAAACTCACACTCAACACGGTATGGTGGACGCTGAAGAATGTGACTACAGAAATGTAATTGCTGGTTTATGGCGAGCACCTTCACATGACTAATTCAGTACAAATGAATCGAATAATTATTCTAAGGAAGCTGCTAAAATTCGACAGAACTATGCCAATTGATTTTCAGGGGAATGAGCAGTACCATGGCAAATGAAAATTATAAATGAAGACGATAATAGTGGGATTCGAGTGATAAATGAAACAAATATATGAAAATAAATGAAGTACTTATATTAATTGTCAATTCAGTTGATTGTGATTCCATGCACTGCAAAACTTTGTCTAAGGTCCTTTCCGCTACTGGAACCAAAGTACCTTTGGAGTATATATTTCGTCGGTGCCTATACCAAATCTTCTACTTTTCGTAATTTTTGTTTTTTCACAAATGTATGCATTACTGATGGAACGAATTCTGGCTCAAACTGCAGCATAATCAAAACCGTCAATGTTCATCACTTCCGATAGTTCTTGATTGGCCTATTCTTATATTCGTTAGTATGAACATTCCAGAGGCATGTCTATTTTTCATACGCCTCCAAAAATCTTATTGTTTGTAAAGGTTCCCATTTACATTTTTCGGCTCATTTTCTAATCAACAAACTGCACGCTCTTTAAAAAACACAAACTATCCTGCCTTGATTGTATACAACTACGAAACTACTTATTTGGGCGCATTAAAAGTTGGTTATCAAATCCAAAATTGTATACGGAGTACAATATCCGGCGGACATCGGCAAACATGTTAGGAAATGCAGGAGCTGATCTGTTAACACTGAGACGCCATGGTGGTTGACAGTCAAGTAGCGTCGCAGAAGGTTATGTTGATGACTCTTTGCACTCCAAAATTTCAATGTCAAATAAAGTGGCGTCAAATATAAACCAGATATTTTGCTAGTGATGCACCTTCAACAACTACATCTGATTTGAATATTACATGAAAACAGTTAGTTTTATTTTAAGTATAAAGTATAGTATTTTACACGAGCAGAAATGCAATTTCTCTCTCTATTTCGAACTTTTTCAAACTCGTGAGAAATTAGCACCCTTCTGCACTTGTTGCAAAATATACTATTGCATATCAGAGCGTCAAAATTTGAGAATTAGCTGATTTCTACTTGTATTATATTCAATTCCTAGTTGTGATTGCTTTGAATTTGGTGAGTTTGAGTAAACGGGACAGTTCCGAAAAAAATATCATGGAAAAGTATTCTGAACGTCACAGATACAAAAGTAATAGAAATATTTTTTTATTCCTGTTCCAATAACATCGATACACAATATCCATCAATGAATACATTAACAGGAAATGAATAAAATATAAGATGCGCTCACAAATAGCATTTGATCCAATTATACAACGTTATTGAGTTTCATTATAGAGGTACAGCATGGAAAATGTATGCGTGTTGATTTGTTGAAAATATAAACAGGATGTTCATAAAATCAGATGTGGAATCATCTGCGACTGGAAGATAAACCTTAGTCACTATCTTCCATCGTCAAGATAACCTCTTGTGGGTTATTCATGTTGAAAAGGGAAACATTCTCAATTGAATATTGATAGAATGTTATGAATGATTTCTGGTGAGTACTCTCTTTTGGAAAACATTCTTCTCTGCCTCATTCATCTTTATGAGTTCTCAATTGAAACTGGAATAGAAAATCAAATAACTATCTGAATGAGAATGCAAATTTTCAATTTCAGATTTTTTCTTTTGAGTTAGGGCCTTTCCAGAATATCTATCAGATGTAGTTCAATGTCCAGCGTGGGTTTAGCCGGGGAAGTAGTTGTTTTCTGTTAGAAATTCACAAAAAATAACTTCATTTTAATCGTGGATTTTGTCAATTCACCGAAAAATCTTTCTATCAATATTCAATTGAGTATGCGTGTTATTATAACGATGAAATGTAATAACATTTAACTCTTATGAAGAAACGGGATCAGATCGCAATTTGACACACCAACCAAATCGGTATCATCGAAGCATGACTTAGAAGTAGTTTATCTTCTTCGAGATCTTTCACATGACCGCGTAAAATTGGCAATTAGGGGAGAGAATTGATGAAACTGTTCTCTAATCAATAAAATGTAAATAACGATCCAATGGTTCCGAAGCAATTTGAAGAAAGTCTGAGAAATTAATTTTGCAAATTAATAAACAGTGGTGCTAGCCTCTAATGATGGTTTGCAGAGTCAGGACCACTACTACCAGAGCAACTGGTGGATTATTGTGTTTCCACCACTGACAAGATGACCACAATAATCCCAAAAGAAATTTGCGGCACGGGGTAGAGTGTTGAATACTCCCACTTTTGAAACGGAAAAAAACGAAGCTTATTTCAGGTATTCAACCTGCTGGTTCCTTGTTGATAGGCGTAGAGGCCAAATCGATATATATATATAGTTGGCCACTGACATCATTTCAGGTAGGAAATTTTTACATGATGATGAATTGAGCTTGTGGTAAGATGGAAGTCATGATAATTTGGTCCGAGACAGAAGGGTGGATTCCACCCTCTCCTTCAATTTCCACTGAACTAGCAATTCAACTGGTCTTTCAGACGTTCAGATGGGAAGAAAGAATTGGGAGTTATTCAGGAAATATGGTTTCCCACGGGAATTGGACGAAGCGTTTGGATGACAATTCTTACCAACAGACGTTATCGGGTACGATATTCAGTAATTTTCTACGAATATCTGGTATCCAAGTGAGATGTCAAATTTGGCAGGAATTATATTGAGCATTGTTATATACTGTCTGAAGATTAGTTTTGAACAGTTTTCCTGAGAGCATAATGGAAGGCTTCCACGGTTGCATCCAATGCTGGAGATTGGCTGACTATATATCATCAGACAATGGTTGTTATCACTAAACGTCAGGTGAATGACACTGCAATCTGCCAAGCAGTTACTGGGATAGAACAGGCGTTACATTTGCAGCCATTTTATGTTTATATCAGAAGATGAAGATTCAGTAGCCATACAGGCGACAATGAATAAGACAAGTTTTTCGGATGCTTCAGAAGTTTCGGAATCCTAGAGTATCACCACATGCCTCTCATATAAAAACTTCATCCGATGGCCTCGTGGATAACCAGGAAGCAACTACCCAGACAGCATCATATATTTCTTGAATGATCATGGAATATGTTTTCTGGAATATTGGGATATTCTTTAATATGCCAGGGATGAATATTGGGATGAATGACCCAGTTGAAATGTTAAATGATATATATATTTACTCACGTAATGTATTGAAAGTAGGAGGACACGGTTTGAATAAATATGAACTATAATTTTTTAAGGAAAGACATGCCCAAAAACGCGGAACTCCAAACCAAACACAAACAACTAGCAAACATGGTGCAACACGCCAAAGTATCGCAATGGACCTTTACATTTACGAAAAAAAAATTCCAAAACTTATATAGGTCGATTATATTCCATATGAAACGTCCAATTGACTTAGAATGCCATCATATATTTTTTATTTCGAGAAGATATTGCGTTTCAAAGTGTACCCGTGACGTCACGTTCATCGAAAACAACTCCTTCCATAATCCACGTTCAGAAACACGCATTACTGTTCTTGTCAAAAATATAGCTCACTGCTTGATATACACCATTAATATATAATTGAACACTGTTTATTGATAGACTCATCAACAAAAAAACCCATTTCAACAACGGTTTTCTTCATTTAAAACATTCAAAGTTTCTGAACGGGCCTTCCTTTTGATGAAGAGCGACCATTGGCAACACCGTAAATATTAAAGACAGTTCCCATTAAAATCATATTGACATTTGAGGTTAATGTTTGTTTATTTTTATCAACTTATTAATTTCTCAATATCATAAACGATTTAGTGTGTTTATAATGAAACAAGGCTTCGTAAAAGCAGGTTCGGAAAATTTGCCAAGGGTGGATTATGAAATGCTTTGTTTATGTAACGTTCTCAAGAACTAAGTGAACTAATAACCAAGGATTCAACACTAGCAAATCAATGAGCGCGTTTATGGAACCCCTAGTACAAGAACTAAGAACCATGACTAGAAAGTTGCCCAACTTTTAACTAAGAACTTTGGTTCTTAGTTGAAACGTTCGTGATTGTTTAGATATAATCAATCATAAATGCATTATACTGTGAATATATATGTAGGCTTTGTCTGTTTGTATTATAATATAAATAAATTCATATTTGGTACCTGTTAGTGTTTCCTTCATGTGATGAGTCAAATATTTATTAAGTTTGAACTACTGAAAATATAATTAATAATTTAGAATGAATAGACTTGAAGTATGTTCATACAAATTTCGTAAATTTTTTGAAAAATTATTTACTTATTTCACACCAATTCTTTGTTGAGGGATACTAATCTATTTTTTACAAATACAGGATTACATTTTCTATGGTAAAAATTTTCCCTATGGTTACAAAGCTATAGAAAAAAAAATATTTCTGAAGATATTGGCATTCGTGAAGAGAATGTGACAACAAACCTTTGAAAACTTTGACCTAATACTGCACATTCTAGTTATTCAAAGTATTTTTGAATTTCAATCAATCAAAATAGAAGAAATTATTCTTATCGACAAAGTTGTTAAAGAATTCGTCCACCGTATGCTCCTGAAATTAATTGTATTGTGCCATTTGGAGTAGCAGATATTAAAAATTTTACAGTATTGCATTTTCTCCATTCTGACCAAGTCATGGACAGACGAACAGGATCAGAGGGTTTTTCAATTTCCAGACAATAATTGAATTAACTTTCGTATAGCGAGCTCTGAAAGGGATCGGCAAATTTCTTTCAATTTCAGATATTTCAGGCCAATATATAAGCTCTTATAAATAAACAATTTGCCATCATAGGCACAGATTTTGTGAAAATCTTGTGAACACTTGATTTACTCATATCAGTCATCAGCCAATCGAGAGTATACATCCCCAACCCGTATCTTTTTTAAACTTATCAGAACATCCATATATTTAATTTACTCAATTTTGGTAATGTATTTCACAATGTGATAAACATTTTCAGGGAGCCCCAAATAATATTACTCTTCTTTTCTATAAGTGCAATAGATAGGCGCTGGCGCTGCTGTCCTTCGATATTTCCACAATCAGGATCGTATGAAGACTGACTAGGAATATACTCAGAATTTTTTTTGATGGTGTTATTTTGGTGAATCAGATAATGTACTAGCTTGGCTACTGCTAGGAGAATAACTATTCGAAACTCTTGAGTAAATATTTCCCATGGATGTAATATCACTCAACACAGTTTTACTAGCTGAAGGAGTGATGTTTTCATTTGGTTTGGGTTTCTTCATCGTTGGTATTCAATGTCATTTCAGGTTGATATGTGGACAGACATCTTGCTTCAACATAAATTTGGATCCCCTTGTTCTAGCATATTCCTAATTCGTAGAATCTTCTTTCAGCTGGAACCAAAGAACAATATGTTTATAGGACTGGATATAAAATACAGTACTGATCGATGATTTTGCAAACTTGCATTGAGTGAAATTAAAGATCGTTCCTTGATGTACTCACCTGGAAATGTTCTGCACAAAAGCATATATTTCCGCTTTTTACAAAAGTTTGATTCACTTCCACTGGTGTTCAGACAACCGTGCACATAGCACTTTTTAGACATTTTCATAGTTATTAAAATTAGAAAATAATTTCCGAAATTTTTCAATACCAAACATTCATAGCGAGCTTGTTCATTTGCAGCAGTTCTCTGCATATCTCGTGTCTCGTATCAGTCGTATCAGATATATGCAAGAAAAAGAGCTGAAGAGAGAAAAACGATTGATAAGATTCTATTCCGTGAAGCAAACGAACGAACCTAGCAAAGTATCAAATAACAAATGTCATTACGTCACAATTCCATGATTCGCAACTCATACAACGATGCCAAATCAACTTTTAGTGAACGTGACGTCACGAAACCACTTTTTTCCGGATTATGGAAAAACTACCCATCAGAAAAATAAAATAAAAAATCCCAAGTGATATTAGCACATATACTTTCTAATTACAGTGTTTTCACATAGTGCATAAAAAGGTCCATTGAGCTATGTTTAGCAGACAGAAATGACTGACGCTGACCGTTCGGACATTTTGATTGGTTCTCCCGATGTGCCTTGACATTGACAACCAATCACAATTCAAATAATATATATATTGCATTTTATTGAGTCGAAATATTCCATTCAGGTATTTTATTCACATTGAAAATCAATTTTCATGCCAAGTGGTGATATTCATGTTTTTTTTTTTCATTTCAAATACTTTTCTATATATATCACGCTACATAATTATGATTATGTTATTGAAATACGTATGGAAATGATCTGTTAATATTTCATGAATACGTAAAACAGAATATTCGATTGGAATATTCCATAACATTCGTACATGAATATTCCATGAATATTCCTACAGGAATATTATATGAGTATTCATACGGGAATATTCTAAAAAGAATACTCCTGGTATATTCATCTGAGAATATTCCAGATATATTCCTTCTTGAATATTCCTTGAATATGCCAGAAGCATAAATATATATATATATATATATATAGATTTTTCAGAGCTCCTCAAACACATGTTTGATGGTAAGTTTCTTACGAATTATTTGCCTTCTAACAATATCAATAATTAAAGTTGAATAATTTACAGCTTGTACAAAAATTTACCAATGTCACTCAGCACTGGAACTCTGTCGTTCTACATGTTTTTGTCTTTGTCAATGAAGAAGACGTCACAATAAATCAAAAAATGAAATAACCAACCCCAAAAAACTACCCCAAAGTATATATATATATATATATATATATATATATATATATATATAATATATATATATATATATTCTAGGCAGATCTTATAATAAGGAATGAAATGCATAAAGCACACAAAGTCGTCTTCACAAAAGGTTAAATATGAATTGAAACACAATTGGTAGACCGACAGGCGAAAAATAACTACTTCCCTAGCAAATACCACGCAGAACGTTGAATGATATTCACCTGACAATCCATGCAAACTTTCATATTAATGGATATTGTTTGCAAATGTTTCTTTCTGATAAGCTCGATTATGTTTAAATTCATGTCGTGTCCGCCTAACAACCCGCATACCGGTTTCAGGCTTTTTGGCCCTCATCAGTACGGAATAGTGACCAGCCAGAGATCCGGAGAGCTCTGGCCAGAGCGAGACACAACATAAATAAAATCATCATCGAGCTTAAAACATCTTTAGGTGTCCGAAAAAATAACTTTCGGCAGCACCTAGTGACAGAGAGAAACATTCCATACATTTTGCTTTATGCATTTCATTTCTTATTCTCTCTCCCTTCATATGGCTTTTCCTTTTATTGAACATCTTATGAAAATTCAGAATATATTCTTCTTTTTGGGGATATTCGGTGCTGTCTGGGTACGAAGAAGATGCCAGTGGAGGAGCTCTAGCAACTTGCTAGAAGTGTTTTGTGCAGGTACTGTAAGCAGCTCACTTGAATTGTCGAATGCCTTCAAGAAACCTCAAATCTCACCTCATCGCCCTTCAAATAGAAGCGATTCCTCTCCTACTACAAAAAAATCTGCCAGTAAGTTGTTATGGTCAGGTATCTCAATATTAATACCAGACTAGAACTACACTGTTCACTAATTGATACTTGGTTGCTTCATTGTCTCATGCCAGATGTGGAATTATATCATGTTGATTGCTGGTTTACTGCAACTGTTCAGCCAAATTTCAGGAATAGGTAACTATTGAGTCAAGATAAGTTAGTTACTAATTCAATAAAAGTGAAAAACTCAGAATGTAGGGTAACCGTCTCCAGTAATCCTATTTCACCTATAACAGGTCTGCTAAATGAGGCTTTCGTTGTAAATAGAAATTATCTTGGGAGAAGTTTTTCCCCCTTACGGAAATATCAATAATATTTCTCACCACACATAACATGATTCCAGGAATAAAAACAACCACTCCATACATTCATTATATTTTCTGTTAATGGTTCATGTCAGAAGATCCAATGGGAAACTTATTCTTGGCGTTATTTTAGTGAAATTTATAATCCAAATTAATTCTGTTGCAATTCGTGAATAACACTATCTCAGTGAGTGCAATTCGTGTAGAACTAGAATTAACACAACGGAAGCAACTTCGAGTTGTCACAAACTTCAAAACTTTCATCAGATATAGTCTGTTCTCACTATACATGTACATGTAGCTTGAATGACTTTCAACGAACACATTTAATCACGATATAGTTGGAAACTACTTTAGGCATAATTGGGAAGATAGTTTACCGAAAACTTTGGATACCTCGATTTCATAAAAGTGCACATGTGTTGTCTTCAATAAGTCTATATGCGATTGATTTGTTAGAAAATATGAACGGGATGTTAATAAGATCAGATGTGGAATCATATTTGCAAAGTGAGATTGCTTCTAGAAAATATGTTTCCTATTTCTTCTGGTCTTCCTGATGATCGAGAAAGCGTGAAATAGATTTTAGTCGACAAAAATGTATTGAAGACCCAGTGAATACGATGCTCCTCTTGCATCAATGTTACAAATGATTTCTGGTGAGTACTCTCTTTCAGAAAACATTCTTTTTTGCCTTATTCATATCGAGTTCGTGATTAAGACTGGAATAGAAAATCAAATAATCATCTGAATGAAAATAAAAATTTCCAATTTCAGATTTTTTCTTTTGAGTTTATTTCCTTTTTAACCGACGAAACCAAAAAGGAGGAGGTTCTCTAGTCGACGCGTATATTTTTTTTTGTATGTTTACGCATAACTCTCAACTGAGACGTCCGATTCCGATAATTAGAAGATGAAATCCACCCCTAAGAGTAGCAAAATGAAGGATATTGATCACTCACCCTCTGGATTCTGGTCCGTTAACCGATTCTATCAGGCATAATTCTGTACTGGGTTCTTCGATTTGGTTGATTTTATTTTTATTAGATACGGTATACTTCATAGTTGATCATATTTGGATTTTGATTGGAATCATCCACCCCTACGGGTAGAAAAATAGGGAATAATTGATTTTTCACTTGTGAACATTGGCACACATATGTAGTTGACAATGACAGATCGGTAATGTCATTATTTTTGTTGTCCTACATCCGTCACAATCATTGTATTCTATGAGAGCATAATGAAATGAACTAACTAGAACAACAAAAATAATGTATATTACAACAAATAGTAAAAGTAGATGATCATATTATTTAACTGGTAATGGTTGAAGAAAGTATTTTGGAAGTATTCAAAAAAACGAGTAGGTAGTCATCAGTAAATTTCAGCCACAAAAAATTTAAAAATAAATACTTCTTAACAAAAAATTAAACCGGCGAAATACGTAACTGAACATTAAAAAATAAAATAAACCTTCTTAGTCTCAATAACTAAGCTCCTAAATTAATGTAAATAACTAATTTTGAGTCGGCGCCAAATGAACAATCAACAAAGATCATTAAATTACTTCAAAAAACTCATCAGAATGTCACCGCGCAACTCGATGCCAGCATTTTACGCCTTATCTAATTCATTTGCTTGTTTGTTTGGCGTCGTCTCAAAATTAGTTACTTACATTAGTTTAGGAGCTTAGTTATTGAGACTAAGAAGGTTTATTTTATTCTTTTCTTTTCAGTTACGTATTTCGTCGGTTTCATTTTTCGTTGAAAAGTTTTTCAATATCTATCAGATGTAGTTCAAAGTCCAGCGTGGCTTTAGCCGGGAAAGCAGTGGTTTTCTGTTAGACATTTACAAATAATAACTTCATTTTTATCGTGGATTTTTCAATTCACAGAAAAAAATTTCTATTCAATTGAGAATGTTTCCCTTTCCATGTATTACAATATTGGGAAAAAATCTCTCAGAGATCTTCAGATCCCAAATTATGATCTATCAACTGTGTTATCTTCAAATGACCCGAAGTCTTCGGTTTTACGCTTTCATAAAAATATTTAAAAAAAATCTGGTGGGAGGTAATATTCTCAAGATGTGGAGGAATATTGTACCTTCACGAAGATAACTTTCCATAAATATTATGAAGTATTTTTCAAGACATTAAAAATACTTATTCACTAGCTATTATCGCACATCCAACCTTTTACCCGTTCAAACACGCCATTATATTCACAATGTAGAATTTCTACTATAGTTCATGTAATCATATCATTATATCCCTGTGCTTTGGTGAAACTTCTGCAGCGATTTTCCCAAACGGGAAATAAGGACGTACAAGCTAATTTCCTGTTGATATTCCGAAGGAAGTCTAATATCCCGTTGATATTTCAAGCAAAGTGTCATATCCTTGGATGTTAACCTAGAACGACGGAGCTGGCAGTCTCTTTTATCTCATCATATATGCAATGTTCAACTGCTGAATAAACTGTCATGAACAACAGATAACATCCATCTTGAAAAACTTCAGATGAATCTCCAAAGTCAAATACAGCAATTTCTTTGGAATCTTATTTCAAAGATGGGGCGTCCAGAGCTGGCATCTTTCTGATGGCTTTAACGATCGTGATATTTTTTTGTTTCCTCATTCATTACTGAACGCTCATCATTAGACAAAATATGGAATTTTTAAGATGTTGCTGCATCAAACGTTTATGCATTGAAATCGACCAATCATGATTTTTATGAAAGTTGACAAGTCGAATTTGGTATTTTATTGTTTTCAAAAAATTTACGACGTTTTTTAGGGGATTGGCTGAAGTCAAGAAGGTGAGGTTTCCCGTTTCAAATGTATTTTGATGTCAATAAGGAAGTTTTTGAATTACATTATGTTTCATGTCTGATTTTGAATTATGACGAACGTGTACCACTTTGGCGATAATTCCATACTAGGACCGTTATGACCCACCACGGGACCTAAAATAATGCATTGTTTACATAAAAAAAAGTTCATAAAAAACTTTTGAATAAAAACTCAAATGCACTAAAAAGTAAAGTATAACTGCTTTGATAGGTTATTCCGTGAGTTATAGATTCAAAAGTTTGTCACGCGAAGTTTTCAGTTCGAATCTATAACTCACGGAATAATTTTTAACTTTTCAGTGCATTTGAATAAAAAGTTGTCTTTAAAAAGTTTTTCCATCAATTATTTTATTTTGTGCTTTTGAGTACTCAAGTACGCCTCAATCTATGCATTTTTGTTGAAGCATAGTTATTATGAGGCCTTTTTTTTCCTGTAAGTTCTGAGCTATCTAGTCCTTCAATGAGGAGACCATCTGAGGATTAACTCATCCGCCATCTTGGAGTTGCCATCTTCAATTTATGAATTTTCAACTGAAAATCAATAATCCACAAACAAATTCATAATCTCCGACCCCAAAAACTCCGACATACTAATACTAATTTTGAATCGAAGTCGGTCATAATTACCAGAACTCGTTCGACATCTCCAATTCGTGGATTTTGATGGGACCATACCCAAGTAGCATTTTCAGTGGACGGAACGTAGCGGCCACAATTCTGGAAAACTTTGAGGTGTCACGTAATAAACACGGTTCTATCTCGCGGCGGCCACCACTTTTTTGGTGGCTGCTACGTTCCGATCCACATTCCTGGATCTCAGAGGTCACATTCTAACCACGTTGTGGTCACCTGGCTGAAACGTGGATATGTAGTGGCCGACACTAGACAAGTTCAACAACTGACTGCGTTTGTGTAAATAATATGTAGCTCTATCTCTGTTCAGCAACATGTTTTTATGATAAATGTTTCTCATTCTTCCATTTTGCCTGATTCATTCCTTATACTCGATCAACTATGAAAATATATAAAATATAAACATAAGTATATTGAATTTGGATAATTTTGACTGGGACAAATATCGGTGTTGTAGCTCGATTGTGAGCTCGCGCCATCTGAATACTCTTTATTTAAGGAAAACATTATTATTTTGGGCATAACTTGCCTCTGAAATTATGTACTTGAATCCCCCAAACATTATTTCATCAATCTTGGTTAGTTGAAACAAATAGTTAGGTAATAAATTACTACGTTTGATGCAGTGCTGACGACAAATAAATCTTTATTGAATATTTCGACCATTTCTCTAATAATGACGACCCAGCATATTCCTGTAAATATAGCGGCTTCTGAAGACTATAACTTTGAAGTATCAGAAAGTGTTGAGTTACCACTCTAAACCTCTTGCCATCATAAAGTGCCCAGTGGAACTAAATTATTAACTTTTCCACCACTGGAAAGTGGCATCCACGTCGCAGTCCCATGACTCACTACTTCGAAGTTATAACGTTAAAATTACAATAGGTGTTATACCCTTGGAAGGGGTGAACACGTGGGGCTATTATAACCTGCCACTTCAAAGTTATAACCTCGAAATTGCGGGTACATGTTCATTAATTGTTTATAAATGACATGTTGCAAGTATAGTGTATTTATGAAGCACCAATCAACAATTATCGAATAACAATCAACAAGTAATGAAAATGATGGCATTTATTCAAACAGAATCAACAATTTAGATATAAATATCGAGCAGGAGCACAAGTCAGAGATCCGATCTATTTAAATTAAACTTTTTATACAGAATCAAGGAAAATTGTGTATTGAAAATGCATAACTCATTTCATTGTGGAAAAATATCCTTCACGTAATAGGTGAAACGAACTTTTTGTTAGCCACAATAAAATAATTTGAGAGAAGTTAGGTTAGTTTTCGTCATCGCACGGACCAATCCACGGTCACTTCAAAATCAAGGAAAATTGTCTATTGAAAACGCATAACCCATTTCATATGGAATAACCATCATTCATGTTTCACGTAACAGGTTGAACTACTTTTTGTATGCCACAATAAAAGAATTTGAGAAAACTTAGGTTAGCTTTCGTCATCGATGTAGTGACTCTTATTGAATGCGTACCGTGGCTATCAATTATTGAGATTGCAAAAACGTGGCAACCATCACCACATATCACGATGAACTGCCTGCCACCTTGAAGGTTTTATGGAAGTTACCAAAACGTCACCGAAACCATCATACTCTCTTGAAAGTGAACGTGTATTTGCTCAGTGGCCATAATGTTTCAGACACCTCGAATGACACTAATGAGTTATAGAACTGTGGAGTGGCTACCATAGATGGGGATTACGTGACTACAACTATACAAATATAAAATTTCAGTTATTCTTACTGTTTAGTGGTAGATTTAGTGGTGATTACGTGATAACCACCATTTCGAAGTTGCAGTAACTGTTTCCGTCACTATAATGCTGCTTGGGTCAACACAGAGATCATCGGCCATCTTGGAGCCGCCATTTTGATTTTATGAATTTTGAAGAAAAAATCATAATCTGATAAACCCCCACATACCAATTTTGAATCGAATCGGACCATAAACCTTAATCCATTTTATTTTTTTCTCCAACAAAAATTTCATCTCCGAAGTCGGATGCAGCTATTTTTTTGGAATTTCATTTCAAAGATGGGGCATCCGGAGCTGGCAACTTTCAACGTACATTTCTTTGATACGATTCATTTCATGAAAATACGATAAAAAATTATGAAAAATAAAATTATCATAACTGTAACAAGCACCTTATTATTCAAGAAAAATACTGTTATTAAAAGGAATTTTCTTTTCGGCTGCCTGTTTTGTCTCTACCAAATTGAGCACGATGCTGCCAGGGAAAATGATAAAACTCAAATATTCATATTTGATGATGGGATTTCTCAAATCATTCACACATTCAATTGGGGTCGTATAAACCAAAGACCTTAGGTGACCCCAGATGCAAAAATCCAAGCGGTTTAAGTCTGGAGGCCAAGGTTGAGGTCCTGCTGGGCCTATTCAACGATTTGGATACATGTCGTCCAAGCACTGACGAGTAGTTATGCTAAAATGGACAGGCGCACCATCGTACATCAATCACATTCGTGCTCCAATAGCTAGTGAAACATTTTCAAGTACAATGGGGAGCTACTCCTGGAGAAAATTCGTACAATAATATTTTCGCTGATAATTCCGAGCCACACGTTAGTGAAAATCCATATTGGTATCGACCTTTTCGAATGATTATTGTTATGGAAGTTTGTTATAATTCCTTGCCTTGAAAAGTTGGATTGGTCAGTGGATAATACGTATTCTGAAAATTTAGCATTTTGGGTAATGATTTGAAGACTCCATCGACAAAAGTCTACTTGATCGGAAAATCTCGCGCCAAAAGTGCCTGGACTCGTTGAATTACTATATTCAACAAGTCCAGGCACAATTGGTGAATCTTTGAAATTTTCCAGACCAGTTTATTGCTAACATTTAGTGTGTGTTAGCAATTTATCTTGTACTCTTCTCCCAGTGCCACCGTCCTCATCACTAGTGGACGACCACAGTCAGTTGTTCGTTTTTGAGAATTCCCTCTTTCACAGAGACGTTAGTGAAGACAGGGAAAAAATGTGTGGTGAGGTATCACGCGCTGAGGATAAATTTCTGCTCAGAGCCGTCTAGCTTCCAAAGTATTTCCATTGGTACAACTAGGATGGCTGAAAACCCTGGTGCTTGCACTTCTATCTGTAGAAGTTTGGGATCAGCTTGGCGACACTTGGCCTACTTGATAATAGAGATTATTAGCGTGTCAGATGGCACCAATTTCGTTTTAGTTTCAATTCAGTAACAGGGTATATTCATTTCCTCAGCTTTCTTTTTGAGGCGAACTGTTCGCGGGTTCTAATTCTAGCTTTACTATTGGTTGAAAAGAGACATCTGTCAAACTTCACCAATAGCAAAGCTAGAATTAGAAGCCCCGGAAGCATTATACAAAGAAGGCACTATTCTGTTGTTTTTCGTATTTTGTACCATTTGAATTTGAGGTCAACTGCATTTTGACGGAAAGAGAATTGGAAATGAAATTGCCATTTAGTTGCAGAAAATATATAATTCAATGCATACAATATGATGCACTATGAAAATATCATTATTAGTCAATTCGTCAAGATTTGTACTTGCCTTTGGTACTATGAAAACAGGTGAATATTCGAATCTGCGGCTTTATACTGTCCACATAAAATACAAATATGGCCCATTCTACAAAAAGTATCCTTACACACTACACTACCTGAACATGAACAATTCCTCACGCACTAATGAACTGATGACAGAGTGATTTTTTAAAGAACAAACTTAGGTATAAGCTAAGAGAGATTTCAAATCGAAGAGATGGAAAACGCATATATACCGACAAAACACTGAAAATAATTTCATATAAGATGCTGCAGATGTCAGAAATCAAGTTCTGACATTAAGCGAGAATATGAACAAATATTTTTGGACGGCTCCATCTACCACAGACTACCCCAGAGAGAAGCTCTGTTGAAGTAGCAGGTGGTGTCTCCTCGAAAATCTAAACAATATCGAATCAGTTCATTCACCAGGGTTTTTAGACATCTTAGGTACGACCATACATGGAATGCAGCGTTACTGTAGTTATTCATATTGATGATTTCAAAGGCACAATTGAACTCCCAACTACCACATTAATATCAAAGCGAAATGATTTTGGAACACTTCGATTGAAGATATAATTTGTGCAAACAAAACATGACTTTCACCTACTAGAGTTTTTCCATTCCATTTACAGAAGATTCGTTCATGCAAGATGTTGTATTTAATTTCTTCATAAAGAAACTATCGCTTTAACGGAAACAACACTACAGTTGAATAAGTTTTGCATTGAATTTTTCTTATCAAAATATATTTTTAAATAAGGAAATTTTATTTTGTTGAAAAGTTCCGGTGTGAAATGGAATACCTAGTTCCACCCTTTTGAAAGATCACAAAAAAAAATATTTCCAGGTAGCATATTCATTGGTAGAACACATTTTTCTAAGCGTGTTGCTTTTTAGGGAATCACTTCCTAAAAATGTTCGTACTCATTTGGCAACACTCTGTTTAATTCAATAAAACATAGACTTTGTCTAACGAAATATCATTTGTATTTAATTGCCAGAACAATTACACGGACATCCGAATAAGTTCAATCTTCTCTCAGTATGCGAACTTTCCAGTGCTGCAGGGTTTGGATCGACAACCCACTCAAACTAATTGTTTCCTAATGGAATTTAAATAGATCGACGAATCCGAACAAATTCGAGAGTGAACCCCCTACAAATCCTCGAGGATAAGGAAAATCGAACAAGTGAGAAGGCCGGCTGGCAATAAAAATTACTCACCTGCCCCGAGTCTCCGACAGGGGTCGCTGGCTGCTCCCTGATAGCGCGATTATTCACCCCCTATTGTTCCTTAAAGTTGATGAAAATCCAGAAGGTAGCGAACGGCTACCTTATCTGGCTCGCGTACAAATCACCCTCGTATCGGGAAGTCAATATCGTTTAACTATTATAGCCATTGCGGCCGTTTGGGGTAGTGATGATTTAGGGTATCCGACTCTCGAAGCTCCTCGGGATTGCAGTGCGTTCTGTACGGGATGTCCCGAAATATCCCTGATATTTATTGGTACTCGAAAATCCATGCATTATTAATACTGAAGAATGGAATTTGTGGCATAATGTACAGATTATTGAATTGAAGAAAAAAAGCATCCTCAAGTGGGACTCGAACCCACAACCTTATGTTTTCCGGACATACACTCTTACCACTGAGCTATCGAGGCTATAGGAATCGACACACACTCGCGAACACTTTACTTCCATAATTTAATGTGAATGTTGGAATTAATAAAAAAATCGAACGTACTTATCAATGGACGTCGAAACCCGATACCTATTCACCCAACATCATCGTCGGGTGAATAGGTATCGGGTCTCGACGGCCATTTATAAGTAGTTCGATTTTTCGATTCATTCCAACATTCACATTAAATTATGGAAGTGAAATGTTCGCGAGTGTGTGTCAATTCCTATAGCCTCGATACTCATGTAAGTATGTCCGAAACTAAGGTTATGGTTCATCCCACTGAAATGCTTTTCTTTAATTTAATACTCTGTCCATTGGGCCACAAATTCCATTCTTCATGATTTCTCGGACAATAATTTCCCACTTTCACATTAATAATACTGATACTGGGTGTCCTTCACGCACGATAATATATTGGTGACTGATTTTATATTGAATGAAAATGAATATAAATTATACAAATGAAATAATTAATAAAAAACCTTCTAAGGACAAGTTTTTATTCAAATGCATTGAAAAGTCAAAAATATTTGCTTTGGATGTGTGACGTAGGTTATTCCGTAAGTTATAGATTCAAAATGTCCAGTTCGCATATAAATGCGACAAGGTTTTGAATCTATAACTCACGGAATAACCTACGTCACACATCCAAAGCAATTATTTTTAACTTTTCAGTGCGTTTCAATAAAAGTTTGTTTTGAAAAAGGATTTCCATTGATTATTTCATTTTGTGCCTCTGAGTACTTAGGTATTAATCCATGCATTTCTGTTGAAGCATCGTTATTATGAGGCATGAGTCCTCCAATGAGAAGACCATCTGAAGTTCAACTCATCCGTCATCTTGGAGTTGCAATCTCCAATTTATGAATTTTACCTAAAAATCAGTAAAATTCGACTAAATTCATAATTTCCGACCCCAAAAACCCCGACATACCAATTTTGAATAGAATCGGACCATAATTACAAAATTCATCCGCCATTTTGAATTTGTGAATTTTGATGAAAAAAATCCCAATCTCCGACCCCGAAAACCCCCCATACCAATTTTGAATAGTATTGATCCATAAACACAGAGATCATCGACCATCTTGGAGCCGCCATTTTAATTTGATGAATTTCGAAGGAAAATTCATAATTTTCTACCATGAAAATCCCCACATACCAATTTTGAATCGAATCGGTCCATATACCTAAATTTCGTCCGCCATCTTGGAGCGCCATTTTGTTTTCTCTATAACAAAATTTCTATGAGCCGCCATTTCAATTTCATATATTTTTTTGAAAAATTCATAATCTCCGACTCTAAAACCCCCACATACAAATTTTAAATAGAATTGGTCCATAATCACAAGACTCCTCCGCCATTTTGGATCAACCATTTTGAATTTATAAATCATGACAGAAAATCCATAATATCCGACCCCGAAAACTCCATACCCCAATTTTACGAAAGACCAAACAAAACCTCTTCGCCATCCTGGACCTTATACCAATTTTGAAATAAATCGTACCATAATCACAAAACTCTGCCATCTTTGACCCCATTTTTTTGTCTCTCTAACAAAAATTTCAGCTCAATCGGATGTCGGCAAGTGCTCCAAAAATGTATTGAAAATTTTGAACCGGAAAGAATGAAAGCATGACATACGAACGGAGCAAGTTGAAAAAAAGCTTGTTAAAAAAAACACCATAAATTAATCAATAAAACCAAACTAAATAACATTCGATAAAATCAGATTACAGTTCACTATGAAAATCAATCAATAGGCCTTTTCATTCTAGAAAAGTTTATAACCCCTGAATATGAAGGTTTCAATGTATTCAAAAAACGTTTTCAATTATTTATCTATGATCAGTTCTATCGTTTTATTTGTTTTATACTGACAATTCAACTCATGTATAAAAAATCGCATATGCCACAGTGCAATTGTCAGTTTGACAGCGGCAAAAGTTAACTTCAACTTTTACTACGACAAACGCACTAACGCACTAGTGGTTTTTTCACTTATTCATTTGTTTATCAATTATCGCGGTGTTGGTTGCCAAAATAAATAGTTTGACACATGTTTGTTAACAACTCATTGAATTCCTGAGCACTAACAGTGAGTCGATTCGGTGAGCCTACGAACGCCGAAATTAGTCAAATTGTTAATACCTGTGTGCCTACTAATACAGTTGCGACGCAATCATTAATCTGGCGACAATTTTCTACGTTTTGCGATGCAAAAAGATATAAATTTGAGCCAGATACTTCCATCGAGAAATTGAATGTAATATTGCAAGATTGTGCATTCAATATGCGAAAAGGCAACGGAGAAGACTACAAAGAAGCGGTAGTTGAAACAATTTGGAACACCACCGCAAAAATGCTACAAAGTAAATATTATAACGAACTCAATATTGTATTTAACCCTTTCACCGACATTCAGTTCAATTCATCACGAGCTGCACATAACGCTAAACGTAAAATCCTACAAGCACAACCCGAAAAAAAAAAATCTAGTGCATCAGCTCTTAATAAATCTGAAGTATTTGCAATGGCCAGATTATATGACGAAAATGAACCGGAAGGACTTCAAAAGGAATAAATTCTTTTGAAGTCCTCAATTTTGGCGTTTGAATAAGCTTGGCGCGGAGGAGAAGAAGCTTACTGCAAAACCACTCAGTTCGTATCTGAAATTAAAAATAATTAAAAAGAAACCGGACGTATCGAGTATAATCCTCTATTTTCGAAAACAAGACAAGGCAGTAACAATGAATTGTGACAGCAAATGGATTACACCTAATATTTTAGAGGAAGATATTTGCCCAATACGTTTATTCAAAAAATTAATGGATAAACGAGACACTTTATAACATTGGACAGAGTATTTTCTATACCAAATCCCTTTTGGAAGAAGAAAAATTCCAAAGGTTGGTATGAGAATGTGACGATTGGAACTAATGGAATTTCCAAATGCACTAAATGCTCAGCACAACGTATTGTATAGGTGTCAGACGTGTCAAAATTACAAATCACTCAAATCGAGCGGCAGCAGTTAGCGAATTAAGTAAAAGCAGAATTGAAGAACAAGCTCTAATAAAAATAACAGGACACAGCATTAATCATCAATAAAACCATACCAACAAGTTGACAAAGAGTATTATTCGAGCATAATTGAATCAATTCGTTTGAAAAAAAAAGAACTCCAACATTTACTACAGAAACGATTAGCTATGGAACCCGCAGCGACCTCACTGTTCCTAGTATGAATTTCAATAACTGCGTTCTTATTAATCTTACATTCAAATAAAAATGTGTTTATTTTCGATGTTTCATAAATAAAGTTTGCATTGATATGTTTCTAAATTTCTTATTCATTGAATTGTCCTGCCGAATTACACTCGATGTTTGTATTGGATATCAGGTAAATTTGTGTTGTTCACATTCTAAACTGTTTCCTTTAGCAATTTGACTCGAAAAACTGTAAACCTAAAAACGCACAACCTTCGGTATCGCGTTTTTAATAGTTGACTGTTTTTCCTGTCTAATTGCTAAGCAACAGTTTCTCATTAAACAACCCAAATTTACCCCATAAAATACAAACCTCTCGTGCAATTATAAGTGAAAATAAAATTAGTACACAAACAAATTTATAAAGACATTTGATATTCTTGTAGTTCGTGTCCTTCTCAACAATTTGTCAGGCTGGATAGCGGGTTGAGGACGAAAAAAACAAACTCTTTGCTTTTCTAGGATCGCCGACGTTTCGATCTCCATTTTAGCATTGAGGAAGATCTAAAATAGAGATCGAGAGAACTTATATTATTTTATTAGTTTTCCGAAGCCTTGTCTCAAATTTCGTAAAAAACTAATTAAATCAACTGAACCAAAACATTTAAAAATTTGTCCTAAGTGTGCTGAATGTGATTTGTGAGTTGGAAAATGTGGACGAGGTGATTCCACCTGATTGATCATGGTAATCACAATACATAGAGTGTCCATAGGTATGAAATAAATTCATTTTAAGCGTTATTGTGTACTTGTTTGAAAAACCTGAAGCAGTTCGATTTTCATTGTCAATTTGAAAATTCACAGTATGGAAATATCACCCCTTTCTTGCACCTTCTCTGAATTATGAGCACCCCCTCAATGGAATGGTGTAACAGAGAGAGCCTAATGACAAATCCGAACAAAACAACACTAATTCCCTTCACCCGGAGAAGAAACATGGGAGATCTCATACCTCCCAGACTATTCGGCGAAACATTACAAGTAGTAGAGCAGGTGAAATATCTAGGGCTGACTCTTGACAAGAAACTAACCTGGAACCCGCATCTTGAATATGTAACCAATAAAAGCAAGATAACCTTCATGGTGTGCAGGAGAGCTTTTGGAAAAACCTGGGGGCTCAAACCGAAAGCCATGCACTGGCTTAACACAGCGGTAATAAGACCAAGAATAACTTATGGCTCACTCTCATGGTGGCCAAAAACAAATCAAAGACAGGCAAAAACCAACCTTGGGAAAATCCAGAGGCTTGCCTGTCTCTGTATCACGGGTGCAATGAATAGCACTCCACAGCTGCAATGGAAATCATCCTAAACCTCGAACCCCTTTTCATCTACAGAAAATTGATACTGATAATGTCTTTCACTAACTGCGTGCGGATTTTCCAGAGCCTCAACATGGTTGTTATGAAAGTTTGTGATAGTATTTCGAAGAAGTATGCCTCGTCCGTGAAGAGAACATATCTTGAAAATAGAGTATTTCCAACCACTTTTCTTAAAAACCACTGACACATAGTAATGCGTTGTGGAAAGTCTCGTGGCTAGAGAGCTTGTACCCTTTGAATATGGTATGGTTGAAATTGTTGATCGTGGACAATTCTCCAAACTGTGGACTGAGTAGAATTGAGAGCTTCAGCAATTATTCTTGTACTTGTTTCTGGATTCGCCTCGTAAGCGTTCAAAACAGCTTTTTCCAATTCTGGGGTCCGGACTGCTCGTGGTCTTCCAATAATATCAGCTGCCCCCTTCAAGCTCGCTGTTTCTGCCAAACGACGGTGGAGACTTGAAAATGTTGGAGCTGAAGGCAGTACTCGATTAGGAAATCGCACCTGGTAACTACGTCTTGCTTCGCGCGCATTGCCATCCGCATAAACGAAATGAATATCGGCTGAATGAGCATTATTGTTTAAATAATCCATTTTTTGCAAAGTAAGTGTTTCAAATCTTACAGAAACTTTGACAAAACAACAAATTTATGATTTGATGTCTTTTCCGGAATTTATTTTTTAATAATTTTCGTGAAGTACTGGACCTTCTCTATAAACCTGGCACGATTTACTTCATTTGCGGTGATTTCAACTTTGATTATACTAAAGTTAATTTTATGTTACGATTTTCGCCCATTGGTGGGTTGGCCCACAAGGATCACTAATACCAGCTGCACATTGATTGACCAGATCTTTTCAAACTGTAACAATAGGAATTATGTTACGTTATTGATTGTGAAATTTCCGATCATCGTGCGATACTCTTAGACATTAACGAAAGCTCTTCTCTGACATCAATCAATAAAACTGAAATGAAGAGGTGTTTCAATGAAAGTAATTTAAAAACTTCGAGTTTATGTTGGAAAAAGAGGAATGGAGCAATATTCATGAATATGGTGTTTTTGCGAAGATGCCCTCAATCGTTTTCATGATATATTCCTTCATTATTTTGAAACTGCCTTCCCCAAACGGAAAATATATTTCAACAAGAATCTTGTTGAAGAATCTAGTCGTTCATTGAAACATTTTTTTCACCTAAAGAAAAGTAACCCTGCATCATCTGAAACATATAATAACAACAAAAAAATACACCTGAAATTGGTTAACGAAACAAAAAAGAAATTTTATGTTGGAATTTTATGTTGGAAAAAGAGGAATGAAGCAATATTTATGAATATGGTGTTTGCGAAGATGCTCTCAATCGTTTTCATGATATATTCCTTCATTATTTTGAAGCTGCCTTCCCCAAACGGAAAATATATTTTAACAAGAATAAACGGGGGTGGATTGGCGATCTTGTTAAAGAATCTAGTCGTTCATTGAAACATTTATTTTACCTAAAGAAAAGTAACCCTGCTCTATCTGAAACATATAATAACAACACAAAAATACACCTGAAATTGGTTAACGAAACAAAAAAGAAATTTTACCAAAACAAAATTAGTATGTCAGATAACGATCCGAAAATTTTGTGGAAAGTAGTATCTGAACTCACGAACAGAAGTAAAAACTCATGTGAGAACATCGGATTCAAAAAATATATTTGAATGAATTGAATAATTTTTTCATCGAAGACCACAGGCCTAATAGGTGATATTCCGAGTAATTTCCCAAAAAAATGAAAATGGAATAGATATGAATTCATACACAATGTTTTTAGAGCCATATAGCGAATCAGAATTATTAAATTTAATCAATCGTAAACTAAGGAGCAAACAATCATCAGGAACTGACGAGATACCAGTGTTTCTACTAAAAAGAGTTTTGCACATTATTATAAAACCGATAACTTTTTTAGTGAACCTTTCATTTTCTAATGGCAGTTTCCCTACATCCCTAAAGGTGAGAAAGGTAACTTCCCTGCGTAAGAACAAAAAATTATCAACTATTGAAAATTTTAGACCAATCACTGTTTCCCAGAGCTTCTCGAAAGTCTTCGAGTATGCATTCCTAGAGCACTTGAATGATTTTCTTGAATCACACAATATCTTGATAACCATGCAGCATGGCTTTCGCTCTGGAAAATCGACTCAAACTGCTCTACTAACATTCTATGAAATTCTGATAGAGTTCATTGAAGTGGGCGAGTGCCCAGCTGCTATTTTGTGTGATTTGAGCAGGGCTTTTGACTGCGTGAATCACCTGAAACTGCTGGATATGTTGGAATGTTATGGTCTAAGGGGAAATTCACATACCTGGATATCCTTGTTTCTCAATGCGTCTCATTGAGATTTGATCAAGGTGGTGTGGTTTTGTTTCCCACATCAGAAATGAAACTGGTCTGGACTGGTGTGCCTCAGGGATCTATATTGGGGCCGGTTCTGTTTCTCTTATACATAAACAATATTGATGGGGAAATATCATACTCATTATTTACTGCGGACGATATTAGTATATTGATCTCGGATAAGCAAACTGATATTTTAACACACAAATGTACAGATATCCTGAACTTAACCTCTGAATACTTCAACAGACAGGATCAATTTTTTAATGCCAAAAAAACTCAAGGTATTCGTTTTCATAACTATCAGAATAATACCAAAGTTCTCCAACTGAAGGTTAGTAATACTACCTTACAAAGCTCTCATAATGCAGTAAAATCCTTGGGTATGCAAATGGATGAATATCTGAACTGGATTCCACACTGTGAACAGCTGGTTTCTAAATTGTGCTCACTCCTATATCTCTTCAGGAATCTGAGAGTCGTTTTGAATAAAAAAACAACTCATCAGTGTATATTATGCTCAGGTTGAGTCTAGGCTGCGTTATGGTGTTTGCTTGTGGGGCAACTCAACAATGAGTAGAAACGTCTTCATTGAACAGAAAGCTATTTTACGTTGTATATTTAACACCCCTAAACGAAGCTCCTGTAGAACCCTTTTTATAAATCAGAATATCCTAACTCTGACAAGTCTATTCATATATGAACTTTCAGTTTATGTATTCACCAATAAAACCGACTTCATTCTGAACAGTGATATTCATGATGAGAACACTCGTCAGAAACGAATGATACATGTCAAAAGTGCCAAATACAAGATCACTCAAAATGCTTCTAAATGCATTGGACCTCAAATTCTCAATCACCTTCCAGTAATGATCAAGAGAGCTGAAAATGCAACGATTTTTAAAAAACGTCTGAAGTCGTTTTTGTTGATCAATTGTTTTTATACACTCGATGAGTTGTTATCTAGTCCTATGTGATCCACTCTACTGTGTTTGTGCAATATCGCTTAGACCCGTAAATCTGTTTGCTTGTTTTTTAGTACTCGTGGTAAGTTAGATATAAGTACTGACTATTCCTATACGAAACGAAAATTTTTGTCATTTCAAGGAAAATAAAGGATCTGATTTTGATTTGATTGATTTTACGTGAATATGATAGAGGAATTGATTTTTTTACTGAAAAATGTTCTATAAGTACGCTCAAAAAAGTTATAAATCTTCAAAAAAGACGTGCAGGTGGCGCCCCCTACGGGTAAGAGCAATAATAACATCAGGTTCGAATTCGGCACCTCAAAAAACCTCTCAATCCTCCCAATACGCATTTTCGTTTGATTAAGATCAGTATTTCGAAAGTTATTTAGAAAAACGGAAATAAAAATAAAACTTACGCACCCTGTTTCTTGGAAACGAAGCATTTCCGGACATATATTTATTTTGACAATTCATATTTGAATATTGTGAGGAATCACTTCGTTTAACAAAGTACTTCTGATTCACCCTGTATGTTGAAATTACTAAACGACGACTTCTCAACAACACGAAGCATCTAATCAGTAAATGAAATGCATTCCCTCCAACCTCCAACTATAACTACGTGCCCACGCAACTTCTATAAACTGCGAAAATAAATATATCAACGTTGATATACACACACACAGATTTTCTGACAAGTCATTCCGAATCAATATTCGTTCCCTCATAAAATCCGCAACGTCTGGATATTAGTATCATCTTTTCGCACTCTCCTCGCACATTTATCAGGTTTCGGGCGAAGACGTATGAATTTACCACTCCCCCGAGACGAGCTAGCCTCATATATAATCAATAGGAGATCCCGAATGACTGTAGTGGTAGCAAAGCTGACTAAATCATCATTATGAACTTCCAATACAGGGTGTCTCTGGAGAATGGGTTTGCCGAAATATGGTGAGGTGGAGGTTAATGAAAAGTTATGGTTAGGTAAAGGAGAGAACGATTTACGACTCGGGAGGAGGTTTACTGAAACAGAAATCTCTCACTGGAGAAACTGCTCATTTGAATTCTAGAGGGACCGGTCTTTTATGTTTCGAAGTAATTCATCATGGTCATCAGAGGAAAATGAATCGGTATTTCACATGGTTTAGAATGGCGCTTTGAAAGAAATGAACGTGAATCATTCAGATTTTTTTTACATCAGAAAGTTCCAGAGATTCACGGCTTGACTTGATATTCAAGCTACTTGATTTGACTTGACTTGAAATCAAGTCAAGTTCAAGTCAAGTAGTAGTTTTTGATGTCACGTCAAGCCAAGTAATTATTTATCAAGTACCTGAAAAATCAAGTACTTCTATCAAGCTACTTGATTTTTAGCGGTTTTATAAATGATGAAAATAATGAGAATGAACGTTGCGAAAAACACTTTTATTTATGAAACTTATTGTATGAAAGAACCAAAAATATAAACTGTTTCAAAATGGAAACACAAATTGAATCGCTAAAAAACATATAGCAAAATACAAAATATTAAAAAAAATTGTTTCTGTATATTGAGAAACCTCCAAGCACTGTTTGATTTCATCATTTTCCATCCCGGATGCACATGAGGCATCTTAAGGATTTGTCGCCTTATCTAATGCGGGTTTATGTAACAGTCGAAACAGCTCTGGAGAACTGTATGTCAACAGGAGTTGAAGATGCTGGCGTTGATAAAAAATCTTTGGACATTTTGGCCAAGTTTGGAAAAATGTTTCTGTGCCTCTTCCACCATTCCTATATATCTTCAGAACTGTTAGCACTTGGTTCAGAGAGGAATTTGTCTATTTCATAACGCCAAGCCATTCCATTTGCTCGATTCACAGGAGATTTCTTGAATTAACTAAGGAGATCGATGTCAAACTCACTGTATTTATCATTTGTGGATGGAGATGATGTAGACCTGGTTAAAAATATTTTGTTTTAAAAATTTCTTCGAAGTGTTTGACTGCTTCCTTTTCCAAGTCTTTTTTCCAACTTGTATTGAAGAATGTTTCCACTTCATGCCGGGGATCCAAGATTGATACAACATAGTACATCCAGTTGGTTCTTTGGTAATGTTTGATGATTTTGTCTTTAGCCGCTTGAATACTGTAAATGAATTTTTCATCAGTCTCATTTCTACTTGGATTATTATCGAGTTCAATAGCCCGTTGTTCTAGCTTATCCAGAAGCATATTTATACCAATTATCACCATCGGAAGTGTGCAATATGGTTCACCCTCTAATGTTTTGGAACATTGTCTTGAAACTGTTCAGATATTTACAAACTCGATCTATTATCGACCACTCCGTGTCTGTAGGCTTCGAAGTTTTCATATTTTCTGTGTTATCACAAAGAATATTTATAGACTTTCTCATATTGAGGCCCCATCGCAGCATATCCAAAGTTGAATTCCATCTTGTTATGACATATAATTTTGGTTAGAGATTTTCAGAATTTTTCAACTTCCTTCCAAGACAAGGAATTTTTCTCATTGGAGATAGCGAATTGGGATCTCCAGTTATTCCATCACTGTCCGATAGGGTAGAATCTGTCTCTGTCTTTCGAAAATAAGAATTCGAATCAAGTATTTTTATAAAATATCTTGCCCAAAATTTAAAATATGCGCAAAACATACAAAGTGACTATTTTTAGGGTCAATGTCGGAAATGTGGAATTGCTGTTCGTACTGTCGGTTGTAATTCATTGCACAGAATTTGTTGAATCGTATAATTCCAAGGTATCAGCAAAAAGCTTTTCTATCCATCTGCCAGTATGTTGTCCATGCGCCAAAACAAAATCCAAAAGGATGGCATGCAGTTTCCAATTATTATTAATGAAATGAGCAGTAATTCCATAGTATCCTTCCATACTAAAAGAAAACCAACCATTTATTGTGAATGAGATTTTTGATTTATATTTATTTAGTAGACTTTTGAGGGTATTCTGTGCTGACCCGAACAATTCCATTGCCAAAGAATTCATTTTATTCCAAAATTGCGTTAGGATTTAAGTACTTATAAACTTGTAAACTTATTTCGTCCTCGAATAAATTGAACGGTAGATACTTTTTCACCATATACTCCACAAGTAGCTTTTGAAACTTATCTTGCTGAAAATCCTGAAAATGTAGGAAAAATCAAATTAATATATAAATATATTGATGTATTTACGAATTTTGATTTTTAAGAAGTAGTAATAGGTAGTTTTGGTTTTAAGAAGGTGATATTAGTTTTCTACGACCACATCACCCGAAAATAACAAAATTCGCACTCTTTGGTTGTTTATAAACTACTAAAATTCACACGTGCGCAGAAATATTTCCACACATGTGGGGAAAAAACCATGTTCGCACATGTGTGGAAAGTAATGTTGACATCAAAATATTTTCCACACACGTGCAGAAAATAAATAGTAATAATCACAAAATTTAATACAAATCTCGAAAAAAAATTATGGTGTTCGTAGGAAAAATAGTGTACACAACTAGTAAGAAACTGACTTTTTTACACTCGTGAGATTTTCTCACTCGGGTATCGCCACGTTCAACAACATTCTCACTGTTGTGAAATGTATCACCTTCTACACTAGTTGTGTGATATACTATTCTGTGAAACTCTATTCCAGCGTTCAGCGATAACCTGGCCAAAGGCTGATTATTGAGGGATTTGCATTGTTTGGTTGCAAATTCCAATACACAGTGGGTGGCATATAAGCAGCAGCGCAGGCTATGCAATCTTAATATATTCAATATTTTCTATACCTGCTTTTCAAGATAATAGAAAATAACTTCCCCTCTCATTTGTAGTACTGCCACTACCACTTAGCCAACTTAAAATTGTAGTTTCCTTATTGGTATTGGTGCTTGCAGAGGAACTTGCACGGGAAGTCGAATATTCTAATTTCCCAAAAGTTTGTTCATAGATTTCAGTATATTGGGATTGCAAATGCCTTTTTAATGCAGATGTTCCACAATTTTTTATTTTTAGTACGGTGGGTTTCGTTGTGCAAAGCGTGCATTTCCCTTGCTTATCAGTCTTTCTCGTACACTTCGGATCTTGTTCAACGGTGAAATAATCCGTGACTTTTTTCTTTCCATTGGTTTTAGTTTTTTTTGTGTGCCGGCTCTTGCACAAGTTCACGATGCTCGGATTGAGAAGTATTTTCCTCTAACACATATTCTGACTCGCTGGTCTCTGATTCCATTATTTCCGATGAATTACTAATTTTTTTCTGCAGGGCACAGGTTCAATCACTAATGTAATTTTGTGATGTAACAAGTCACACACTTGGACAAAACTCCCATTCACCTAGGGCGTGTATGTATGCATAATAAGCAAGACTGCGCGATTGCTTCAGTCAGCTCGGAGCTCGGGGAACCCTCGTATTTTGTCTAAGCGCGAGCGAGCTTGCAGAAATATACGCCGTGCGACACGTGCGTATCAAGATCAAGTAATATCAAGTAGCTTGATTTCAAGTCAAGTAAAAAATATCTCAAATCAGGTCAAGTCAAGTATGTAAATTGTCACGAGCTTGATTTTCAAGTGAACTTAAGTAGTTTGTTGAAATATCAAGCTACTTGACTTGATGAATCTCTGGAAAGTTCATTCTGTAAAAAAATATCCCACCAAGAGCATAAATATGAAGGAAAGTTACGTATAAACGACGTTCGTGGTTGTCTGCTTACCCCATAATTTGTCATAATTCCTATGTATACGTCATAATTACACATATGTTGGCTGCTAAGTGATCGAAAGGAACTTGAATTGGAATATTTGTTGTAAAAAATGGGGGAGGTTAAAAAATTTCAACAATTCTCCGGTGTTTTCTGACACGAATTTGAATAAAACAACACATGGAGGATAATGTCGATGAGTATAAACAAGAGTTATTGGGAATAATCAAACAGTCGTTATTCACCATCATCGTTGAAATGGCACTCGTTTTGCAACAACATGCAAAGCTGATGAAAACATTGAGGTATAGCAGAGAATGGGGAGAAACAGAATACACAAAGCAGGATTGATTGTGATATCAAGCCAAACAAACCACTTCGAACATTTACGTTAACACAAACAACCAGAAGGAACAAGGCTCATATTTTTATTCAAATCATCATATCCGTCTATTTGAGAAAACTTTTCATCATCAAAAAAATATGTGAATTATATTTCAAAACAGTTTGTGCTGAGTAGCAAACAGTATTCCATTTCCATATAATACAAGTACCCAATCAATACTCATGTTCCGTATCCTATGATCGAGGTAGATTTCGCTGGTATCCTCTCATTTCATGATGTAGCCAAATGCCTTCCATTCGATTGGATGATGATGTCATGGGGTTTTTCGGAATTGATCATCATTACTACATAATCTTCGGTAATTCGAATATACATTTTTGGGAATCATACCTTCTGAATCAATTAGATACCGATCACTCATCCACCTCAATATTCACAGAGATCCTTGTCTTACGACAACAGTATACCATGAAAATTCCGATGACACCAGGGATAGAATAATATTCATTATAATCAGGAACAAATATATGAATGGATCTAGATCAAATGCCTGGAACGGCCATTACCTAGGGGAAATATGGATCGAAGAAATCATTTTTCTCAAGCAAATCGATTTCATAACTTTCTCAAATGATAAATACAAGATGCTCGTTGAAAAAAATATATCATTTCATTCTAACGAATTGTTATCCGTCCGTCATTCAAGAAATATGTTTCATTATTTTCGATATTGTTACGAATACGGGCGGGTACGCACCTGCATTATTTGGCATAAATGAGACAGTCATTGTTTACATTGAAGCGGCCATTGACCTATGACGTCATGGAACATTTTCGAGAGATCGGTACTCTTCTAGATGATTCGGCTATATATAGTCTAAACAAAAAGTGAGTTTCCTGCGAAAAATAGTTCCAAGTCTCCAAAGAATATGAGTAATAGTTCATTCTATTCGGGAAAAAAATTCCTAATTTTTTTTTAATTGTTTTTAATCGTTGTTTCATAGTTCCATCATTTGAATAATCAGTAAAACCTTTTTTTTCTTCGAAGATAATTATTGTCATTTCTCAATAAAATTACAAAAAATAAAAAAATATTGTTTATTGAGTCAACAATTTGTTATAAACAAATTTCAAATCTCAATATATTTTGTTCTGAAACAACTAAACATAACAATAACAACCATATGCAACAAAGTGTCAAACAATTTTTTTAAATATTTTTTATAGATTTAAATAAAAAATTAAAAAATGTTTTGAGACTTTGTTGTATATGGTTGCTTCTGTAATTTTCAGTAGTTTCAGAAAAAAATATATTGAGTTTTGAAATTATTTGATTATAACAAATTGTTAATTTAATAAACAATTAAATTTTTTATATTTTATTTTTATTTTCCGTTATTCTATTGCCAATTATTATTTTCGAAGGAAAAAAATTTCAAACTGATTATTTAAATAATAGAACTATGAAAAAAACTTTATAAGCAAGAAAAAAATGTCATTTTTTCTGCAAATAATTATATTCTCTAGACAACAAAATGGCAAAAAAAAAACTCTCAAGAATATTCAACTAATCAATTTGTTTATAAACAATTTATAAACAAAAGTCCTGAAATTTGTTTTTCGATTGTTATTGAATGCATTCGTTTGATGCAGAAACAGCAATAGCAAAATATTTGGATAAAAAAAAATTACCAAAATATTTTTTTTAATTTTTAATTTTTTGTTATCTTTGAAAAATTATAATAAACAAAAAAAAAAATTTTAAACACTGTAAAAAATATAAAAAATAAGGACTAAATAACAAATGCTTGACTTGTTGAAAACTAAACTTTTTTTTTTCTAACGGAACCTTGTTTTTTATTAAATTTTTCAAATTGATATTTAAAACTATAAAAAATAATTTAGCGGTTGCGCGGAGCCCTATTTTCAGCGTCAAATCAAAATTATAAATAAGAAAGATAGAGTTCGAATTGACCAAACTTTTTCATTTGAAATTTTGTCTTCCTAAAAAACTCGAAAGTGAGGATTTTCCATGTTTTTCTTGATTGATTCTTCAATTCTCTGTGTAAGGTGAGATTTTTCTCCAACTCAACCGCTTTTAGACTGAAATACTGACAAGTCCCACTCAGTAGCGTAAATGTAATTTGAATTTGGGGGGTGATGAATCTGGAAGGAGGCAGGAGGTCTGGGGGTATGGAAAAAGTTGGAAATTTATATTCTTGAAAACGTGATTTTAGCACCTTTATTGAACAATAGAACTGAATGAACACAGATCATGTTGGATTTAAAAATAAAACTTCTTGATATAGTAATACACAATATTTGATGAATTCGTTTATATGATAAAATCTTCTTTCCAGTGATATCAATTTCTCGGAAATAGACATCATGGCAAGTCCATTTAATCGTATCTTAACAAATTCATTCCAAATGATTCTATTCAAAACTTAAAATTATTTTGTATCAAAAATTGAATTATAGAACAAAATTCTAAATATAAATATAAAAGATTCTTGAACTTTCAATTTCCAGTTTGTTTGTTAATAGAGAAATGATTTCAAACTTGTTTGAGAATTTTCAACATGCTGAATATTTTGGACAAATGGAGGGATTTTTGCGGAGTGTACAATGAGTGTTAGTCGTGGTTGTGTACGTTAGCCCTAAGTAGTGAAGTATTAATCTATAGCTACACTTACTTGTCCAGTATAATTCCTGAGGTATGCTTTATTCGCTTCAATGTTGAGAAGGACCTCTCTGGAGTCTGGAGTGTATGTCGTTACAGAAAGTGTGCACAGGATTTTCAACAGCTAGTAGATGAAAAGGTTCAATGTTTGGTCATATGCATCAAGGCTGGTAACAGCGGACTTTGAAGCTTTGTGATTTTAGTCTCATATAAATGTAATCATTGTTTGAGAAAACATCATTTGCATAAAACTGAACTAGAGCATCTAACTTCGTTTTCGTTTACAGTTTGGGTTTTCATTTTCCACAGCAACGTAGCGAACACAAAAAATCTTGTTCGATGTTTGAAATGTCACTAGTTTCATCTTCCAGTGCTCTGAGAGATAAGTTGCATTATTAACTTCCTCGACCAGTTTACTCTCCATAAAATTATTGCAAGATGAAATGATTTCATTTTGTAACAGCGGCGATAGATACTTTATTTTACCATTTCCATCCAACATGTCTCTCAACTCTTGATCTCCTTGGCTCCTGTATCTCAAAGGAGCTCTGAAGTTCCATTCATTTTTCTCAGTACATACGGAACTCGTTCCAATACTTCCAGAGCTCTCCACCTCTCCCCCTTCCAATAACAACATTGTCTTTCCCCGAGCCAGTGGTGTGTGTATTGTAGCCAAAAGCATAGGCAAACGCGTGACACAAGTCTCCTTGTGGCTTGCAGTTCGATTGCTGAGACATTTTAATCGACAAAACCAAAAAAGATGAGGTTCTCTAGTCGACGCGTATATTTTTTTTTTGACCACGCATAACTTTTTACTGAAACGTCCGATTTCGATAATTCTTTTTTCGGTGGAAAGGGTTTACTCCGAAGTTAGTCCCATTTGCATTTAAAAGATAAAATGCACCCTTAAGGGTAACAAAATGAAGGAAATTGATCACTCACCCTCTGAATTCTGTTCCATTAACCGATTCTATCAGGCATAACTTTGTGTTTTTCGATTTGGATGATTCTCTCTTTATTAGATAACGTATACCTCATAGTTGTTCATATTTGGATTCTGAATGGGATTATTCACCCTCACGGGTAGAAAAATAGAGGATAATTGATTTTTCACTTGTGAACATTGGCACACATATGTAGTTGACAATGACAGATCGCTATTGTCCTTATTTTTGTTCTCCTACGTCCATCACAATCATTATATTCCATGAGAGGATGGAATTAAATACAAAGTAATGAAATAAACTAACCAGAACAACAAAAATAATTTATATTTCAACAAATAGTAAAAGTAGATAATCATATTATTTAACTGGTAATAGTTGAAGTAAGGTGGGTAAGTAAGTATTTTGGAAGTAATAAAAAACAAGTAGGTAGTAATTAGTAGATTTCAGCCACAAGAATTTGAAAAATAAAAACTTTTCAACAAAAAATTAAACCGACGTAATACGGAACTGAAAAGTAAAAAATAAAATAAACCTTCTTAGTCTCAATAACTAAACTCCTGAACTAATGTCAGTAACTGATTTTGGGTCGGCGCCAAACGATCTACGAAGATCATTGAATTACTCCAAAAAAATTATCAGAATGTCACCGCGCAACTCGAAGCCATCATTTTACGCCTTACCTTATTCATTTGCTTGTTTGTTTGGCGCCGACTCAAAATTAGTTACATCAGTTCAGGAGCTTAGTTATTGAGACTAAGAAGGTTTGTTTTATTTTTTAGTTTTCAGTTCCGTATTTCGTCCGTTTAATTTTTTGTGAAAAGCTTTTATTCCTATTTAAAATTACTACAATGAAGTTATTATTATGTTCCTTTTGCTGAACCGTACTATATACAAAACCTACGATATTTCAAAAGTTGTAGAGTTCATTTTGGAACAATTATTATTTTTTCGGATTAGTATTAACCTTTGGAGGTGATTGATCACCCTGACCTCTTTCCTTATTCACGCCACTGGTCCCACACAATGTTTTTGACGAAGGAGAAATAAATATTATTACCACTATCAGTACTGATACCATATCAGCTGCTCTTTCTCAGACTGAATTATTCATTCAGCACTCTTTTCGAAGCAAATCAATCAATTCTTCCAACTATGGGCCGTCAAAGGACATAGATTCCCAAAGCGAATTTAAATAACATACATATGTTGGGCGATGATGAATGGAAGCCTGACGAAGAATCGATACAGGATACTTCTGAAAGAACAAATATATCACATACATGTTATCATCTGGAATCTCACCCCATGCCTCACTAATTGCCGCCGGCTTTGGGGGTAGCGATGCTTGACGTCACCCGAGTTGGAAAATATCGTAATGGATACAATCACCACATGCTGCCGATTCAATTAAGTAGAGACAAGCGATCAGCTCCAGAGTGCGAAAACAATTAAAATGGTCGTTTCATGCCACGGTCATAGTGAACATACAGGGTGGTTGTACAAAAAATACCGAATTGCCAAAGGACAATGATAGGTTTGAATGTTTGAAATCAACTGAAGGATTGTTTTCCTGCATTAATTATTCTTCAGTTCAGGCACCGATCATTTGATTGCCCGTTGTCATCAATATATAAGTTGCCTATATTGAACCACTTTTAGAAAATTCACAATAACTTCACATTATTGACAATTTGCTTTTTAAAAAAATATACACAACTTTATTATCTGGTATACAATTGGTACTAAGTACAAAGATACACTGAAATGATTTCCTAACTGTGAAAAAAATATTCAAGAATTGTCCGTCGCCATCAACAACTATATGGTTCGACATATGAGTTGCCTTCATTCAACCAGTTTTGGAAAATTCACAATAACTTAACATTATTGACAATTCGCTCATTAAAAAAAATACACAACTGTATTATCTTGTATACAATTAGTACTTAGTATCAAAGATACACTAAAATAATTGCCTAACTGTGAAAAATTTATTTTAGAATTGTTCGATGCCATGACCAACTATATGGTTCGACATATAAGTTGCCTATATTGAACCACTTTTGGAAAATTCACAATAACTTCACTTCATAGACAATTTGCTTTTTAAACAAAAATATACACAACTTTATTATCTTGTATACAATTAGTACTAGGTATCAAAGTTACACTAAAATAATTGCCTGACTGTGGAAAAGTATTTTAGAATTATCCGTTGCCATCAACAACTATATGGTTCAACATATGAGTTGCCTATATTGAACCACTTTTGAAAAATTCACAATAACTTCACATTTTTGACAATTCGCTTAAAAAAAATATACACAACTTTATTATCTTGTATACAATTGGTACTAAGTATCGAAGATACACTAAAATGATTGCCTAACTGTGAAAAAAATATTTTAGAATTGTTCGATGCCATGACCAACTGTATGGTTTGACATATAAGTTGCCTATATTGAACCACTTTTGGAAAATTCACAATAACTTCACTTTATAGACAATTTGCTTTTTAGACAAAGATATACACAACTTTATTATCTTGTATACAATTAGTATTAAGTGTCAAAGATACACTGAAATGATTGCCTAACTGTGAAAAAAATATTTTAGAATTGTTCGTTGCCATCAACAATTATATGGTTCGACATTTAAGTTGCCTCACTTTTAGAAAATTCACAATAACTTCACATTATTGATAATTTGCTTATTAAAAAATATACACAACTTTATTATCTTGTATACAATTAGTAAAAAATATCAAAGAAACACTGAATTGATTGCCTAACTGTGAAAAAAATATTTTAGAATTGTTCGTTGCCATCAACAACTATATGGTTCGACATATAAGTTGCCTATATTGAACCACTTTTGGGAAACTCACAATAACTTCACATTATTGACAAGTTGCTTTTAAAAAAAATATACACCACTTCATTATCTTGTATACAATTAGTTATGAGTATCAAAAATATCCTGAAATAATTGCCTAAAGGCAAAAAAAATTTTTTAGGAATATACTACATATGGTTTATTTTAGGAGACCTGTTGCGTAAATCGAACTACCTACTACCTAAATTGAACTTCAGGTAAGAACACGCAAACGAATGATCGGAACTTTTAATTTTTTGTTCATCAGTTTATCAAACCTAGCTACTTATACAAGAAATGTGTTAAACAAATAGACATACGAAACAAATTGAAATCATTTAAAAAATTCAAAAGAAAAAAAAATATTTCTCAAAAAAAAAAGATGTAGTTAGGTATAAACACCCAAGCAAAATTCACAATGAAAATTTTCATCCTCTTCGAGTTTATTTTCCCATTTGGAGCAATTCTGACATCTGGCCCAACCTTCATTTGGTTAGGAGTTACAATATTTTTCATGGCAATACAAACATAATTCTTCCGTGTTTTCATCGTTATTTTCATCAGATTCGGTTAGGTACGGTGATGTTTTTTCAACAGTCCTCCGGTTAGGTTCATTTTGAATTTCAGAGAGAAAGTTTACTGTTGCTTTGTTTAGAAGCGACTTCTTCCGCCTGGTTCTTTTGTTTTGTGGAGAAACTTTTCTCTCCCTTTCCTGGGGATTTTTTGATCTTTTTTTTTTATGTTCACTTTCTTCATTAGCTTTTCTCTTTTCGTTTTTAATAACATTTCCTTTATCGATTTGTCTCTGTTTCTCTTCAAGAGTTTCTTTGTATGGTGTACTATTGAGGATATCTGCTGACGCAGTAGTTTTAGTTTACTTCACACGTGTATTTTCAGTTTCCGTGGAAAAAAACACATTTGGTCCGCATCTTTTTCACGTTTTCTTAAGCTAGTGTGTTAGTACCCCTAAAGTATCTCAGCAGTGCAGATTCTCTAATATTATATCTTCGAACAAATTCATTCAAACCTGCCTCGCCCGCCCTATAAGCTCCAATAGCCATATTCATCTCCTGATGTCCAACGTCCATAATTCCCACGTTTGGAAATTGTTAGTTGATTTTCTGAAACAAGTATTCCAAATTGAACCAGTTCAATATGAGAAACTAACAGAGGTTCATTTTAAGCACCACAGCGCAATTTGATTTTTTTAACATCACTTTAAATAAAAACAATATATGCTGACTCTGAATTGTCGTTAACTATGTCTTAATGAATGCTTCGAATGTGAACGTAATCAAAAATTTCTTACTCGTATTCCCTTAGGAGATATTTACCTAGTAAAACCATTGAAATATTACATTAAAGGCACTATAAACACAAAACCACCTCTTCTCGTGCTTGTCGTAGACCAACTGAAGCAAAGGCTAAGCGTTCGCGTACACTAAACCTTTCGTATTCACCAATAGATGACGGAAATACACTGATCTGTTGAAAATAGGACCGAGGTCCAATTTAGGTACCAGTTCAATTCAGGCAACTCTTCCCTGTAGAATGAACGTAGCTCATTCCATATTGCCAAGTCCAGAACTAAAGGATTCTCAGTGGTGAGCAGTCGGCTAGCAGGTTAGCTTTGTTTTTTGAAGTGTACGGTTTCAGTCATCGCAATCAAGAAATATCTCATATTTATAGACTCCCACCTGAAATGGGACGCACAATTACTTGGAAAACTGCGTAGTGTTACATACACTTACGAGCAGAAAAATCGACCCACCGTAACAGTTTAAGTTCAAGATCAGCTTAGGATATGTGTTTCCAAAATGAAAAACAGAGTATATCTGTCAGAAATTCGTATCCATGTACCTGTGTAATAGTTTATAATCGCAACATAACTAAAGATTATTAAGCAATAATAATTTCATTGAGCTCGTAAGTGAATAGACTAAAACACATGAGACCATACTTACAAACTGCTCAGAGGCGTATGCTATAATATGCCCTATCTGAAACCCACCTCTCATACGGCATATTTGCCTGGGGAGCAGCTAGCGCTAGTTTAGAAGTAATCTATTTCAAAAAAAAATATTTTACCACTGACACATCATACATATAAAAAAAAACATCAATTTTAGATATCAGACAAACTTCACTTTTTCGAAACAGTATTCAGACAACATATGAATAAACATGAACAGTAAAAAAAACGAGTACGCTTTAGACCACACGACTGAAGTAAAACTTATCTAGCTCCATCTCTATGTAGATATATATATATATATATATATATATATATGTTTATATATGTATATATGTATAATATATACATGTATATACATATATAAATTTTCTAATAACCTATAATTTCATCATTTTAGTTTGATAAATTTTGTAAATCATTATTAGAGAGATGAATGATTATAAAAATAGAATAAAAATTATTTCACCCAACTCCAATAATATGTCTCAGTTTTTGTACATGATCTATAGTGGGATTTTCATCATCAACTTCCATTTGATTATTGTCATGTCATGATGAAGTCTCCTAGAGTAAAACACTCCGGAAGCAAAATACCTCTCCATTCGGATTTCCGGGCGGGAGGTACTCGAGGGGACTCAACATTAAAGATGAATTTTTGCAACATCCGCGGACTCAACAAGAACATCAATGACGTCCACCATCACCTACAGACGAAAAAACCGGATATTCTGGCTCTAACAGAAACACAAGTAAACTCGTCCACCAACAAGGTCCATATGCTTTGTCCTGGTTACGAACTCCATTCTCGATTCAGGTTCAAAGGTGGAGTCTGCCTTTACGCCAAGGCTAACCTTTCATGCCAGCGTGAAGAGAGTTTGGAACCGAAAGCTATCTGATACCAAACTGACTAAGTTCCTCTGCTGCCTTCACCTATCACCTAATGAACCTTTATATAACGACCTCTTTGAGTTTTTATCACTCAAACTGGACTACATTCAGGAGAACCATCCAACAGCTGAAACCATAATCATGGGAGACTTTAATGTACATAACGCTGCCTGGCTCAAATTCTCTAACAAAACAGATGATGCGGGTCGTCAAGCCGAGGCCTTTGCCATCACTCATGGTCTAGAACAACTGGTCGAGCTACCAACCCGCATCCCTGATGTCAACAACCAGTCTGCCAATACACTAGATCTTTTCCTCACCACCAATCCTGACCCGTATAGAATAGAAGTTTGTGCCCCACTTGGAAACTCTGATCACACCCTCATCTCCACGACATGCTCTTTCCATTCACCATCGAGCTGCACAATACCATCCCGTCTCATGTGGCATTACAATTCGGCCGACTGGGAAGGTCTTCGTATGTTTTTCTCAGCGTTTCCATGGAAGGGAGTTTGTTTCTCTTCAGTAGATCCAACACGATGTGCTGAGACAATTTCTGAAATCATCATGTTGGGGATGCAAACCTACATACCGAATACCAAAAGAAGAACATCATCCGATAAGACCTGGTTTAACAGAAACTGCTCTAGAGCTGTGGCTTCCAAACAGGCAGCATACCATTGATGGCTAAAAAATCCGGGCCCTGAGACCAGAGCAGCATATGTCGAGGCTAGAGGCATATGCAAAGAGACAATAGAATGCTCAAAAGATGCCCACAATGCCAAAATAAGATCAAAACTTGCTGAATGTCCTAACGAATCCCGTTCATTTTGGTCTTTCGCCAAAGCTGTGGAAAGAAACTTCACTTCCAGCTCATTTCCTCCTCTAACCAAAGAAGATGGAACACTAGCAACGACTGCCCAGGAAAAAGCCAATATCTTTGCGCACCTATTTGCTGGAAATTCCACTCTGGATTCATCGGGAAAACAACCCCCGAACATTACACCTATTGACAGTTACATGCCCGAGATCACCTTTCGCCAACGTACTATCAGAACAACAATTCTCGAGTGGGGATCTGATAACTTGGTAGAATTCAATGCAAACAAAACACAAGCATGTCTTTTCTCTAAAAAAGCCGATCTCACTGTGCCTAACATAACTTTGTCAGGAGTAACCATACCACTGAAGTCATCCATATCGATGCTTGGTATTACTATCAGCAATAACCTTTCCCGGGAAAATCACGTGAGGTCCATTGCCAAAAGTGCATCCCAAAAACTTGGTTTTTTGTTTCGTGCCAAGAGCTATTTCACCCCCACTCAGCTGCTTATGATCTATAAGGCACAGATCCGACCTGTCCTGGAATACTGTTTCCATATTTGGAGCGCTCACTTGTCTGGAACACCGTAGAAAAGTTGGCGATTTGTCTCTATTTTATAGATATTTTCATGGGCCATGCTCTTCTGAAATATCAACAATCGTTCCTGCTTTGGCAGTCTCTTCGAGACTAACCCATCAAGTTCAGTCATCACACCCCTTCGTGGTCACTTTGGAGACCTGCAGAACATCACTTTCCAAAGACTCGTTCATCCAACGAACAGCGAGGCTTTGGAACTCATTGCCTAGGGAGGTGTTCCCCGAGGCATACAATCTCCAGAAATTTAAGAAGAACACCACTTCCTACCTTCTTTCCCTTGGTTCCCACGATGTTCTCTGAACATAACAGGATATCCCTTTTCGTGGGAACCAGAACATAAAAAAAAAAAAAAATCACGATGTCAACAATTATTTGTAATGGTGAAACTCTACAATTAATAAGTATTTTATTATTTACGAGTTAGTTAAATTTCATGTTATCTTATTTTTAAAATTTGCTGTAGTGAATTTTAGAAACGCGAGGCCGAAATACGGAAGAGTCACGAGGAGAAAGAGAGAGAGAGAGAGAGAGAGAGAGAGAGAGAGAGACTAAAAAAGACAGAGAATCAAACGCTCCCCAATGCCAAGAGTAGAATGCCGCGTATTAGTAGAGGGAGAAAATAGACAGGGAAAAAGGAACGCTGCATATGACGCTACGACGCCAGCAACTAGTATGAGATACGCACTCACCTTTGTCGAGACCGTTCGCCTCGCCCGATCACACTTTTCGTAACGCTCTCGTCACGCATTCGCCAGCTTACTCCCCAAGTCGAGCGTGCGCAAAGAAGTTTTACTTCAAAAAGAACACAAATATCACCTCGTAACAAAACAATCCAGATACCCAATAAATAAATGATAAATAATTTTATGGTAGAAGTTCAAGTTGAATACAACCGCACATACACAAGGTTTACTACGGAATGACTAGCTTCCTTGATAGGAGGGACTGTAACACACTAAAAATGACAGATACAGACCTGATCAAGAGTACATTTAGGAGATCAACTAATGCTCTATAAAATCATTTCGAATGTTGATAACTGTCTCTTTGATGGTACAGAAGTTACAGCGGTTTATACTTAAAAAATCAAGTAGCCGCTGCAACTTTCATACAGAGTGGGCCATTGAAAACGAAACAGCGGCTCTGTAGGTCGGCAGAACCGAATTATATAAAAACGCTCGGACACGTCAACTACATTTTCGAGAGGAACATCGTTCGCGTTGAAATTCACCCGAAATACATTCCATCCCTGTGAGCTGTGACCGCCACCCCTAAATTTTTAAATGGCAACATATCGCAAGTGATACCTCATTTGAAAGGTATTTCACTTCTCAATATCAAACAACAAAAATAAATTAATTATATCGATTCGTTTTCGAGATATAGGAACTTGAAGTTGGGAAATCACTTTTCATTCACTAAATCAATGAAAATAACATTAACAATGCAACTGTTCGAAGATAATTATCATTGTCAAGGAATTAAATGATCCAACTGTTTACCAACAAATAACATGCAATTTCGTTTCAAATTTTTATTTCATCCTCATTTACTTGTTCGAAAAAAAATTAAAGTTCTTAAGAATCGATAAAAAGGCGTTTGCCCGAATTTGACTCAGATGCAAGTACAACAAAAACATGTATGAGATAATTTTTTTCGCCAAATCGCAATTTTGGACGTCTATCAGTGTCAAACTGATCGTTGATTGAACGACATTAGAGTGAATTACTTGACTAAAGCTGCTGAATATCTTTCCGCAATAATGGTGTATACGATCGCGAAAAGAGTTGAAATAATATTTTTTTTCAGGAATGATGAGTGCGGTAACCGTACAGCTGATTTCTTAAATGAAACGCATCCAGATAAACTTGTTGCTAGAAAATACGTTCTAGAATTAGTGCAAAAATTTCGTCAAACTGGATCAGTAGCCGACAAGAAACGAGACCCAGAACGTGAATTTCCGATGAAAAATGAACCTGTTGAAGTTGCACTTTAAGGACAAGTTCATGCAGACCCAACATTGAGCACAAGGCAATTGGCTAGTGTTACCAATACCAGTAGAACCAGTATCCGCCGAATCCTGAAACATCATAAATTCCACCCCTACAAAATACATCTGGTACACCAATTTAATGAAGATGATTTTTATAGGCGACAGGAATTTTGTGAAATTATGACTACGGGAATAGATGCTGATGATAATTACCTTTTCAACATCTGCTTTTCTGATGGGTCTACATTCTTTTCTAATTCGACTGTGAATCGTCATAATTGTCGTTATTGATCAGATGCCAATCCACATGTTTTCCACGAAGTCCATACTCAAACTCCCCAAAAACTCAATGTCTGGGCCGGTATTTTTAGGGACCGTTTGATTGGACCAGTATTTTTCGACAGTAACCTGACAGTGGAAACTTATTTGGAATTATTGAATAAATTTGTTCATCCACAATTAGTGGACATTATTGGAAATGACGATCGTTACCATGAAGACCACTTGATATTAGGGCGTTTCTGGATAGAATGTTTCCTGGAAGTTGGATTGGAAGAAGAGGCTCTACAGAGTGGCCAGCCAGATCTCCAGATTCAACCCCACTCGACTTTTTCTTGTGGGGTCACTTGAAAAACAAAATCTTTGCAACCGAACCATAATATTTGGAACATTTACGAAGGAGAAATATTGAAGAATGCCGTAAATGCTACGAAATGTGAGGTCTCGTTTTAAACAGAACTTGTACTATTGTATGGAAATGGGTGGTAGAAAGTTTAAACATTTAGTTTATTGACAATTATAATTATTGCGACAGTTGCTTTATCAGATATTGTTTTTATTGATTGAGTGAATAAAAAGTTATTTCCCAACTTCTAGTTCCTATATTTCGAAAATGAATTAATTCATTTTTGCTGTTTGATATTAATGAGGAAAATGCCCTTGGCATGAGGTATCACTTGCCATATGTTGCCATTTGAAAATTTAGGGGTGGCGGTCACAGCTCCGAGGGATGGAATGTATTTCGGGTGAATTTCATCGCGAACGATGTCCAAGCGTTTTTATATAATTCGGTTCTGCCGACCTACAGAGCTGCTGTTCCGTTTTCAATGGCCCACTATGTATATCTTAATTTTGAAAAAATCTATGCAAAATTTAAAAAAAAATCGACACTTTGTTGCACATGGTTGTTCCTGTAATTTTTAGTAGTTTGAGATTTGAAATTTGTTTATAACAAATTGTTAATTTAATAAACAATTGAATTTTTTATAATTTATTCTTTATTTTTTGTTAATCTATTGAGAAATGCCAACTATGACTTTTAAAGAAAGAAAGTTATTGAATAATTATTTAAATAATGTGAATATGAAAAAAAAAACGATAATAAACAATAAAAACAAATATTTAAGAATTTTTATTCTTTTTTAAATCATTATATACTCTGAAAAACGAAATGACATTAGTTTTCTTTTATATTAAAATAATCAATTTGTTCATGAACAATTTATGAACAAATGTCGTAAACATTATTTGATACAAAAACAACAATATTTCATGTGGGGTACTGTATTTAGAGATGGCGCGCGCATACGCATGCATGTCGCGCGGAGCCCTATTTTCAGCGTTGAATTAAAATTATAAATAACGGAGATAGAGTTCCGAAAGTCCAAACTTTTTTATTAGAAATTTTCTACGCTTCTTAGATTTCCGCTATCGCTCATAGTTTTTGAGTTATTCCCAAAAAACTTAACACTATTTTTTGTTTTTGTTTTTTGTTAACAACAATTGCAATTTTTGTCAGCAGAAAGAAACAATTGCAATTGCATCCTGAATCGAATGTGCCATTGCTCATATGTTTTGGGGACTATTTTTCGCAGGAAACTCACTTCTTGAATGGATTATCTGTTGTTCCAGAAGTAGGGTTCCTTAACGAGCTCAACATCTATGAACTCGGGACCGCCAACTTCATGTACTTATTCTTGTAATACTTTGGGAATAATCACTCTTTTGTTCCAAATCAAATAATCATACTCAACACTCTCTGTAATGATGCATATTCAGATATACAGAATGCCAATATTTATAAGCTCCCGTATTATCATTTGGGAAATCGTGAATATTGTCAGTTAGAGGGCTAGTGATTTCGTTCAGCAAATGACATAAGTTTCGCGATTTATTGTAGGTGAATATATCCTACAGATCACAAAGGGTTTTCTCGAATTTGTCTTTGTCAATATCATCGGCGTTTTTTAAGCCATGGAGTAGTTTCTTTATTACTAGCTTGAGAGGGCCAATCATTATTTTATCGAAAATTTGAGACTCCCGGTCCTTTCCAATTAACTCAATTAGATAAATCGATTATATTGGTAAATGCTTTTCATTCATTTTCATGTTGCGCAGATACTATGAATAATATGAATTTCCAGACATTTTCACACATCTACAAATGAACATCAAGTTGATTTTATTTTCTACCTCTTTGTTGGCTCATGGAGGCACAGAACAAATTAATTTAAACGGCTCAAGCTTTGCGTTGGGTGGAGAAGCATTGTGGAAATATGAAAAAACTGGCCATCCAGTACAATTCGGTTTGATTTCATTCCATCAGTCGACAACAAAGGATATTGGCTGAATACATTATCTCCCAGAAGGACAAAAGCTCCTCTCGGCCCAATAAATGAATGTAATTCTGTAAGCCCAGACTTGGAATTTAATTTCTGTTTGCGTGCCTCCACTCTTTGAAATCACGAAGAACGAATTCAAAACGACAAGAGATTAATTCTTTAATTCATCAAAAAACCAGCATTATATTTCACCAATTACGTCCATTGTTCTGTCGGGTATGATGCTATGAATATTGCATTTATCATTGGAATTTTGCTTTGTTGGAGTTATTAGTATGTACATTGGTCGAATTCAATCAATTGGTCCGTTTTTGATGAACAGAAAAATATTGTGCAATGTATTATTGTTTTACTAGGATGCTGAATTGAAATTAACGATTCCCCACAGGAATGAGGTTTGATTAGCATCCTTCCATTCTTGGATTGACACGAATAATTTACAACGCAATATTGTATTGTTGGTTTTGTGGAATACGAAATTGGTTACCACCACCATTAACATAATTGCGGTACACAAATGTTAGAAATCTGCTTGCTTGTATTCTATGTGGAAAGCACAGTGAATGTGAATATTGAAAAACAAGAATTTTAACTATTTTTCACTTTGGGAGCTTTTAACATTTTTTTATTTTTTTTTTAAGTCACAAAATTAACTTTCACAAAAAGGTGCAAGTCGATAACGTGAATAAGAATTTCCATATGGAATGAAATTGGTTTTAGAAAGTTGAAATTTATTCACCCTATTCACACTCATACTGCAAATTAAACATTTTTCAAATAACACACACTCTGAACCTTTGGAATGGAACTTTAATCATCTAAATTCCTGGTTCAGGAATACTAAATCACATTGGGCAGTTCTTAAGAAATAAATCACTTTCCACTCTAGGAGGAGGAGGAGGAGATGTCTCGTTGTTTCGAACCCAAAACAATCGAATGAACGAGACATGTGCCCAAGCTTTAAATAAAAAAATTGAAAAAATAAAGCAAACGTTACAAGCTTATTGTAGACTCGTTGAATCATCGACTCTATTCTATCCTAATGTGTAATCATAGAGACATGGAACAAGAACATTACCTAGCCAATATCGCTCCTTGGAACTGCTCTTCTGATCACAATAAAATCTTTATTTCGCAGAAGAGTGATGATAATTCATTCGATATCTGAAATGGATTACAGATTATCTTGCAAACATTGATTCAATGAGAATTGAGTAGTGTGCGTGCCGCAAATGTATTTTATCATTCAAAAAACATATATGAAGTTATAATCAAAACCTTGATTATGATGCCTATCCAGCTAGGCACGGTGGATCGATAGGGCTCCAGAAACTCGCCTGTATGAGAATTATGTAGGGGGCACCTATCTGATGATAAGAAAATGAATATAAAATAATAATTCGATGGTGGAACTGATAAGCATATCAATAGTTGTTTTCACAGTATTCATGACTCGGTGAAGTGACCCATTTCTATTCAAGTTTTTTATTAATATATATATATATATATATATATATATATATATGAAAGGGAGTAATATCGAGGGGACTGTTAAAAACAAAATGGAAGGAATATATTATAGCTTGGCATGTATGGGCCAGTAGATATAGACAATCAATTAACATTAATTCCAATTCCAAAAGCTTTCAAACTTCCTTGGTATGTTAGTGCATTAATGAAAACAAACTATAGAATTTTGCAGAAGTCTGCGACAAACGGAACATTGTTCTAATTGCGAAAAAGGTTTTCATGCTTCATTTTTGCACTGAAAATTGCAAAAGTTCTGCAAACCAGCCATACCGATAGTAATGATCTTTTACAACATGTATTAAGTTTGCAACCTTGTAAAAGTTACGAAACCTTTTTTTTCAAAAAAATTGAAAAAGGTTTGCGATGTGGATGAGTGAACGGAAAAAAAGTTCAACATATTCACGTACATTTGCAACCATTAAAACGCATCATTAATTTATCAAACTTTTTTATCGACGCTCCCATTTTCAATACACACAAGCATTGAAATAATTACAGAAGTTTTCAATTGTGATTGCAAATAGAGAAAATATCGGTCTCAATGGATATGTAACTTTGCAACCTCCTACGAAAAACGGAACCTACTTATCCACTTATATGATTTTCTTGCAGTTTCACAACTGCTGAAATAATTACAAAAGTTTTTATTGTGGTTGAACTAAAGAAATTATCGGTCTCAATGGATATGTAACTTTGCAACCTCCTACGGAAAACGGAACCTATTTATCCACTAATATAATTTTCTTGCATTTTCACAACTGCTGGAATGATTGCAAAGGTTCTGCAAATTGCAGTTGAAACTACAACTAATATTTCACGTTACGCAAGAGATTTGCAACGGTCATTCTTCAACGAAACATTTTTTTGTATAATTGATCTGTTTTTTTCAATAATTTGTTCATAAATTGTGCAAATAGGTTTGAGATGTATATTAGACCGACATATGTCTACAGTGGTCTAGTTAAATACATGATTTCCATCTCGTATATCTGTTACATTTTGTACTGGTTGATTGAAATTGCATCCGAAAAATAATACGGTTACGTAGTTAACCACTACAAAATACATATACATTGAGTATACATCAAACAGGGTGTGAATCACAAAATTGCTCCTGTCCCTTGCTAGAAAGGTTGACAAAGATAAAATACCTAGGTTTTATGGTAGATCAGCATTTGAAATGGGACGCTCCCTCTGACTACGTAGTTGAAAGACTGAGAATGTTAATTGAAAACTTCTATGAATTACGAGATATTCTGGATAAAAGAAACCTTCTTATGTTATATAAATCTCTAGCAGAGTCTGTCCTGAGTTATTGTATAACTGCTTGCGGTGGAATGTTCCATGTAACAGTAAGTCGAGTCCTAACAACACAGAACACCTTAATTAAGATACTATTGGAGGAACCCAGGTTATTCTCAACACACCAACTATATAAAGATACTGATATCTTGAATGTCAGGGGTCTATATTCCTACCAATGTCTCCAGTGGATGTTCAAGAACAAACAAAGTTATGGAAAAAATGATCAACAAACAAGATCTATTGAAAATAAATCCAACAGAATACCCAAATTCTAAAAGAGTCATACACAGAGGTGATAGCACTAAACATATTTTTTTTTATAGAAATGGCGAACTACAAACTCAACATTGAAAGTTTTGTTCTCGAAAACAATACACTGAATATTCAGCAAGAAAAGTCACTAATAACAATTTTTCCAATGCGCATCCAGTCTGGGAAGTTTGGAGTTGATCTTTTCTAACGAGCAACGTCTGCACTCTAAACAATCTTGCCAGAAAGAAAATATGAATTTGACAATTTACTCATTTGTATGCATTCTTCTATTTCACTCTATCAGGATGGTGATTAAAAAGTTCCGCAGAATGTGCAGATAACAAGCGACAAGCAAATGGAGTTCATGTAACATGAGAAGTATCGCAACTGACGCAACAAACAAAAGTTTTCAATAGCGGCCGGAACTTTTCGTTCGAACTCTGATTTTGAATTATACGAGAATAACAAAGTTTCGTCCAGAAACAGTAATCGATTGCGAATATAAAAATTGAGAAATTAATTTCTCCTTTGCCCATTACCTGAGAGTAAATAAACATTACTCCATTCCCAATAGTAATTCACATACTTTGCAAAGAACTACCATAGGAATAAAATAATAACGGAACAGCAGCGATACAAAATCAGTTTTACTCCCTGGTCCTAATTCCCATTGAATCCAACTATATAGAATGTTTTATAAGGATATGTCCAATGAAATTTGATAAGTATGGATATGTCGATGGATAAGCAACCAATGCCAATGCACAGTGGTTCCCATGACGAAAAAAAAGGAACTAATTTGTTTGCTGAACCGCCTCTTTGGCTGCCAAAATCTAAAAAAAATATAAAACAAATATATGCCACAAGGGGATAGTTCAGAGGATGAGGTTGAAAAAAAAATTGTTTTGAGTTATTTTGTTTGCGGAATTGGAAAGGCTGTCGAGAATCATGATAAAAATAAAAAAATAAAAATCGTCACAAAGGGGTGGTTTTTAAAAGGGGTGGTGGGTAAAAAAAAACATATCCGAACTATTGTTTCGCCGGATTACTCCAAAGGCTAACGACAATCATGGTAAAAATATTTAAAAAAATTATGTCACAGGTCACAGGTTTTTAGAAAGGGTGGTTCGAAGAAAAAATCAGATTCGCATTTTCGCGATTCCTTCTAAGGCTGACGAAAATCATGGAAAAAATATTTGAAAAATCTGGCCACAAAGGGGTGGTTCGAAAAAAAATCGGATTCGAGCCTTTTTTTCGCGGGGCGGAATTGCTTCTGAGGCCGATGAGAATCATGGGAAAAATATAAAATATTGTATTTGGAATGGGTGGTTAAACAATAAAATAAGATTTGAGACTTCTTTTTGCTGAATTGTTTTCAAAGCTCACGATAACCATGTGAGAATTTGTCGCAAAGGGGTTGGTTTCAGGGAGAATAACTTTGGTATTAGATCAAATATTTAAATGGCGACTTTTTGAATGTTCAATTTCAATTAGGAAAATCAGTACCAAAAATCTTCTTGAAATATTGTTTATAATATAGACAGTCACATTCTAGCTGAACAGTCGATTGTATTACAAAATAATTAGGCGTTAATTCATTGTGGGTTGAAATAAATCTGATGCGTTTTTGATACACTTTTGCAGAGGCTCACAATTAATTAAATATTTCAAAAAAGTGCAAGTATGAAAGCAATATATAGAAAGTTTTCTAAGGACATGTCCAATGAAATTTGATAAGTATGGATATGTCGATGGATAAGCAACCAATGCCATTGCACAATGGTCCCCATCACGAAAAAAAAAGAACTAATTCATTTGCTGAATCGCCTCTTTGACTGTCAAAAATCATAAAAAAAAATATATAAAACAAATATATGCCACAAGGGGGTGGTTTAGAGGATGAGGTTGAAAAAAAAATTATTTTGAGTTTTTTTGTTTACGGAATTGCTCTGAAGGCTGACGAGAATCATGATAAAAATAAAATAAAAAAAACTTGTCACAAAGGGGTGGTTTTTGAAAGGGGTGTTTGGTAAAAAAAACAGATTTAAGCTATTGTTTCGCCAGATTACTTCAAAGGCTGACGAAAATCATGTTAAATTTTTTTAAAAATATCATGTCACAGGGGGTGGTTTTTAGAAAGGGCGGTTCGAAGAAAAAATCAGATTCGCATTTTTTTTAGCGGAATCGCTTCTAAGACTGACGAGAATCATGGAAAACATATTTGAAAAATCTGGCCACAAAGGGGTGGTTTTTAGGAGGGGTGGTTCGAAAAAAAAATCGGATTCGAGCCTTTTTCTCGCGAGGCGGAATTGCTTCTGAGGCCAATGAGAATCATGGGAAAAATATAAAATATTGTATTTGGAATGGATGGTTAAACAATAAAATAAGATTTGAGTCTGCTTTTTGCTGAATTGTTTTCAAAGCTCACGATAACCATGGGAAAATTTGTCGCAAAGGGGTTTCAGGGAGAATAACTTTGGTATAAGATCAAATGTTTAAATTGTGACTTTTCGAATGTTCAATTTCAATTAGGAAAATCAGTACCAAAAATCTTCTTGAAATATTGTTTATAATATAGACGTCACATTCTAGCTGAACAGTCGATTGTATTACAAAATAATTAGGCGTTAATTCATTGTGGGTTGAAATGAATCTGATGCGTTTTTGATACACTTTTGCAGAGGCTCATCATTAATTAAATATTTCAAAAAATTGCAAGTATGAAAGCAATATATAGAAAGTTTTCCAAGGACATGTCCAATGGAATTTGATAAGTATGGATATGTCGATGGAAAACCAAACAATGCCATTTCACAGTGGTCCCCATATCGAAAAAAAATTACCCAACAATTTTTTTCTGCTAAATGGCCCCTGTGACTGTGAAAAAAATGTATGCCACAGGGGGTAGTTTAGAGGATGTAGTTGAAAAAAAACAGTTCTGACTTTTTTTTTGCTCTGGAGGCTGGCGAGAATTATGATAGAAATAAAAAGGAATTGTCACAAAGGGGTGGTTTTTAAAAGGGGTGGTTGGAAAAAAAATTGAACCAAGCTATTTTTCCGTCGAATTACTTCAAATGCTGACGGGAATCATGGGAAAAATATTTAAAAAAATATTGTCACAAAAGGGTGGTTTTTAGAAAGGGTGGTTCGAAGAGAAAATCAGATTCGCAGCTCCTTTCCGCGGAATCGCTCCTAAGACTGACGAGAATCTTGGAAAAAATATTTTAAGAAGGGGTGGTTCGAAAAAAAAATCGGCATCGACCCTTTTTTTTGCGCGCGGAATTGCTTCTAAGGCTGACGAGAATCATGGGAAAAATATAAAATATTGTGTTTACAAAAGGGTGGTACCTAGAAGGGGTGGTTAAACAATAATGATGTGAGTCTTCTTTTTGCTGAATGGTTTCCAAAGCTCACGAAAACCATAGAAAAATGTGTCGCAAAAGGGATGGGTTCAGAAGGGGAATCTTTGGTATTAGATCAAATGTTTCAAATGGCGACTTTTTGAATATTTAACTTCAATTAATAGAATCAGTACCAAAAATCTTCTCGAAATATTGTTTCCATTAGATATTTCTTCAGAGCGGGGAGGTGTGGGGCATTTTTTGTAAGTCTAACGATAGTTGAATATGTACGCACGTTCATTCTAATAACAGCACAGAAAAAAAACTATGAATGACTGAGTAAATAATCGACCAATTTACCTTATCAAACATGAAATGAAAACTACAAACCTTGATTGTCCTTTCCCCTCAGTTTCACTGGAATTATTCACAAGATGTTCTTTCTGGAGCTAATCGAACTCGGAAAAAAAAGTACACGTATGACGCCGAGAAACGTACACGCAAATGTTTCGCAATAGTAACCCGCAATTCTGAGAAAATGTCATCTGGTCTTTTGTTTACCGTCTCACAAAGTTGGGAGCATCTAGGAAAACTTCACCAAAATTCGAATAAGTTCAGTTTTTTCGTAATTTTGGACCACTGTGCATTGTGATCATTAGTTGTGAAGGTAATCTCAATTCAGATTATATAACTTGCGTGTACCGAATTTCGTTTCAACAAATGTTAATTCCTCCGTGATGATTTTCACCGCAACATATATACTGAATGAGGTTTTTCTATGTTTCTGTAATTGCTCTATGAATAATGAACTAGAGCTCACTGCAATCGTTCGACTGATTGCCAGTTTTCATTTTGTTTTCTTTGTGTTAGAGTACGAAAAATCCTAAACATTAATGACATATGTCGACGAACAATTTCCGTTCATATTATATTCAACGAGTGAACTACATTGTATCCGCTTCGTCGCATAGAAAAACAAAAAACATCTGGATCAACCCGACGAAAATACTCAATATACATCGAACCCCTATATTTATTCACAAATTTGAAATTCATATCTGACGAATGAAGCGTTCCAAATATGCTCGATACATTATTGATGAGAGTGTTTTCAGTCATTCTTCCTGGAACAGATCGTCCAACAGACGAGGATTAATTCAATGAAGTTATCACTTATGAATCTGCTGTTTCTTCCCAACTTGGGAAAATATCATTGATAATTTGAATATGAGGATCAACTACAGATCGTAGGCGATCCAAACACAAACTATATGTGAGAAATGACCAAATCGTGGAATTATTTGCAATAATTTTGAAAAGGCAGTTTGAGAGGCTTCATTGCAGATATTTTCTCAACAGGATTTCTAAAACGGAAATGGGTGGATAAATAAGGAACATTGAAATAAGAATTAACTTGAACACGATCAAAACCTAATCAATTTTCTAGAACGGGCAGCACAATTCGGAGTCAAACTCAATAAAAACAAAATTCAGTTTGAAGATGGACTAGTCAGGTATTGCGGATATGTAATGTCAAAAAATGAGATCAAGTTAGATGACAAATATATCAAAGCTATAACACTGCTTGCATATCCATCCGTCCAAAATTTTTGGAAAGATGTCTGGGGTTTTTGAAATATATAACGAAATTCATTTCCAATTCATTACAAATAACCGCCCCTCTTCGAGATCTATTGAAAAAATAAGCTGTTTTTAAATTCGTTGAAATACATGAAAAACATGTTGATAAAATCAAACTGATAGTGACAAAAGCACCTAATTTGAAAATGTTCAATATTAAGGAGCCAATGGTCATACAAACGGATACATCACATAAATACTTTTTAACAAAAAAGTAAACCGACGAAAAAGTCAACTGAAAAGCAAAAAATAAAATAAACCTTCTTAGGCTAAATGATAATAGAGCTCCTCAACAAATGTGAGTAACTGATTTTGAGTCGGCGCCAAACAAACAATTATCGAAGATAATTATATCACTTTGAAAGAAGTAATCAAAACGCAGCCGTGCATCTCGCTGCCATCATTTTATGATTTACCCAATTCAATTGCTAGTTTGTTTTGCGCCGACTCAAAATCAGTTACTCACATCAGTTTAGGAGCTCAATTATCATTTAGACTGAGAAGGTTTATTTTTGTTTTTTTGTTTTTTCAGTTGATTTTTTCGTCGGTTTGATTTTTTGTTAATAAGTTTTTATTTTTAAATTTGTTGTTGCTGAAATCTACTAATTAATACCTACTTAATTTGTTATTACTTCCAAAATACTTACTTACCTAGCTTACTTCAACTATTAACTATTGAATAATATGATTTTCTATTTTAACTATTTATTGTTATATAATATAAATTAATTTTGAAAGTTCTGATCAGTTGATATCATCACTTTGTATATAATTCCATCCTTCCGTAGAATGTAATCATTTTGACGGAAAACCCACTACAAAGTTATGCCTGATAAAATCGATTAACGGAATAAAATTCAGAAGGTGAACTATCAATATCCTTCATTTTGCTACCCTTATTAGGGATGGATTTTGTTGTTCAAATTGAAATGGGACCAACTTCGAAGTACACCCTATCCAATGAGAAAAGAATTATCGGAATCAAACCGCTTTGTGAAAAGGTGTGCGTGATCATACATAATATATATATATATATATATATATATATATATATATATATATATATATATATATATATATATATATATACCCTAGTATTGGAATTGTCCAAAGTTGTGTGTGTGCAGTTCCGCTCCTACAAAATCGCTCTTTTCTCGTACAAATACAAGTCTTTAATTAAAAAAGTGGTATCAAAATACTCCTATTAGTGTGTTCTGCAAGAATATCATTTCAAAAATTGTGATCCTACAGTGTCAACTGCATAATAGAACGAAACCATTTTTGAAAGATCTGAGAGTGACAAAGTTTCATATCTGCTTCTTGCGACAAACAAACGAAGAAACTATTGGAATACAAAAACTTGAAAAGAGGTATAAAAACTACAGAATACGGCAGTGATAGTCCAGTGGCGTGAAACAAATAATTGATATACACGTAGCAAGCATTTACACTCTTGCCAAGTCGCACAATGGCATCTAAGATTACTAGATCACAAAGTCGGAGTCAAGCAAATATTGCGAACAAGAACTCGAAAAGTATATTATCCGTAGAGAAGCCTTCAACAATTAACAGCATCATAATGGACGAGGATGAGAAATACCTGAAATTTCAAAAGGAAATAGATAGGCTGAAAATTCAACTAGAACTTAATGAGAACGAGAAAGAGAATATGACTAAGATGCTACAAGACGAAATTCAAATTTTGAAAAAAGATTGTCAAGAAAAGGAAAATTATATCATTCAACTGAAGAGATGAAGTCAGGACTTTGAAGATGAAGTGTATGAAGCTGAACAAAGTTTTTCAATAGAAAGTCAGAGGCAACTGCAAACAATAAAGGAACTAAATGAGGAATCTACGAAAATGAAGGAAAACATCATACTTCTGCAGAATAAAAATGAAGAGAATGAATCAAAGCTCATAGAAGCAGAAAATATAATTGAAGAAATGAAGGAAATGAGAGAAAACATGTTAACTTCAATTGATGTTCTCACCCAAGAAAATAAATTTTATCAGAGTCAACTGCAGGATATTAGGAATGGAAGGTAGTCGGCTGATGTTGAACCCTTCAAACAACCGAAGTTAAAACAAATGATAAGGCCCTGAAAATTAAACAAACAAATATCAATATTTTTCACCAAAACATTCAATGCATAGGTAACAAAATCTTGAGGATTGAGGATGCTCTCATTGATATTGAATGTGACTTTTTACTTATTTCGGAACACTGGCAGGATACATTTCAAATCACGAATGTAATTATTGAAAACTTTCAGTTAACAAATGCTTACTGTAGATTTCTCTCAAAACACGGAGGAGTAGCTATTTTCAAACATAATGAATACCACTCGGCAACAAAAGCTTTCGATGTATCTGAATATTGTTTAGAGGGTACTCTTGAATGCTGTGCGGTGTCAATCTTGAAGTTGAATTTGATTATAGTTGTTATATATATAGACCACCAGGCAGTGATTTCAAAATTTTTTTTAGAATTGCTTGAGAACCTTCTGGAAAAAACTTCGAGCCTTTTCACCTTTTCAAGTCAATCATTTTAGGAGGCGACTTTAATATCGATTTTCTTACACTTAGTAATAATCTAACATCAATGGAAGATCTTTTAGGGTGTTATGATCTGTGTTCAACAATTAAGTCACCAACCAGAGTAACGGCTGCATCCTCTACATGTTTAGATAACTTCATCATTAGTTCTAGTTTTGAATGCTACGAATCAAATGTGGTTGATTTTCGACTATCTGATCACTATGCTCAACACATTAGGATCTCTAATATAATTGATGTAATAGAAAGTTCTCAAAGTTATGTGTACCGGAGGCTTTTCTCTGAAAACAATAACAATCGTTTTCTAGAATGTTTGGAAGCTGAAAATTGGAATGCTATTTACAATGAACAGAATTCTAATATAGCATGGGATAATTTCATTACCACCATAATTAGACATAAGAACAACTGCTATCCGCTTCGCAAAGTTGCGTCAAACCCTGAGAAAAGAGTGGTAAAGAATGCGTGGATGACTGATCACGTTAAACAACTTAAAGAACGGATGATTTTGTTCTCAGATTTGTCACAAACCGATCCACAATATAAAATCGCGAGTATAGAGAGTCAGAAGCAATACTGTATGGCACTAACAAGGGCAAAAAAAAAAATGTTGACAACTTAATAATTAATTCTGAGAATAAATAGAAAGCTACGTGGGACATAATTAACAAACTCAAAGGTGCAAAAAGAGGAGAAAAACAATTAGTTGAAATGAAGGAAAATGGTGTGCAATTATCTGATCAGGATTCAGCTATAAAATTCAATTTGCTTTTTACAAAAGACATCATTCAAGACCGTAAAAAAATGTTGATCACATTAGTTTGAATATTCCTAGTTGTAACTTGTCTTTTTTCCTAAAACCTGTCACACTTATAGACGTAGAAACCCTTATTGATAACTTGAAGACATCCAACTCATCAGGGTATGATCAAGTTTCAAATAATTTAATTAAAAAAACTAGTCACTACTTATGTCCGCCATTGGTATTCTTGATAAATAAGTCCTATGAAATGGGCATTTTTCCAGACTGTCTTAAGCTAGCAGAGGTAATGCCTCTCTATAAAAAAGGAGATTCTAATGAACTTGCAAATTATAGAGCTATCAGCTTACTTTGTAGCTTTTTCAAAATCATTGAAATGAACGTTAAAACTCAGCTGAATTCATTCTTAACGCAGCATAACATTTTATCAACAAGCCAACATGGTTTTCGCACTAATATGGGTACAGAGACTGCACTGAATACCTTTCAAAATGAACTCGTCTGTAGATTAGACAAGGGTGATTATGTGTTTGGACTATTTATAGATTTTTCGAGGGCTTTCGATGCGGTTGACCATAACATGTTGATTGCTAAACTCGAACGATATGGACTAAGAGGTATACCTTTGAAGTTCTTTGAATCATATCTCTTGAATAGGACTCAGTTTGTTTTACTCAACGGCACTAACAGTCCTTCCTATACCATCACACAGGGAGTTTCACAGGGATCTGTCTTGGGACCTATGCTTTTCAATGTATTTGCAAATGACCTCATATATTTTGTAGAAAATATTCCGAATGTCAAGATTATATGTTACGCTGATGATACTAACATCATTATATCAGGTGACAGCCAACAATCACTGATCTGTTCTACAGAAATTGTATACGATAACATAATACGATGGTCAGAAAATAATAATTTCCTATTGAACCACAAAAAAACAGTGTTGACATATTTCGGGCACAGACGACAAGACCCACCTATAATATTTAAAGATACAGTAAAACAATTACTCTGTTCTGAAAATGTGAAACTACTAGGAGTTATTTTTGACAGGCAATTATCATGGACAGAGCATACCAACCAATTATGTAAGAAACTTCGAAGTGCCTGCTACAGCATCAAATACTTGAAAAATCATTGCAGCAAACACATTCTCATCACACTGTATTATGCCAATTTGCACTCCCACATGAGATATGGAATACTAAGTTGCGGAAACAGTGCTAATGTAAACAGAGTTTTCATTTTACAAAAATACGTGATACGCATTATTGAGAATATTGATAAGAGGACTAGCTGTAGAGAACTTTCCAAAAAACTAAAAATCCTGACATTATTTAGCGTATATTTTCTGGAGGTGTGTATATATTTCTATAATAATTATAAAAACATTACAATGTGCTTGCCAAACCATGATCATAACACTCGTTACCGCAATATGTTACAGCCCAATTCTCACTGCTCCGCACTTTATCAAAAAGGTTTTTATTTTATGGGGTGCAAATTATACAATAAATTAAATCCGGATATAAAGTCATCACCAAATGTCAGAATATTCAAAAATTGACTGAAAGAATTCTTAATTGAAAAGTGCTGCTACTCACTAGATGAATTTTGATAATTTTTATGGATGCATGTGTGTGTATGTGTACTTATTTATTTATAGTATAGTATTTTGTATTATTCATTTGTTTTCTCTGACATAATACGTACTAGTCAAACTGTTTCGTCCAAAGTGTACTCCATTACATGGTTTTAGTTTTCCTTTTTCTGCGTTACTATGTAACAATTTTCATACTGTGTTATATCTCATAATTTTGGTATATGCATTCTGTGTTTTTTGACATGTTTGTCCATTTATATTTCCTTGTGAATATGTAAAATGGTAAACGAATGAATTATCTATCTATCTATCTATCTATCTATCTATACGCGTCGAATAGAGAACCTCCTCCTTTTTGAGAAGTCTGACAGACTATGAAAAACGGTTTGCCCAGATTGAAAAAAAAAATGCTAATTACAAAATTTGCCTGTAAAAAATTTCATTTCTATATATGTGTACAGATCATAAACCTCTTGAATCAATCGAAGTCAACTTATCTGTGGACTTCAAAATACGAATGAAAACTTCAAAATACTCTCTAAATGTAAAAAATTTGGAAGGTTCCCTTATGTATATTAGCGATTTTTTATCTAGAGTCCCCTTGTCAGAAACTGATGAATATGAAATAGACGATGAAGACAAAATTGTACACTAGCATCCAAATATATTTTTATGTCAGACGAACGAAAATCAGAGTTCCAATGAAAAACGAAAAAAGATACAATATTGAAAAAGGTTTTTGAATTCACCGAAAAGGGTTGGCCACGGAAAACAATAGATATTGAGCTAAAAAATTTCAGGAAAATTAGTAATGACACTTCTGTAGGCAAAAACTACTTTTTGTGAATGACAAGTGGATTGTTCCTCTTTCATTGAAACAAAAAATACAGTATTCACTCAATGAAAAGCATTTTGGAAAAAATATAACGAAAGCTAGAGCAAGAAGTCTTTTTTATTGGCCCAAAATGTCAAGTGAAATTGCTTTATTGGTTAAAAGTCCCCGAAAGATATGCCAAAAATAATGCAAACTAACCTTTATCATGAACTCGGATTCCACAAAGGCCAGGGGATATAATTTTTATGAGAACAATGACTATATGGTGCTTATATTAAATGGGTTGAAATTCGTAAATTGAGGTCGAAACGATCGATCCTCGAATATAATTTCAGTACTGAAGGGAATTTTTCGTTCACAAGATATTCCAGACGTGTTCTGTTATGATAATATGCCTTTCAATAGTTTCAAATTTCGGAATTTTGCGAGTGAATGGCAATTTAGAGCATTAATTCAAGTCCTACATACCTTCAATCAAAAGGCTTGGCTGAAAAAGCTGTTGGCATTGCGAAATAGATTTTTCGGAAAAGCAAACACCTTCATAAGGGTTCGATAGAATAAAGGAATTCACCAATTGTATCTTTAGGACTTTCGCCTAGCCAACTCCTCAATAACTGAAGATTACGGGATGAGTTACCAGTTCATTCCGGGTTGTTGAAACAGGAAGGGTCAAACAGCGAGGAAATCAGAAGAAAACTTATGAAAAATCAATACGTTCAGAAGTACTATTATGACATATGGAAACCCGGAACTGTGATTGGTGAATATGAAATAGACGATAGTCCAATATCATATATAGTGAAGGATGACTCAGGAAGAATACTAGAAGACACAGAAAACCATTCAAAAGCTCTGAGGGCTCCAGAAGATCTGAAGAAAGGGTATCCAGAACGATTAGGACACCTGTCAAATTTGATGATTACAATTTGAGCTAAATTGAGATTCAGTGAAATTCATTCATCAATAATGAATGATTCAATTCAAATAATCTGCTTTTATGTTGTTCTAATTTTGTTTTTAATTGTATTTTTTTTTATTTGTTTCTGTTCAACCCTTTCATTTGTAGAAGGATGTGATAAATCATGTAAGCTCTGGTCGTCATTGACAAACATGTCAATTCACAACTAGACATATAAAGGTACCAATGTACAAACAACGACTATCGTATTCAACATTGATTACATATTGGTTATCAATTGATGAATGAAGATGATTCCAAGACACCGTGGATCCTTACTTATTATTCAACGTCATTTGACCGATCACAGATTCAGAATTCAGAGAATACACGGAAACCGAGAGTAGACTAATGACAAAACAGCAAATCTATCAAACAAATTTCTCAAGGAGGATATACCCCAAAACTTTACGTTCAAGTAAAGTCAAAAAAGCAATTCCAACTAAAACATAAATAAATAAAATTAAACTTACTACAAATATTAAAATTGAATCTTTTGATATCAAGTATTATTTGTAAAAATAAATTACATATGAAGATTCTAAATCTATTGCACTAATCTGCCAAAATAATATTATTATTCAATAAAATAAATTATGATTAAATATTTGGTCCTTTCGTACTAAAATATTTTAACTAATTAAAGATAGAAACCAACCTGGCTCACACCGGTTTAAACTCAGATCATGTAAGATTTTAAAGGTCGAACAGACCTAATTTTTTAGCTTCTACACCAAAAATTAATTTTAATCCAACATCGAGGTCGCAATCTTTTTTTTCAATTTGAACTTTCTAAAAAAATTACGCTGTTATCCCTAAGGTAATTTTATCTTATAATCAAAATAATTGGATCAATAATTCATAAATTAATGTTAAAATACAAAAAAAGTTTACTGCTTCATTCTACGTGTCACGGCTTGGCTTCTGCGAATGTAAGATTGACTGTTTTCTTAGTTTTAACTTTGATCTGTCACGATCAAAATATAAAATGGATAATTGTGATTTGGGAAGCAGTGAAAGAGAGAATAACGAGATCTGTACACCACCGAATTCATTGGAAACGGCGAAAACAGCAACTCTGATCTTATTGTCGGAAAAATAAAGAAATCAATATTCGAAGGCATACGCAAAGTTCATGGATTGGCGAAACTTGAACCAGGCACATTCATTCTCGGAAAATGTCCTTCTCGCTTATTTTACAGAACTCTCTGAGAAATATAAGTCATCATCGTTGTGGAAGATATATCATTCCATCAAATAAATCAATTCAAAATGAATGAATGAACGAAGTATCTATTACTTCCATAAATAATAATTAGATTGCTTCAAAACCCTGACTATCGTATAGTCGTAGAGAACGTCTTCTATTCGCGTACAATGATAGGTATTATTCTCTCGGATAATTATCCTCGAGAATAATAACTATCAATATACGCTCGTTGAAGAATATACTATTACTTCGCAAGTATTATTCGTCACAGATACTTCTGAGCTTCCTAATTTCCTAATGTACCCCTCAATTTGGTCTTGTACTTTCTGGCAATACTGTTCAGAATATTATTTTTCATCCAACATTCTTCTATCAATACAAAGCAACCTTCTGAATACGTTAGTTTTACTTTCTGGCAAATCAACGCTATCACTTTTCCAAATCAACCCTGTTTCGTACCTTTTATCAGTTGTTAGATATTTTTCAAAAAATATCAATAACCCTCCTATGATCAAAGTTGATTTTTCTTTCACTTACATATACGCCGATTGATTTCGTTGAGAAAGACTCCCTGATTAAACGATTCAGTTAATATTCATAACCACAAGAACAAACATTAAAATTATATTGAGAATAATTTTGGCCAGTTCCCGGGGTATTTCCAAGAAAAACCTACCCTTAATTAGTTTTGGTGGCTACCAGTCTATTTTCAGGACCCTGATACACTTTTCGTGCTATCGTTAGATGGATATTGTCCTGACCAATAAGTACTGTTGGCTCATCTTCGAGCAAGTCTTGGATAGGTACACCTTGAGGATGAATATGATTTTTGAAATTGTCCATGATTATCATTTGGGAAGGTAATGACAAATCTTCTACTTTTCTTAATCCCTTCATTTTGAAAATTATCACTTTATCATGAACACTCGAAATTTCCTTATTGATCATTATCATTGTGGGAATTCATATTATTGGCCTATTGTATGCATGAAAGTTTTGTTTTTCCTGATAATCCTAATAACTCCGCTGATCTACTTTTATCGAAGATATGGTTGATCCTTCATTGAACAAAGCGTAGGTATTTATACAACCATTTGTAACACCATTTTTTTTGCTAACGATTCTAATCCTTTTTTGACAATCGATATATTTAACAACACTGAGATAAATATATACAGGGACATACATAAAAAAATAGAACAACCATGAAAATATCCCGTAATATTCCCCTAGTGCTCTGAGCAATATCCACATTTATTGTTTCTTTCATGTGATAGTTCCACGTATAGTCTGGTAATAATAGTATCGTGAATACATCATGTAAACATCACATGAATGGCGTTGCTCGTATTGCCTGAATTGCAAACACGTCGTTCAGAAATGTTGAGTTGGTCTGTTAAATGAAATTCCAATGGGGTGTTATTCCAGCGAACATGCAAGGGTATGGGTCATAAAGATCTCTATTTAAGGTATTTGTACCTGGAATTTTGTTTGGTTCATTTCAAAGTAGGTTTCTCATTGAAAAAGTGGAATCCCTGAAATAGAACGTTTGAACAGCAACTTGAACATTTTATTTTCGTTGAATTTGGTCTGAAAATAGTAAAAGAGAACATAGCTGATTTTGTTTAGTGTTGGAACTAGCCTTGAGAAGTTTAGTATTCAACAATAAACATAGATGATTGAAAAAAAAATACGAACGATATTTCTCATAAAGATCTTAAATTATAGCTACGCTAGTGTCGATTACCAATTAGTTTGGATGATAATTTTATTTATTCCGTGCATTTCCAGAGTGGTAATTATGAGGGTATAGTTGGAAGGGACTATAACATGGACTATTTGTTTCCATTTTTCAAGTAGGATTCTGAGGTTTTGAAAAAATTGCATTTTCATACCCGAATTTCAGTTTCACTGAATCGAACATCTCATGGATTTCCGAAGCAGTTGGAATCTTTGACATGATTCCTCTTCATTAATTGACTATATATTATATTTTATGGATGAATTCGTAGCAGTCCTATAGAAATGGAAATAATTATGAAATAATTGGACAAAAATAAGTATATTTCAGTAACTTTTTCTCTGTGCTTGATTTCATTTTCAGTGCTAATATGAATAATATGACTTCAACTTATTTTCACATTCCAATACCACTTTCAATCCACAATGATCCCACAATTGCTGATAAATTATCATGAAATCAGTTCACGTTGGTGGAACGTGAAACAAGTCAGGCAAATTGCCAATAACAATATGAATATTCGTCACCAGTTACGTGTGATCCCTTGTATTTATACTGGCAACTCCGAATCTCTCATGAAATTCGAATCAGTATTATTTTAATTTCCCCCTGATAATCACATCGCACAAACTAACAGCGAGCATAACTAACTTTGCTTATATTAACATGGTCCATTACGCTCGACGCGTTGACGGCATTTTTAGTCCAGGAAAATAAGTCACTCAATGGTTTTCGAGTGAAGGAAAGATTATCCACGTTAGAGCGAGTCGGTTGAAACTTTTTTCGGAATTTACTGATATGATTCCCAGAGACGATGCTTTTCATTCACAAATACTCTCACTCACATAAGCATTGACATTATTTTTTTTTAACTCCATGTTGAGGATAAACAAACGCACCTCTTGTTATTCAATTGGAGAATAACTCTGGTTGTCGTACAGAACTCGTGTAGATCATTGAAATGTGAAAATATTATCCCCATCATCTTGCTGATGATGCCTAATGGAATATAAAATAGGTCGAGCTACCTCTCATAGTCTGTTTGGTCTTATTTGTAATGGTTTTGTTAACGATTATTACGAATGCCTACAAACCTAGTAATTCTAGGATAGTATGTACCATTGTTCAACAATATCGAAATTTACTATTTCAAGCAGACTCGAAGGTCTTCCATGAAATAGATCACAATATTCTGTCGAGGTTGAACTTTTAAATAATGCTAGAAAATACAAAAAGCATTCCCTGGAAATGGACTGAAACTCATCGAGCCACATCTGGTATCATTTATACATGTTCATGTGATTTCTTGAAGAGGCTTTGTTTCGGTGATCACTCGAAGTTGTATTTAACCACATTCGAATGATAATATGATTTCTAAGTTCACCCAGAATCATTGTGAGATCAAACTATTATTCATAAGACTTTCCTTGAGTCTAGACAACCATGAAGAATACCGGCCAGGATAATGATGGTTATCATTTCTATTTCTGAGATCTACTATCATCTCATGAACGTAAAATAATCATTTTACTGATTTCCCAGCATTTTGATTATCCCTTTTTTCTATTCAATCTCATTCCATATATTCATTTATGAGATCTTTTGGTACTTTCTATGGTAAATTATTCTTCCGAAAATTTTATATAAAATTCCGTTAATATTTTGCCTTCTCTAAATTATATCTTCAATATTGGTACCTGATCATTTTATATAAAAGAAACTGCAAGTTAGACACCAGAGGATTTGAGAATTCCATGTTACGGAGAAAGATTTGTATTTCTCAAAGCATTAATGATGAGATAAATAAACTATATACTATAAAGATAACATGGAGTTTTTGAACGAAGTATTTTGTGGTATAATATGAGCAATGTTGTTTTCTACGGGACTTCATGTTCACCCACCCACTCCCTGGAGTTTACGACTACTTGGTAGACAAATACCAGAGATAAAATGTGGATAATAATTCAAAAAATTTTGAATTCTCCCTGCATTTGGAGCAGTGAGACAGTGACAATAAATAGTATCACAATCCGTAGAAGTAGATGATCGCAGAGCATTCTCAAGGTTCATATTGAGCATGGAAGAAGTACTGAACAGAGTTTTCAGTTTTCAAATATTTAAAAAAATATATAAGAAATCGAAATAGTGATACATTAGGGAGCAATTTAACCTTTTAAAATATAATTTTCTGACAATATTTTCTGGTCATCTTATTTCCAACTTTCTTTGATAAAAGGTTAACTTTTCACGCAGTAGCGTTTTTTTTTATTTTTTAAATTGACTTTTTTTTATTTGACGAAGTTCAATCTCTCTATGAGTCCATATGTTGACTTCTATCAAGGTCCTCGTCATAGATATTGAAATGTGTGTGAGTATTTTTCTCTGTCTATCGACTTGTTGATGAAGTCTCGCAGCAATTCATATTCTGTAAAGTCTTGAGTTTTTTCGGACATTTTCTGGTTTCTGTACCTTTCTCCCTCTCTCTCTCTCTCTCTCTCTCTCCCTTCCCGATGATAATACTTAAGAGCATTTCGAGAATTCGTTTTTCAACTCAATGACAAATTTTCCCGTAGCATTTTGTGATATAGAGGTAATTTCCTTTCCAGGAGAGCTGTTCTTTTTAGCAAGGCTTGGAACATGTAGATTTATCAGAATGATTGATACGCCTGTATTGACGGGGTATCAGAATTACAAGATGATTGAGGTTGTTTGAATGATACTAGCTTGAATAGACTGGCGCGAGGTATTAATAGAAGCCTAGATTCTGCTGGCAACGGAATTCGTTAGTCGGAGTGGGTGCTCGATTGACAGTTTCTGTGGCGCGGTCCAATTATCACACGTTTCAAATTGACATGTTGTGGGCTGTTTATCGAAGTCGTCTTCATCAAGTTCATGTATGAGTTTAACTTTATACGGACGCAATTAAGCTTTTCTTAGAATTTTCTGCACAGCACCACGACAGATCTCATTGTTGCCAGATAAATTTGCAAGTGAACAATGAGGATTTTCTTCAACTCCAAGTGATACATTCAATTGAGTGTCTTTGGCAACGGTAGGCCTGCCACCTAAGGCTCATCCCTAACATTGCCAATCTCATTAAATATATGTAATATTTTGCTTACCATCGATTTGCTTATTGGTTCTCAGTCAGGATATTTTTCATTGAAGATGTCGCATACTTCTTTTACGATCGCCGTAACCTAAGATCATCAAAACTTCTATTCGATTTCCTTTCTGTGACAGCGCCAACGTTATTTCAAATATTTTTTTTCAGGGTAATATTTTTCAGAAAGGTATTATTGAAGATTTATAAATCGATATGATACACAACAAATCAATTTAATACTGACGTATGCAATGGTTACTAAGAACTCATTGTCTGGTTGCTTAGGGCTTTCAGATGTTTTCATGAATTACTCAAGTTTGGCAACATTCTCGTACTAACTACTGAGTAACTCTCAGGTTTTCATTGCAAAATCAATGATGAAAAAATGTTAAGAAATATGAACATTGGTTTCCTTTATACTCAGTATACTGTAACTTGAAGTGTTACATATGATGTATGTGGTATGGTTGAAATCAGAAAAATATGGGCTTTAAAATTTTGATATAAAAATATATCCTTTCAATTCAGAACAAAATATCGATGACGTCATATCTTATAAGGTGGTGGGAGGAAAATGTTTTTTTTTTTTTAAGTTGGGAAACTAAAATACAAAATCGACCTGTCCGAGCTTCACCTCCAAAGATGCTGAAATCGTAAGATAATGGGGTCCTGCAACAGTGGCGCGGTGTTCCATGTCTCTATTCAGGAAACAGATAGGATTCTATACCTCATTGATCGAGCTCGACAAAATGAAAAAAGTGTTGGTCACATAGGGTGTTCAATTTTTTCTGGGCGGATCCCAACTGTGTTTTTTTGAATGGCAACCTATATTTTTCATCGCTATTTCGGTTTCTACATAGAAAATTGAAAATACTTTATGTATATCTTCACTTCGAAAATATTGACGGTTTTCGAGATTTTTAGCATGACAGGTTTTTTTTTCCAATATTCGTCACTCAGAGTATTTGAAATTATAAAGTTGTGCCAAGTCCAAGTGGAATTTGTTTTTGGTCAAATATTCTACATTATTAACATTCCCAAACGATATATCTGAAATCGACCTGTAATATACAGGGTATGAAAACAGCTTGCCACATATTATGAATAAAAATTTGCAGAATCTTCCTTATTTTAAATGGAACACTCTGTATATTATCGATCCATAAGAAGCGCCAACAAAGGCTCTACTGATATCATCGAGTATTCCCTATGGTTACTAGTTGGTTTACTAGTTTTTCTTAAAACAATTTTTTTTTTCGAAAAACTGGCAAGTATTCATATTTCTTCGCTATAATCTGAATGAACGACTTTTCCAAAGCACAATCCATTTGACGACTGATAAAATATACAAAAGATATCTTGTTTCAATTAGGTACATTAACAGGTGTCCTACAGTTTTTCTTAAACATTTTATTTTTTTCGAAAAATGACAATTATTTCTATTCCATGGCCATAATATCAATGATTTTTTTAATGTGAAATCCATATTTGACGGCTATGATCGAGATCATGTTTGTAACCATTTATTACCTGTTGCTAGATAAACAAGTTGTGAATTACACCACAAAATGTACTTCTTGAATATTTACAATAATTTCTATAATCTCGAAATTTGTGCCATATTCTTTCGGTCTAAAACAACCTTTCAGCGAATAAAATATTGATTGGAAATCAAGTAGTCAGGCAAATGACAGATCAAAATATTTGCCTGCAAATGAGTATTGATATCTTTAGTGAATCGTGAAGTTGAACTTTCGATATAATTCCATCAGAATGTTGTTCTCAAAAAGTGATTTGATTTATATGATTTTCATATTAGGTGAAACAGACAGAATTTTTTTATTGGCAAGTAGAATTTTTTTTCAACGGTATCCAGATAGAAGGCATCCAGATGAAAGATCTTTCCGAAAGGTCCTGACACGATTTGTTGAAACTGGAAGTATCAATTATTCTAAACATGAGCGCATCAAGCTACTAATGAAGATAATGAATTTCAAGTTCTTTTTGCTGTTGAATAAGATCCTTGTAGAAGTCAACGACAAATTGGTGAAATGATAGATATGAGTGACAGTGTAGAAACATCGCTTTTATCCATACCACGTTCAATTACATCAAGAACAATTGTATGCCGATTTTGAGTAAAGAGTGAGATTTTGCAATTGGGCTATGGGCTATGAAAATGGAAGACATGTTGAACATATTTCATAAAAGTTTCATTATCAACCTTCATTAAACTTTCTTTTTTGTAGTTTGCCAGTTGACAATTTAAATATCAAGAACTTAAGCTCTGACTTTAATTCATGAATATACACCATAACATGAAAAAAAATATTATTAGTGATATTCATAATGGTTTTTCATTCAATCGTGTTCGGTTTGATATTGTACGATTTATGTGTAAAATTCTGCATCCAATAAAAAAATAATTTTCCATTCAGAAAAATGTGATACATACATTTATTTCATAAAAAAATATTTGTTTGGACACCTTGTAATAAATATAATTGAAACGCAAGATGTCTCTCGTATATTCTTATCAGTCGTCAAATGGATTTCGCTTTGGAAAAAGTCGTTTAGTCAGATTATAGCGAAAGAATATGAATAATTGCCATTTTTTCGAAAAAAAGAGCTATTTTAAGAAAAACTAGTAAACTTAACCATAGGGAATATTCGATAACATTTGTAGAACCTTTGTAGGCACTTCTTATGGATCGATAATATATGGGGTGTTCCATTTAAAATGAGGAATATTCTGCAAATTTGTATTTACAATATGGGGCAAGCTGTTTTTCATACCCTGTATATCACAGGTCGATTTCAGATATATCGTTTGAGAGAGTTACCAATGTAGAATATTCGACCAAAAAAAACCGAAAAAAAATATTATTTTGTCATGCTAGATATTTCGAAAACCGTCAATATTTTCGAAGTGAAGATATACATAAAGTATCTTTTTTTTTCTATGTAGAAACCGAAAAAGCGATACAAAATATAGGTTGCGATTTAAAAAATCACAATTGGGATCCTCCCAGAAAAAATTGGACACCCTTTGTGACCGACAATTTTTTTATTTTGTCGAGCTCGAGCAATAAGGTGATATTATAGAAATATAGATTCCTTTCTGTTTCCTAAATAGAGATATGGAACACCACGCCACTGTTGCAGGACCCTGTATATATACATATATATATATATATTAATATATATATATATATATATATATATATATATAAATATATATATATATATATATATATATATATATACTGGGGACCATAATCGGTGAACTTATACCAATTTTTTTCTGTTTTTGGATGTCGAGAAGTAGTGACTTCCTCAATAGGTACTACTTCTATGAAATCTACCTAAATTGAAAAAGAAACATTCTTTCCGACAAGTTTTTTCATGATAAAATTATTGAAAAATTGCATTTATCGAATGAACACCCTCATATTTTTGTAAGTCTGTAAGTCGTATGTTTCCTATTTTTGCAGAAAATTTGGAATTTTGATCCTTGTATACATAGTTCCTTCAACCTCACTAAAATGCATTTCTTTTTTTTTAGTTTTGATATTTTATTATGATTGATTTTTTATATGTTCCGCAAAATATAAACAATGATACACCATCCATAGACAGCCCTCCACGAGACTTATTGCAGTCAATTTATGATTTTGCTGAATCGGAGCAAAGTTGAGATACGGATAATTCCGTGAACTTTATAAATTTCAACCCAAATTGATGAGGATACGTGAGAAGGATCGAAAGAAATGATCTTTCCAAATATATACATAGTTCCATCCATTTACTCAAATTTCATTGCCGAACTTCATTCCGTAAAGTGTCTTTCGAAAACCTCGCGTGAGTGGATTTCTGTTTGCCCTCCTATAAATGGAGTCACTCAATTCGAATATGTTGATTTCTATCGGGCACTAATAGTTTCCTTTGTTGTTTCAGGGGCATACTGCTTCAAGGAAAAAACCAACTGGATGAAGCAATTTTGAGCTACCGCAGAGCCATACATTTTCGGCCGTCATTAGCACGTAAGTTCAACAATAGAAAACATTAAACTCGACGACTCAACTTCTTGGTGATGTATTTTGTTGAATTCATGTCAACTGGAGTTATTGTGTAGCCACAAATCGACTTTTAATGTCAAGTCATTTGTTGGACGGTGTTATCCGAATCTATCATTCCGTGTCGGGTGGTTCTGTAAGTTTCAACGATAGCGAATCAGATTGAACTAGATACAATTATAATGTATTGTTGAATAGGATAGCGACCGTGGAATATGATTTTTGGAGAGGAAATTCGGTCGGAATATTGAAGAAAACAAATTGCTAATTTGTCGACGTTTCGAAACTTTATCGTTTCATCTTCAGGAAAGCCACCCCAAATAGTCCTGAAGGTGAAACAATGAAGATTCGAAACGTCGACAAATCAGCAATTGGTTTTATTCAATATTCCGACCAAATTCCCTCCAACAAACTATCCAAAAATAATATATTGTATTTTGAATTAGATAGACAGATAGAAGTTTTACTGTCTGAAAGGTTAACATGTTGGATACAAATCTTTACAAATGACTTAGTCATGTAATGCTTCGAGAGGGTTTTTGTTTTCAATTCCGTAAAAGCCACCATCCGCCTACAGCTGTTTCATGGTTTTCCTCCGCAAATTATAGATGTCGCATCTATAATTTGTGAGTTTCACATCTTTGTCCTTTGCCGGCAGGCCCAAGTTCTCTGAGTGTTTTGACACAGTTTATAGCTAAAGAAGCAGTTAGCTCACTTGGACCAAATGCATGTTCCAAGGTTACATCCACTCCAGGGAAAGAATTCAGGATGCGCAGAAGACTGTACGCGATTATCGCTCTTCGAAGTATCCGAAAAATGTCAGTATCAGTAACACAGTAACACGCGGTATGCGCGAGGGATGAAAATCAGAGTTGCGCAGTGTACAAACGGGAACATAAAGATCAAAGTGCCGACGCCAAGTTAGCGAACTGATTCTTCAGCTATAAACTGTGGTTTTGATTCGGATTCGTGGAAGAACTCACTCATAGCCTTCCTGATGATTGGGAAACCATGAAACATATGTAGGTATATGGTGGCTTTCAAGGAATGGAAACAGAACTCTCTTCCTCTTTGATATTTGTGGCGTTACTAGGAACGCGATAGGCGCTAGAAACTTGACTGGCCCATACCGGCAAATCCGTTGGAGACCTCTTAATGTTGCAGAAAACTTCCTGCCTTTGAATTCCACGGCCTAGGTTGAGCTTCCCTCCGCAAGATATGGATGTCCCAGCTATCATTTGTGCATTTAACATTGAATGCTTTTGTATGAACAAATACAATATCAAAACACAAAAAACAAGAATATGGTGGCCAAGAACATACATTCCCAAATAATATGATAAATTACTTTTATCATCTCACAGACAATGGAAAGACTAGAAGCCATATCTGTAGTCTAGTCTACAAGAGACCAGAGCAGCATATGTCGAGGCTAGAGGCATATGTAAAGAGACAATAGAATGCTCAAAAGATGCCCACAAAGCCAAAATAAGATCAAAACTTGCTGAATGTCCTAACGGATCCCGTTCATTTTGGTCTTTCGCCAAAGCTGTGGGAAGAAATTTCACTTCCAGCTCATTTCCTCCCCTAACCAAAGAAGATGGAACACTAGCAACGACTGCCCAGGAAAAGCCATATCTTGCGCTATTTCTGAAATTCTCTGATTCATCGAAACAACCCGAACATTACACCTATTGACAGTCACATGCCCGAGATCACCTTTCGCCAACGTACTATCAGAAAGATTTTGCTGGGTCTCAATACCAACAAAGCCTGTGGATCTGACGGAATCCCGCCGATTGTTCTCAAGAAATGTGCCCCCGAACTAACACCTGTTCTTTGCAAGTTGTTCAACCACTCTTACAATTTGGGGGTATTTCCGTCCAATTGGAAAATTGCAAGAGTACAGCCAGTCCCTAAAAAAGGCAAAAAGGCCCTACCTAGCAACTACAGACCTATCGCACTGCTATCTATTATTCCAAAGGTCATGGAAAAAGCCATCAACATCGAGCTCATGAAATATCTGGAAGACTCAGGAATTGTCAACGATAGGCAATATGGCTTCCGCCATCAGAGATCAACTGGTGACCTGCTCGCTTACGTCTCACATATATGGCAGCTATCTATTGAAAAGCATGGAGAAACTTTAGCTGTGGCATTAGATATCTCCAAGGCGTTCGATCGAGTTTGGCACCAGGGACTCCTCGCCAAGCTTACGTCTTATGGCTTGCCCCCTCAGCTGTGTTTTCTGCTTACTAGTTTTCTCTCAAACAGGTCTCTCCATGTAGTGGTCGATGGAGTTTCATCTGACACTCTACTCATAAATGCTGGTGTTCCGCAAGGATCCATTCTCGCACCAACACTATTTCTACTTCACATCAACGACCTGTTGAAAGCAACTTCATGTCCAGTACACAGCTTTGCCGATGATAGTACCCTCCATACCGCTTTCTCTTCCAGGGCCCCTATATCAGCCCGTGAAACCAGAAATGAACGAGGAAGAAATGTTAATAATATAAATATGGTAGAATTCAATGCAAACAAAACACAAGCATGTCTTTTCTCTAGAAAAGCCGATCTCGCTGTGCCTAACATAACTTTGTCAGGAGTAACCATACCACTGAAGCCATCCATATCGATGCTTGGTATTACTATCAGCAATAACCTTTCCTGGGAAAATCACGTGAGGTCCATTGCCAAAAGTGCATCCCAAAAACTTGGTTTTTTGTTTCGTGCCAAGAGCTATTTCACCCCAGTCAGCTGCTTATGATCTATAAGGCACAGATCCGACCTGTCCTGGAATACTGTTCCCATATTTGGAGTGCGGCACCTAAACATATCCTGAGGCTATTGGATTCTGTCCAAAAAATGCAATTCGTCTCGTCGGTGATGCCTCGCTTACAAACTCGCTCACTTGTCTGGAACACCGTAGAAAAGTTGGCGATTTGTCTCTATTTTATAGATATTTTCATGGGCGATGCTCTTCTGAAATATCAACAATCGTTCCTGCTTTGGCAGTCTCTTCGAGATTAACCCGTCAAGTTCAGTCATCACACCCCTTCGTGGTCACTTTGGAAACCTGCAGAACATCACTTTCCAAAGACTCGTTCATCCAACGAACAGCGAGGCTTTGGAACTCATTGCCTAGGGAGGTGTTCCCCGAGGCATACAACCTTCAGAAATTTAAGAAGAACACCAACTCCTACCTTCTTTCCCTAGGTTCCCACGATGTTCTCTGAACATTACAGGATATCCCTTTTCGTGGGAACCAGAACATAAAAAAAAAAAAAAGCTCACCTATTGAGAATTCTAGTTCGCCTTCTCCGAAAATTATGGTTCAGGTGTCATTCAATTCGGAATGTCATCTATATACTTAAAAAAAACAAGTTGCGCTAAAATATGAATTGCAAAATAATATGGTAAAAAAACGGTTAAGTTTTTCTTGAATATTGTCACGCCCTACCAATTGGACCCTGTGGAACCCTGGCCCCCTAACTGTTCAGGATGCCCACTGAGTATCCTGCTTGGCTTGCGAAAGATTAAAACATTTTTACTTCTGTGATTGTGACCACCCTGGCATAGTGAAATAAAAAAGTGAAGTGAAAACTATTATGGTTCATTAAAAATTATAAAAGGGCAAAAAATACCACAATGGTGAATACAAAAATAGTGAAGTGAACAATGACCAAAAGAAGTGAATAAAAGTAACAGTTACATTATAATGAAAACCCAGGGAAGGAGATGTGTCATCATGGACTGGCAGCATAAACAGGCACAATAAAAAGAACCGAGCCAAAAACAATCATTTCGATTTATATTAAAAATATCGCAGGGTAATGATTTATTGCCATTCAGTACTCAGGGATTGAATTGAAATCCTATACCTGGTTAATGAACGCCGATGAACTTCAAATATGCAGGAAATACTGTATTTCAATAAATGTGGAATTTTCAACTCTGGGCTTAATTATGTTTGAATTTCATCTTCAGGTCTGATAAATTAATTCTGAATTTTTAAAAAGAAATAATTGCTACATTTATATCGGGTAATATTTTTCATATTCGACAATATCTCGGAATCTGTTGAAGTAATCGCAAATTAAAGAGAGATCTTCAAAGAGCAGGAGACATCCCAGAAATAATTCTGACTCCCGGAACTGTAACACCAATATTCATATTTTTAATTTAGGGGTGAAAATAGTGCTCAAAACGGAATATGTGGCTACCGTGCGATAAGCACGCTTTTCTGATATTCACAAACAAAAATTACTGAATGAATATAAATATTGAGGAACCAAACAATGTAGATATGATTTAAATGCGTATCAGTCATTTTCCAATTACTTAGGGTTTTGTTGATTATTAGCTGATTTCCCATACTAAACTAAGAATTTTGGATGTCAATGGATCTCATATACCTTATCGATTGGGAAAAAAAATATCAAGAAGGAAACATTTATTCGGGAAAAAGCAAGGAATGTCTTCCCAAATTCTGTTGGTTAATTTTGTAGTGTTTTTGGAAAACTGTATTCTCAAGATCCTAATGAATTCAACTAGGAACAAAAACTACACAATTCGTTATTCAACAAATCTATATTGACAACCATCCATCACCGATCAATATATCACAAGTTTCATTAAGGAACAATCTGTACTCCTGACAGTATTATGAAAATGAAAGAAACAAAAGAATCTCCTGCTGACATATATGTAAATGTCCTATTGATTTCAAATTTTTATTATTTCTTTGACAAATAAACCAATTTGTATATGCAAGTTTAGAATCCTGTTGTTTTCCTCATATTATGTACTATACAAATTAGTCAGGGATATATATTTACACATACAGTGCATTCCATTCAAAACGAGCCACCCTGAATAACTTTTGGTACAATGATTTTCAGGAAAAATAAAAAAACATGTCAACAATAGTATACAGGGGGACACATTTTGACATATTCACATTTGATGTTACTTCCACTATCGCACCCCCAGAGCATGTCACCTTTTTTTTTAAATGGATCACCCTATATTGTTTCGCATTATCAGATGCTCCATGATGAGCAGATTTCAACAAAGTATGAAATATATGGTCTGACGCATATGGTTCGGGAGCTACAAATTATTTGAGTTGAAAAAGAGCCACCCTGAATGAACTTCTGTACAATCTGTTACCTAGGTTTCATAGGTGTTTTTTGAAGTATACTTAAAAAAAGTCTTATTTTGCCTAGTTAAGTTTGAATTCGATATTCTCTTCATTTTGTATTTACCTACCAGGTAAAGTTACAATTGGTGTTTCTGTTTTTGTGAATTCTTGAGAAGCAATGGTTTATACGCTTCGAGAACGGATTGAAATAGTGAGTTTGTACTACCAGAATGGAAATAGTGCTAGAGCTGCTGCCCGTATGTTCAATGATAAGCATCCAGGAAGAAATGTAGGACACAAATACGTTTCGGAATTATTGAACAAATTTATGGAAACCGGATCTGTTAGCAATAAAAAGCATAACCGTTCAGGAGTTGTCAACGATGAAGCTATTTGTATTGCAGTTTTAGGACACGCTGGACTAATGAAAAATACGCAATCTCTTATTAAGTTATCTCGAGAATCAGGAATCAGTCGTACAAATGTTTTCAGGATCCTTCATAAGTACAAATTTCATCCATATAAGATTAGACTAGTTCATGAATTGAACGAAGATGATTTCGATAGACGTATCGAGTTTTGTGAAAGTCCCACTGAACGGATCAACATGCATCAGAATTTCTTGATTAAAATTTGTTTTTTGGATGAAAGTACGTTTAGTTTGAATGGAAAGGTGAATCGGCAGAATTGTCAATATTGGAGTGATACGAATCCTCATTTATACCGTCAAGTTCATACCCAACGACCTCAAAAACTGGATGTTTGGGCAGGAATTTTAGGTGACCACATCATAGGACCTTTTTTTATCGATGGTAATTTGACTGGTGAGAAATATTTGGATATGTTGGAGAATCGAATAATACCGTGCATCAATAGGGCAATTGAGGTGGATATGAATTTATTCGAACAAGAAATAGTTTTTCAGCAGGATGGTGCACCTCCTCATTATGCAGTACCAGTGGGATAATTTTTGGATGATCATTTTCCTGGTCGCTGGATTGGCAGAAGGGGTCCTACAGAATGGCCACCAAGGTCTCCGGATCTCTCTCCTGTAGATTTCTTTCTATGGGGTCATTTGAAGTCTAAAGTGTATGAGATAGAATCAACAACATTAGAAGATTTGAGAAAGAATATTGCAGAGAAATAACTCCCGAGATTCTCAACCATGTGAGGGCGGCAATGGAAGCTCGTTTGTACCATTGTATGGAAGTTGGTTGAAACGTTTTTGAACATTTACTATATAATTTTTTTTTCTTCTCATTGTCAAGTCATCAGATTTTGATTCAAGAATTTAATAAGAAATCTCTTTTTCTGATTTACTGCTTTATTTGTCTCTAGAACGAATATTTCAAAATGGGGCCTCCTGTATGAATTGTTGACCTGTTTTTTTCATTTTTACTGCAAATCATTGTTTCAAAAGTTATTCAGGGTGGCTCGTTCTCAACCAAATAATTTGTAGCTCCCGAACCATATGCGTCAGACCATATGTTTTATACTTTGTTGAAATCTGCTCATCATGGAGCATCTAATAATGCGAAACAATATAGGGTGATCCATTAAAAAAAAAATGGTGACATGCTCTGGGGGTGCGATAGTGGAAGTAACATCAAATGTGAATATGTCAAAATGTGTCCCCCTGTATACTATTGTTGACGTGTTTTTTTATTTTTCCTGAAAATTATTGTACCAAAAGTTATTCAGGGTGGCTCGTTTTAAATGGAATGCACTGTATATGTATGTGTTATCAATTTATATTTTACAATCTGTGTATTTAATTTTCACTCTTTTTGTCAGTATATATATATATATATATATATATATATATATATATATATATAAATATATATATCTTATTTTGTTATCGCCATTCTAATCGAAAACATCTTATTTGTATATAATTTATATTCCCATCTCAATTGTAGTGCCCTGAAGATAATAATAATAATAATATTGATTGATCCGTCAATCTTTATTGACCATGGGATACAAGTCCAAAACTAATGATAGAAGTAAAATGAAAGGTAGAACGCCTTGGTAGAAAGCATGGTGGATAGTGTCAGCCTAGGCTGTTTTTAAACTCAACCTTTACAAATAGTAAAAATAATAAGAATGTATAGATAAGAAGAGAAAAAAAGGAAAAAAAAAACAATAACGCTTCACAGCCCCCGATAGCAAGCTATGGTCATGGAGTGGAAAAGTAGGAATATATTAATCATGGAAACGTAGTTTCAGCCTTTTTTGAAATAATTGATTGTACGAGACCTAAATTCACTGGGTAGCATATTGTAGTATTTTGGTACAAAATAAGGAAAACTGCGAGTAAAGATAGATGAATTGTGCTTGCGGATGACTAAAATTGACCTATTGCGTGTAGCAACCCTATTTTTAACCGACGAAATAAAAAAGGAGGAGGTTCTCTAATCGACGCGTATTTTTTTTTATGTGTGATCACGCATAACTCTTCACAGAGCATTTCGATTCCGATGATTCTTCTTTCATTGGATAGGGTATACTTCGAAGTTGGTCCCAGTTGAGTTTGAACAGAAAGATACATCCCTTAGGGTGGCAAAATGAAGGATATTGATCGTTCACCCTCTGAATTTTGGTCCGTTAACTGATTCTTTCAGGCATAACTTTGTAGTGGGTTGTTGAGCGATTCTTTCAGGCATAACTTTGTAGTGGGTTTTCCGATTTGGATGATTCTTTTTTTATTACAAAGGGTTTATCTCATAGTTGATCACATTCTAATTTGGAATGAGATGTTCCACCTATGGGTAGAAAAATAGGGAATGATTGATTTTTCACTTGTGAACATTAGCACACATATGTAGTTGACATTGACAGATCCTCCTACATGATGAAATCAACTAACCAGAACTTTCAAAAATTATTTATTTTATATAACAATAAAAAGTTGAAGTAGAAAATCATATTATTTAACAGTTGATAGTTGAAGTGAGCTAGGTAAGTAAGTATTTTGGAAGTAATCAAAAATTAAGTAGGTAGTAATCAGTAGATTTCAGCCACAAAAAATTGAAAAATAAAAACTTTTCAACAAAAAATTAAACCGACGAAAAAATCAACTGAAAAGCAAAAAATAAAATGAACCTTAGTTTCAATGATAATTGAGCTCCTAAACTGTGAGTAACTAATTTTGAGTCGGCGCCAAACAAACAAGTACTTGAATTAGGTAATGCGTGAAATGATGGCAGCGAGATGCACGACGGCGTTTTGATTACTTGAAAGTAATATAATCATCTTCGATAATTGTTTGGTTGGCACCGACTCAAAATTAATTACTCACTTCAGTTTAGGAGCTCAATTATCTTCAAGACTAAGGTTCATTTCATTTTTTGCTTTTCAGTTGATTTTTTCGTCGGTTTAATTTTTTTTATTTGAAAAAGTTTTGAGTTTCCGGTTTACGATTCATTAATAAATTATGGGTGGTGGTTAAGAGGTGCAAGGCTCTAAGTTTCATAGTACTTTATAAAAGTCGAAACGTCGGCAAAGAATCAATAGTGGTTTCAGTTATTAGATCTTACCCCAACAAAATTTACAATTCACTATAGTCAGGCCAGAAAACTTCCAGATTTTTTTCATATTTCTATACAATATTGTGTACCTTCATTCACACAAACATGCTCAATGCAATAAATGTTTCAATTCAATGCTAATTCTCCCATTCCTCACCCGCTCACGTATACCAATAGCGAACTAATCCAAAGACTTCCAATATGTTTCCAGTTCAAGGAAGACACTCGTCGCTGTCAAGATCCACACGCTTCCCCATTCAAATATAACACCAACTCCCGTTCGAAGGATATTGAGCACCGAAAGAATCCGAAGAACGTAATTTATTGAAATATAATCTAATGAAACATTCTTGGGATGCTTCGCAAGAGGAGAGCGGCAGCGGCAATTGATATTTCGAGAGAATTAATAATAGATTACGTGGAAAAAGTCCGCAGAGTCGAAAACTCCGGAGTCCGCAGAGAGATTACGGTCGGCAAAAGTTCGGAACGTCACAAACTTTAATTCCTTCGGATCTGAAATAAATATAAAATACTGAATGCAGATTGCTCTTATTCTTGGAATATATTTTCCGGTTGAGGCCCCCGCCTAATTCGACGAGATTTCCATAAGAAGTGTTAATTACAAGAAGTTTCGTTACCGCTCCCAGATTAGGTATTCATGAGGAGGCAGCTTTCCAGCCGCACTCTCGGAAAATACACGTCGGTAACGTTAATAACTAAAAAGTCACCATGAACAGAAACATTTAATTTTCCGTAAAGTATCTGATAACTTCTCGTGATATTTTCAGGTGCCACTACTTGTACATATTACAATACTATGATTGGTGATTTTTTGTTATTTCACGAGTAGATTTCGTAGAAAAAATATCTATTCGAAATATTTCTATCTAGTGCAAATTTTCACTTATAACCCCCATGAATTATTGCCGGAAATTTTTTGAGTACATGAATTTTCTTTAAAAATTCATGTACGAGACAAATTTCCCGCAATTAATTCAAGCACGTGGGGGATTCAGTAAAAAAAATTTATACCAGAATTATATTTGAATAGAAAACATTAAGTCAATATTTATGATGACGTAATTCACAAATAAATAGAAGGCTGTGTGTAATGGGAGTTTTGGGGAAGATTTTTTCTGATTTTCCCCGTTTCCTAGTAAAATAAAATATATAATATCAGATAAATATTATTAAAATTAATTGATTTCATACAATTTTCATACTAGGTTTCAGGGAAAAGTTAATAATGACTAAAATGAAAGTGGATAGTTCGTATTGCGGGAGATATTTTTTATTTTCCCCGTGCGCTAGTAAAATAAAATATATAATATCAGATAAATTTTTATATAAAATAGAATGTTTTCATACAATTTTACTGGGTTTCAGGGAAATGTCAATATTGATTAAAAAAAAAGTGGATGTTCGTATTGCGTGATATTTTTTTTATTTTTCCCGTGCCCTAGTAAAATGAAATTTATAATATCAGATACATTATCATATAAAAATAATTGATTCCATATAATTTTCTTACAAGGTTTCAGGGAAATGTCAATATTTACTACAAACAAAGGTGATATACAGCAAAAAATATATAACTATACCTATACATATATACTTAAATATTTTTCATATTCTTCTAGGTTTAGTTCTAAGAAAAATTAATATTAGCGGTAATAATTTGTTTTTCAAATAATTCAGGAAATCGGGATATTCTATACTTTATTCTAAATAGAATGTTGTTGGCGTATTTTGCCGGTTAAAAAAATATTTTGTAAAGTTAGCCATGGATTTGACATTCACTACTCCTGTCAATCAATATTTTATTTGTGGCATTATAAGTTCCTCAAAACATTGTATACAATCATAAGTTACTAAAAAAGTGATGATAAAATGAACTTTCAATCGTATGAATTGTGTTCCTTTTGCAAAAAATCACAGCACATAGGAATGTTCCATAAAAATTTAAAATATCTAACATACCTAGTGGAAGAATCTGGATTAAATCCTGAGCAATAAAACTTATTTAAAGAGATTGGCAACATTCTGCGTGATATTGTGCCTTCTTTTGGACACAAATCTAATACTCAAAGAAATAAACTGGTGTCTCAATATTAATTTTATTTTATGAAACACAGACATATTATTAAAAAAAATACCGGTTCTGTGTTTTATTCACCACTTAGGAAAGTGGAGGTAGAAGTGGAATTTTTGAAGAATTTAAAATTGATAAATGATGTTATAGAATGTACACCCTAATAAATTGTTGTAATATTTCCAACTTATAAAGTAAGTAAATAAAAAATATTGTCAATATTATTTCAATATTATTTTTGTCTAATTATATGATAGCTGTCATGTGCCGGGAAATTTCCACTCATTAATTTTACGTCTACATGCTAATGTGGATGAAAAATTTTCAGAAAATTTGCTGGTTACCATAGTAATAATGTTGAAATAAAGCATCTGATTGGTTGAAAGTGACTGGTGTAAAATGTTCATTATATTGTATGTATTTTCAAACATATCACCGTTTAACTAGTACGACAATCTGAATAAAGAGGTCGTCAGTTTCATTTTTCATATTTCAAGTAATAATATTATATGATAGAGAGCTATTTGACACTGTCAAATGTCTCAGTCCCCGCCCCATGTTGAGTATGATGTTTTTCTCTCATGATTAATTTGATTCTTCAGTCCATTTATGGGATTGTGAAAGCCAAATCATGTATTTACATTATGTTTTTGCACCGTTTATCATGGTGTATACCTTTAAAAAGAAGCAACCACTCCCCTTTCAGTTCATGCCATCCAAGGTTGAACTTCCGCCCAATATGTAGTTTTTCCCCCCCACATGTAAGTTATATATCACATCCCTTTATTATACATATTTTATATTAGATATATCTTATAGTTAGACTGAAGATGGACCTATAGAGGTCCGAAACATGTTTCTCTTTCAAAATAAAACATATACTTGGAGACGACTTCGAGTTTTCATGTTAGAAATTAGCCACTCCACTTTGAGCAACTACGTACCTAATCCTTCCTTCCAAATGGTATTACTGATTTTTTTCATGAAGAGCTTCAACAACAATTGAATGAGAAATAAAGAACACAAAGTCAGTTTCACAACGGAATCAATATAAATTGAAACACAATTGGTAGACTACAAGTGAAAAACAACTACTTTCCTGAGAATACCACGCAGAACGTTGAATGATTTCACCTGAAAATCTATGCAAACTTCCATAAAAATGAAAATTGATTGCAAATGTTTCTTCCTGATAAGCTCGATTATGTTTAATTCATGCCGGGTCTGCCCAACAATCCGCATACCGGTTTCAGGCTTTTGGCCCTCATCAGTACGGAGTAGTCACCAGTCAGAGATCTGGAGAGCTCTGGCCGAAGCAAGACACAACATAAAGCTTACACCAACTCTAGGTACGCCGGAGAAAAAGTAACTTCCAACCGGCGGTATCTAGTGACAGAAAGAAACACTCCATACAATTTTCCTACCTCGATTGGATTCTGAATAATAAGATTCCATCTCAGTAGGAGTGGCTGAATGCCCGACAGGCGTGTATATCAAACATGTTAGTGAATTTTCTGAGAGCAACTGACTTTTTCACAAAAATTCAACTCTATCTTCATGTGGAGTCTATGTATATAAGTGTACTAACTATCTTCCTTGATAATGGTACTGATGATCTTGGAAATCAATGCACCCCAATTTAGAAAAAAATAATTTTTTTACTAACCCACCACTTTTAGAAAATAGAATCGCGCAACCCATCAAAAAGAAAATTTGCGTGAATTTTATCACGTACCATCGTAGTTTCTGGTTTGATTTTTCTGAGACCATCACAAACTTCACTTCCAGAAAATTCGGTAATAATTAAAGCATCATTCGACATGTTGGCCCTAGTATTATTTCGAATGGCTCGACCAGGTGTAGCGAAGGAATTATGAAAATACTCTGCAAATGAATTTGCAAGGCTTACGGGATCATTGTGTTCAATACCATCATAGATTATAGATTGAAGGCAGGGAAGATGAGTGTTTCTTTTTTTTTTAAGGAATTGCCAGATTTTTTTTGGGCCAGTTTTGAGTTGCTGCTCAATATTTGGGCGGTACTGTTGATAGTTAAATTCAATTTCAGATTCATCTTATGATCGTTTGGAATTCAATTAATATGAGCTGATTTCGCGATCTTTTGTGCCTGCTCCAAGCTTTGTGCTTACGTTTAAGTTTTTGATTATACTAGTGTTATACCAAGGCGGGTAGTTTCTTTCATAGGCCTTAACTTGTGGCACAACAGAGTTGATAATTCCATTCAGCTCGTGATAGAACAATTCAATCCCGCATTTGAGTCAGATACATTTTTCAAGAAAAACCCAATCAGTGTCAGCAATTTTTTTGTAAGAGTTCTGGAAGAATTTGATTTTTTGTACTCATAATAGACCGACCGAGTTGGTTTTATTTTAATTATAACGACTCTTAGCAATTAGTTCATATATAATCAGGAGAGAGGGATGATAATGATGGTCTTCTTGAATCAATATTTCGGGAGCTGACTCAACACTACATATCAAGTTTGCCAAGGCCAGATCTAGAATTTTGTTATTGCTTTTGGTAATACTATTATATGAAGTTGTTTGGCGTTATTTTATTCAGATAAAAATACCGGCGATGATAATTATGTTATGAAGGTTCGGAACAATAGAGAAAATGTGTTGATGCTAGACCATAGTGGAGGTTAGCACTATGGAGAAAATGTCATAGCCATAGACAATGTCCATCCGTGTTTGTATTGTTTTTCAATACCATATTTCAAGAGATAGTCAGTCACCCAACCAAACCTGTCAGCTCCAACAGATTCACAATAGCTCCCCGATTCATCCCCATAACTACCGGAGTGAACCGTATTATTAATGTGACGTCCTCGATGAATCAAAAATGAATCTTTCTTCCAGTTTGTCACGAGTCTTCTATTATTCATTTGTTTTCATTAATCTTGATTCGTGTGAAGGCGAGTCTGTCTACTGACTTAATGTGTTTCCTGAAATTAAATTGAATCGTCGCCTTTCGTGACCTTTTCGAAAAAACGGATGTGATGGATTAATCTATTTTTCATTGACTCGGGCGATTTACTTTCGTGAACGTGGAAGATTATATCGGCATAAAGGTGGCATTATGGAAATTATGAAATGACTGGAATTATCTTTGTTGATAGTCATTTATAATTATACACCAGTGGTGTTTGATTGCTCTGATGACATTGCGGCCATAATGGAATGATCTTGTGATAACTGAAATCGATATACCGCAATAAACTCTGTCCTAGATACAATTTGAATTCAATGAGCATAGGATGCTCATTCAAACATAATGAAAATGAGTATTGTTTTATACAGGGTGACCTCGAAAATAACGCATCAGTTGAAAGGGTATGTGGAAGACGGCATTTAAAACAAAAAAATCCATATTTTTTTTCGTGAAGTTGCTATTTTTTTTAATAATTGGACATCAAAATTGCATCATTCACCAAAGGTGCAAGTGCAATACATCATTTTTCATATAATGCGCATAAATTGATAATGATTATGATAGATCGAAATAATCGAAACTTGTGTTTTTTATCGGTCTTGGATTTCTTCATTGAGGATATTGACCAACTGAAGCTGCATTTTTATGGTGTCTTTCTGCTTTCCGAATGATAATAGGGAACACAAATGTGTCTTCTTCAAAAAAGTATTTTGATTTGCACATAAAGATTACCATCAAGAGAGCTCGGCAACAAACTTAGAAATAGATTTTTTTTCAATTTGTTTCATTATTCGAAAATGAAAATACGATTTTTTTCATTTCATTCAAAAACGTACTCCTGGCGCATCTGTTGGGCGTAGGCATCGTTACTTCACACAGTTCAATTTTTGACCGCTAGTTGCTTCGAACTGTGAATCTATAATTTTATCCGCCTTCGTTTGTATGTTGTACCATGTTGTACTCATATTTTCATAATAATAGTGTTTCCGATTGTTACTGAAACATCACATTGAGAGTGAACTTGAATTTATATTTGGGTTGTGAGAATTGACTCAATATTCCTGAAACAACCACAACTGGGTTTGGGGAAAGTTATTCAAGTGAAGGTCAAATCAGGATTGAATTCAGGACCACTTTTAAACTTTACAATTTCGACAAAATTTTGGAATTTTAGTAATTATTTTCATAAATTGTAATTTGTGATTATCGAACTGAGAGAAAGAAAATAAAATCATGCGTATTCCCCATTATTGTCGTTTTATTGAACTGGCATTCCCATTCTGGTTGCTAACGTTCCTTCCACCTTTTGGGCTGGAATGGTTGGTAGAAATAAAGTGGGAGACTGTCAAACTGTCACATCGTTTTTTAGTTTCAGCGTGTGTCATGAGATGAATGATTATGGAGATTGAAACAGACGATGGGGTATATGTTTGGTGTAATCTAGAAAGTAAGTTTGAAAAAGCAAATGTAGGAAGTTTCAATGAACTAACTTCAATTTCAAGCAAATTGTTATGAAATGCTACAAATTTACAATCCTGGTGTACCTGTCGCGAAACCAAAAACAAGCAAGATGAATAATTTGCTGAAACAGACTGAAACGGTATAAAAGTAGATAAAACGCTGAAAAATTCATTGCCTGGAACAAGCAAGAGTTAACATTCTCTAATGGAACTGAATGATCTTAAAACAGTAGAAAAACCTCTGGAAGAACTCTGACTGTCTGGTAGCACCACAAATAATCATTATGTAATGGAACCAAACGTGTATGGGTTCTCAAAACGAAGAACGCTTAACAAATATAAAATATAGTAAATGGGAAGTTTTCAAAGATATTGCACTAGAGGTACAAAATAATAGACTCTGCTCCGCAGAGCAGTGTGCCAATGGTAATCATAGCTATGAAACAATTTTCCAATTATTCCATCAAACAAAGAATGTTTCTCTTACATTGATATTGAAGTAATTGAAATGAAAATTGAAGTCTTCATTATTTCCTATAACACCAATGTATATTAATAGTTGAAATTATAAAGAATATAAGGAGATTGAAAGGCAAAGTTGATAACAAGAGATGCTAATTTGTTGATTTTCCACCCAATCTTAAACATGAGCACATTAGTGAACAACTCCAAAAAACATCGATATATGTAATTCAACAAGAAGGTAGACGAAAGTTGAACAGAAACAATCTGTTTTGAAATCGTGTTGAATGATATTGGTGATTTCACATACTTAATAGTCATACGATTTCCTGATGTATTCAGTTATACAGGTTCAGATATAAATTCATCTGACGTTGATGAACGTCACTGGGAAATGTTATTTACCGGTACAAGTTATTTTCGAAGAAGATTGGAAGCAAAGAGAGTTTTTCTGTTTTCCATATTCAGCCAACCAGCATTGTGCGGTGGGAAAAAAATAATGTCACGCCCTCTTATTCCGCATATCAAGCGTAAAAAAAAGTTCTTGACTTTTTAATATTTTTGTTTGAACTGGTTAATTAAATTTGTTCCATTAAGGAAGGCCGCATAATTGGGATTTGACAAAACCTGAGTTTCACAGAAAACTCATCTCAACGCATACCACAGCCAACTCATTTTTGTCGAATCTCAGGTTGAAATCTACTAATAGTCCCAGAACTCTGATTTTGTCGACTATTTCAACAGTTTCGTTATTAACCATAGCATCAACCGAACTCATAACATCAACTCTCTTCGTATAAGATCCAAATGAAATAGCTCTTGATTCAATGGGGTTAATAATTGATCTGTAGCACCTTTCACAAACGGATCCAGTTCTTGATTGAGTATGTTGCATGTATTTTTGTGTCGTTGGGAAGGAAAACTGAAATATATTTAGGCATCATCTGCATAACAGTGGTAGCATACACTGCTGCGTATTGCAGAGGATATTGGTGAGATAGGAAACAAATAGCAACGGTCCTAAAATTGAACCTTGTGGTACACCAGATTTTAGAGGGAGATAGTCAGACTGGGATTCGTCAGTGGGTACTTTCTGATATCTATTTTTGAGAAAATATCCAAATATCTTAATAGCCGTGCCTGGAAGCACTATACAGGGTGGGGCAACCCATACGACACGGTCCCTATAAACCAAACCATTGATTTTTTCGGGAATTCCTCCATTTTATTATATGTATATTGATTAAGGCTGCAACAATAAATTATTTTGGAGTCTACAGGGTGGCTCAAAAAAGTGTGACATATCAAAGTTGTGTTTTTTTAAATGATACACCCTGTATTTCGTAACACTTTTGAATAGGTCAGGAAAAAATAATATGATTTCATATGAGGTACTATGTACCTAACTTCAACCGTTCTCGTGTTATTGATTTTTTCTGAAAATACTAGGTACAATTGGAAACTGAATAACATCGAAATGTATAAAAATCATCCCTTCGAATTCTGACCAAGCATGAAAGAGGTTTTGGTCTATTGATTTCGATAAAACCCGTTTCTCAATATCATACAGAATGTTCAAAAATCATTGCAACTTTTTTATAATTTCGGACAAAGATAAGTTTCTTATTTCAAACAGAGCACCCTGTATTTCTTTGGTCTGAACAATATAAAATTCAATTATCTTCCATTTCATATTGGAGTTTTCTATACCTAACCTAAATAGTTTTTCAGATATTGGCTTTTTCAAAGAGTAGTTCTTATTTCAATGCATTCTTTGAATCAAAATAGCTTTGAAACGACATTTATTCAACGTGTTGAAAGAATTCTTATCGACAGTTATTGTGTTTTACAGATTTGATTTCAGCGATTGGTGAGTCGTTAGAGAATTGCCTTTTGGCGACGGGGGTGTATTCCCAAAAATATCCAGACCGGAATCATCCAAACAAGTTGGTTTTCAAACGATTGCTCCATCAATTTCGTAGGACTGGAAGTGTAGCTTATGAAAAGGCAAATAGACCAAAACCTATCATTGGAAATGAGAAAAATGAATTCCTTATTATAGGATCAATTATAGAAAACCATCATACGAGTCAACGTGAGACCGAGAAAGATACAGGGATAAGCAGACGGGGCATTTCTAGGGTAATAAAAAATACTAATTTCACCCGTACCGTATTCAGATGCACCAGGAATTATATGAAATAGACTTCCATCGCGAATCAAGCTTCTGGACAAGTTTAGTGGAGATGAACATTTTTTGGATTCCATTTTATTTTCTGATGAATCTACTTCTCATAGTGAACAGACACAACTTCCATTATTATAGTGAAGTGAATCCTCATTTTTCCGCACTCTGGATCACCAGAATAGATGGTATGTTAACGTGTGGGGGGAATTATAGGTACACACGTCATAGGACCATACTTTTTTATGGAAATAATTTTTTTTACAATTTTATGAGATGATCTGCCTGAGCTTCTGGAGAATGTGCCGCTTAATATCAGACAACGAATGTGGTTACAATTGGATGGAGCTCCGGCACATTTCAAATTCAGCGTCAGACAGTTTTTGAATATGTGCTTTCCGAATAAATGGGTAGGGTAGGACCACAAAATTGGCCAGCGAGATCACCAGATTTGACTTGCCTCGAATTCTTCCTATAGGGATACTTGAAGAATGAGGTTTACGACACTCCACCAACCACACTGGAAAATATGAAGGAGATAATAAGGGCTGCTTTTCGAAGAGTGACGCCTCAAATGTTATTAAATGTTAAGAAGTCTTTCATAGAGAGTGTGGTCGTCATTTCGAGCACCTCTTTTGAATTAAATACATTTGTGTTTCATATTTTGTTGTTGTTCCAGTAGAATAATGAAAAAAATTGTATAGTCTGTTCAATGAACTACTGTCAGAATATGAATGTGAATGATAACAACTGTCAATGAGAATTTTGTGAGCAAATCAAATAAATGTCTTTTCAAAGCTATCTTGTTTCAAAGAATGCATTGAAATAAGAACTACCATTTGAAAAAGCCAATATCTGAAAAACTATTTGGGTTATGGTTATGAAATGAAAGATAATTGAATTTTATATTGTTCAGACCAAAAAAATACAGGGTGTTCTATTTGAAATAACGAAGTTATCTTTGTCCGAAATTATAAAAAAGTTACAATGAATTTTGAACATTCTGTATAATATTGAGAAACGGGTTTTATCGAAATCAATAGCCCAAAACCTCTTTTATGCTTGGTCAGAATTCGAAGGGATGATTTCTATACATTTCGATGTTATTTAGTTTCCAATTGTACCTAGCATTTTCATAAAAAATCAATAACTCGAGAACGGTTATAGTTAGGTACATAGTACCTCATATGAAATCATATTATTTTTTCCTGACGTATCCAAAAGAGTAACGAAATACAGGGTGTTCCATTTAAGAAAACAACACTTTGATATGTCACACTTTTTTGAGCCACCCTGTAGACTCCACAATAATTTCCTTTTGCAACCTTAATCAATATACATATAATGAAATGGAGAAATTTCCGAAAAAATCAATGGTTGGGTTTACAGGGACCTGTCGTATGGGGTGCCCCACCCTGTATAATTTGAGATAGGCAGTAAAAGTTCATAACTGATGGCATCAAACACCTTACTAGAATCAAGTGTGAGGTGTATGGTGTAGGGTCCTCGAACTTTGGCTCTAATGATGATAACGCAGGGAACAGCTGATGTTTTTTCAACTTCACCTATTAAGGTGACTTGACGCTGCAGAGAAACTGATGTATTCTCAACTTTTCATAAACATACGTAGCTCTCACGATATTTCAACGAATATGGTAATGAAATTCAAAAAAAAACTACTATTATTGAATCCCAATTAGTGATATTGAATTCCTGATTTTGTTTTCCTTTGATTGAACGAACAAAACCTCCTTCATCCAACATACACAAAACATTACTACAAAACAATCCCGTCAAACTTTTTTTCCGTCGTTCAAAAGCAGATCTCTACAAACCGAAAGTGAATTCATTTCCTTTATCGCGGCCAATATCGGTTCGAATAACTCACATGACCTAACCCTAAACCCGAACGAACAAAAACCCTCAAAAGTCCATTCCGGTTCTTGGGCTGAGCGGCCGAAACGTCAAATTAATTCAAATGTTGCCATCTTAACCAAACCTAATTCGATTAGGACTAAGGAAAGCCCCGCAACAATCACTGTTGTGGTCGGTGTAGGGGTACTTGATAAATGGAAACTGTTTTTAGTTGAATGATAATGAACAGGTCGCGTCCGTCGGCTTTCGAGGCGCCCGAAAATCCATTTGCTAACGCGGTTAATTAACTGTCAGAATGGAAATTGCAAAAGGCCAGCGGATGCAATAGCCAAGAGATATATTCTGAATTCTGTATACTTACCCTGAAGCAGTTGCATTCGATTGCATCGCACGCCGTTCGCGAAAAGGATCCTAAACGCGCGTTGTAACGTGTTTTTCTGGAAAGAAAACACTTGAGAATATCCGTTTTTACCACGTTTCTATTAGCTCGCTCATGTGTCTGTCTGGTACAAATCTTGCAATCGATTCTAAACTAACTTTCTGATGAGCTAGAGACTACACATTTCGGAAATGGCTCAGAACTGGATGGCAATACAATATCAATTCGTTTTCTTGTCTACCTGTATTTTGTACGGACCACCGGAAAGTGAGGTTAGGATCACACAATCTCTCCATACCGGTGACGAGCGGAAGTTGTTTTGCGATCTAGAGTGTGCTTCGCGATAGTGAACCCTATTGCGATTTTCGATCTTACAGGCATCGCGCAACGGAGAAAGTGAGGGTGGAAAATGAAAAATTCTTCGAAAGTAACGAAGATGCTCTGATGAAACGTGTAACACAAAAGTGAAACAAGCGAGAATAAAATGCCACAAATGAATACCTGATGGGAAAACACTAAAAAAAAGACATTTTAAAATGTGGGAAGACAAGTGAAACAGATAAAAACAGTGTAAGTGTACAACTGACAACAGTGAAATTTCGAGTGGCACAGTTGCAGAAGCTGAGAAACTGTGCCAAATCTGCGGAATGAGATAGAATTTCTGCGTTTCCAAACTTACTCACAGTGAAAAACAGTTCAATATAATGAAAAACGTAACTCAACTCAACACAGACACTAGAGAGCCCCGCCTTTGTCGAGGTTAACGCAAAAACCGAAAAACCGCAAACTAGGAAATATAGTAACAAGAAACTGGAGTCCAACCATTCAAAATGTGAGGAATGGAAAGGGGAATGAGGATACACCATCTGAAAACCCATATTCAGAGAAAAAGTCCTGTTCTCCACACTTGCAAAAATACTGAAATACTGAATTGAATTGAAATGGAAAACATACCAGCTAGGAATAAAACGAATATAATAGGTAACCAATGGAAATAAAAAAGGAAAAGATGAAGAAAAATCAAAAGCTCCAGAAAATAGGCAAGAGGAGTGAGCAAATCAAAAAAACCGAAATTAGAACTGAAGAACATTCCCAAATCCAGATACCCAGAAGGAAAAATTCAATAGGGACAATGAGCGCCACAAAGTTGAATGAAAGGAATAATCATTGAGTTTTTTTCAATATACCACGTTCATAAACCGTACCAAAAAGTATGAAATAATCATTCAAATATTTTTTTTTCGGACTAAAGAGTATATAATGATTATGTAAATGATTTTTTTAATATACCTTTCATAAAACGGACAAAAACTATTGAATAATTATTTAAATAGAACTCCTTTACTGCTGTGTTCACGACGATTCCAAATCAAAAATTAAACTTCTGTATTTTGCGTAATTTGTTTTTGTATACTCATTTATTCACACGATTCACACGGAATACAAGCGCTTTGCTTCACTATAAAAAAAAATCACGAAATACAGAACTTTAATTTTCGAATTATTTAAATATTATTTTTCAATATACCACGTTGATAAAATGGACTGAAAAGTATAAAATGATTTCTCCTAGCATCATACAGATTCGTAACCCCATAGAGATTGTCCTGAGAATTTGTGATTGTGAATTTTTAATAGTGAAAATAGTTGTAATATTTTGAATTGAATCATGTATAGTTCAAATGAAGTGAAGTATTGTGTGGGTTTTCTGAACGACAGCTATTCCTTACACACGTTACTATTATTTATTGCATGCGCCCCACTTTTTCGAGAGGAAAGTCAATGGTGACATTTAATTTTCCCCTGAATCTATCCATCGGCGAAAATCGTTTCAAGTGAATTACTGATATTTTGGAGCATTTATGTATAGATAATGACTTTATCCTTTTCTTACATTTACAAAAAGTTGGTTTCTGTTCGCCATTCAAAGTTTTTTCCTAAGTGAATGAATCTAAACATTGTGAGAGTCTGAGCTGGCCATTTCTCTGTGGAATATGAAGTAAAAGGTCCCAGCAGAGGTCAAAAGATACAAAACAATAGCCACAGATAGTACAAATCAACTTTGATTCCAGTTGACCAACAGAGTTATCAACAATTTTTGAGTTGTCCATCCATTCTTTGATATCTTGACCAAAACTCCTGTGTCTATTCATGGTCGCAAAATGTCCCGTCAATTACTGTCAGGATGATGTAGATCTGCATCTATATTTACTGTTAGGATAGGTTTGAGCTTTCCTCACTCTGTTAACTCCTTCATGAGGACCTTCCAATGAATATCTGAGAATTTCCTGGGCGTCTTGTTGAGCATACCCATGAAAATGCGAATCTTTGTATCTGGATTCTCGAAGAAACAGTATTCACCACCCTATCAGTCGAATCTTTCGACCAAGGTTTTTTATCACTAGCGCAAATGCTTATATCAAAGCTCTCTTCATACTTGATGTGCTCGTGTTTTCTAAGATACTCATGCAACCACCTGGTATTCGATAAACATTGTATTACGCTATTCATGAAGCAGGTGTTGCCAATGTTTTTCAATAGTGAGTCCGAGAATTTTGGCGTTTTCATTCACAAGTGGACTGATGGTGTTGTTGTAGTTATAACTGAATACATCATTAATGCTGACATCATACGAATAATCGTTATCAAATAGTCTCCAATCGCGTCATTCCATCAGAATTGTATTTTTCTTTGATTCATCAAGGTATTCTCGTCCTTTAATACAAGGTTTTTGAGGCTGTAAAAAAATGTCATCCAGTTTTCGGGATGAGGGAAGTGTACCCACAACTAATGCGGCGTTTCCTCTTTGAATTGCCATACTAATGCGCTGATTCAGAAAAACATATGATCTAGGATCATCAGTACATATTTTTCTCAATTTCTTCTAGAAGTTCCTAGGAGTGAGATCCAAACACTTTATATATTTCAATTGCCACTGAATAAAATGAATAAAGTTCTTCTATATTTGAATATTTTCGAATTTTCAATTTCTCAGCAGAAGCAGTAGCAACAACATTCGTGATTGAGGTCGTTATGAGATGGAAGGCTGCAACAGTATCTACACAGGTGAAATCCCAAACCAAAGGCTTTCCCAATTTCCAGGGTATAAGGGTCATTGCGTCTGGACGTTTTCAGCCGTCTTTACTCATTCCGACAGGTTCTAATACTGGGGGAATTTCCGCAGTTGTAAGAGCTCGTTTCATTAGTTCATGTGTTCCATTTTCTTCGACAATAGATCCACATCTACATCTATGGCTAACACAAATCGATGTTTCCAAACGGAGGCCAACTGCAACCCTGAACGATTAGTCGTCTTATAGAGTACCCAAAAAATCAACTGGTAGAGCATTGAGCCAAGCTCTTGATTCTCTAGAACTAACAGCATTGAGATGAACCTTTTCAAATTTAGATTCTGCAGCTGAGTCAAGGAGTTGTTCGTATGTTGAATCGATCATTGGAATATCCCAGGCTTTTTGAGATTTTCTTCTCTCTCAGGAAGAGCAACTTTTGTTTTAGAGATCCATTTCTGTTCACTTTCCAAATTATATGTATCTTGTATTTCCTGAAAACATGTTTGTAGATCTGTTGTAACCAAAGATTCACTACTTTTATAGGGAGCTAAACGGATGCCAAGCCTCCTAATTTCACGGGAAGAGTTACTTGATTCCAGTTATTTTCATCGAATCCATCATTAGTAATTTATTCTGAAGAATTACACAATATCGAATCGAAATTTCGAAGTTTTTTCAGGCATTGCCAAGTTGGACTGCAACTGAGTATACACAGTGTCAGTCATAAAGTTGGCTACATATGGAAAAAAAATTATTTAAATTTTACTTAAATCACGTGACCTCAGATTTGTCGGGAATTTTGAAAAAAGTTGTCTGTGGTGTCGAAAAATGGGTCAAATTGACAAGATATCGGGAAAATGTATCATGAAAATGTGTTTGGATTCCAACGAAGACCCCATGTACCAATTTTGAATCATATTGAAAACAAACAAAGGTATCATTTTATTCCTCTTTCCTTACTAAGAAACATTATACATTCTTGTTTTATCTGGAAACAGCTTTGATAACCCAATTCACATGAGTTTGGGTCGAAACTAATCAAATATTAGTGGAATATACATTTTGCGGGAGATTAATTATGAAAACACGATTAAGTATTGTCACTAGGTATAGTCATGCCTTGTATATTGATGCACATGCGCTTATTCAATATTCTCAACCCGTAAATAAAATTCAAACCAACTGTTATTTGTAAATAGAACTTAATAATACATTATTTGTCCCGGCTAGATTTAATATTGGTTACCTGAAAAGCAATGTTTATAAACAACGCCCATCTTGAAATGTAGAACATTCAGAAATTTGTATAAGGAATTGTGCCGCACTGATCAACAGAACTATGTTGAAAAATGTTCCCTGCGAAAAATTTACCAGAACAATTCTATGTATGGAGCGTTAAGGTGGTCACGTAGAATATTGAAAATTTGTACATTGTTTGTTTATTGAGTTTTTTTATTTTTCCACTTCAACCTAATCAATACTAAATTCAATTAGGATAAATAATGTATTATTGAGTTTTAATTATAGATATTAGTTGGTTTGAATTTCATTTACAGGTTGAGAATATCGAATAAGCTCATGTGCATCAATATACAGTGCATGACTACTTCTAGTGACAAGACCAAATTGTGTTTTCATAATTAATCTCCCGCAAAATGTCTATTCCACAAATATTTGATTAGTTTTGACCCAAACTCATGTGATTTGGGTTATTAAAGCTTATTCCAGATAAAACAAGAATGTATAATGTTTCTTATTCCTCTCCATAAAATAATATTTTTGTTTTTTTTTTTCAATCTGGTTTCAAATCGTTACATGAGGTTTCTGTTGGATTCCAAACACATTTTCTCAATAAATGTTTTCGATATCTTGTCAATTTGACACATTTTTCGGCACCACAGACAACTTTTTTTTTAATTCCTGCCAAATCTGAGGTCACGTGATATAAGTCGCAACAGATTCTTCAGTTATCAGACATGCAGAAACAAACCGCCATTAGAGTTGTTCAGACATTTCAATAACAATTTTGTTTCCCATGTGTAGCGAACTTTATGACGGACACTGTATATTTATATATATATATATAGAAAAAAATCTATGAAACTATCTTGAGGATGCAGTCAAAATAACTGGTCTGGGTTGAAGAATACTCTTTGTTATATGGTCGAGCTTTCGGAAACGTTTATTTCCTTTTTTTTTCTTTTTTTTTTCTTTTTTTTCCTTTTTCAAGACATTGACTTGAAAAAACGTTTCCGAAAGCTCGACAATATAACAAAGAGTATTCTTTAACCCAGCCCAGTTATTTTGACAGGATGCAGTCAAGATAGTTTCGTAGATTTTTCTCTTCAACTAGTCAGTCAAGACTACTCTCCTATATTTTATATATATATATATATATATATATATATATATATATATATATATATATATGGTAATTGATCTTGAGGATGCAGTCAATACTGGGCTGGTTTAAAGAAAACTCTTTGTTATTTGTCGAGCTTTCGGAAATGTTTATTCCCTTTATCAAGACATTGAACTTTGAGGTTTATAGTAGAAATCAGCGTCATTGCAGTAAAAACAGACAATCATTTACATATTAATATTCTTACAGTCATCAATGGTATACTAAACACAATACCAACAATTGAAATTTCAACGTTGAAATTTCAATTGTTAGTATTGTGTTTAGTATACCATTAATGACTGTAAGAATGTTTATATGTAAATGATTGTCTGTTTCTACTGCAATGACGCTGATTTCTACTATAAACCTCAAAGTTTAATGTCTTGATGGAGGGAATAAACATTTCCGAAAGCTCGACAAATAACAAAGAGTTTTCTTTAAACCAGCCCAGTATTGACTGCATCCTCAAGATCAATTACCCTTTTTCTTAAACTAGTCAGTCAAGACTACCCTTCCACACATATATATATATATATAAATATATATATATATATATATATATAAATATATATATATATATATATATATATATTGCAATGTTTTGATATATTGAAAAATATAAATTGTTTTTATATAATGAATGAAGCTAATAGTTTTTGCTATTCTTTGTGAGCCTAATTGATATGATATAAATATTTCTGCCCCTGTATTGTATGCTGTAATAATAATTGCCAGCGAACGTCACTGTTCTCTCGTCACGCTACCAACAATTATTATTTTCCTCACCACGGCTAAACTACAGTTGGTACGCCCTTATCTCAAGGTGGCCGGTTCAAAGCAATAGAGTCACTTGCCACTGCTGGCTAACTTCAGTTTATTGAATGGTCTTTGGTATGTTATTGATCATTGTGAGAAAACAAACAACAAAATATCATAAAGCAATTATCTCCTTTATTCAGGAAGACTTAATAATACCTGGCCTACGAGAAATAACCTATACTAGGGTGAATCAAACAAATATTCACGGATAATAATAAATCAGATCATGGATAGATAAACAGAACCTCACTTTTTCCGTGAGAGTGAAGTTTTCTGTTATTGTTCAAAATAGAGTGACATAAAGTTCTTCGAATGTGAAATTCGTTATTGGTGAAATAGTTCAGGACCGGAAGAGTACTATTAAAGTTTTATACCTGGTTGGAACTGTTGGTGTTCTAATTATACCATGAAACAGGATGTCTCCTCTCTCCAATCGCTGTCAGGACTGCAATATCATGAATCAGGAACTATATAGATGCGGAAATCACCATTTGGATCCGTGGATATGTTATCATTAAGGTAATATTGGTTTTGTTTACCAAATGATAGGATTATTCCAACTTTCTTTCAGTAAAATTTTTGCGTGGCATCCGCTTGGAAATTTATTTTCGATCTCCTTCGAAGCTTTGTTTTTCTATCGCCTAGATACCTCTTTTTCTCATTGTTTTTTTATTTGAATTTTTGAATTGGTGCACTAACTTTGTCACTTTTCACTGTTTATATTTATATTGCATAATTTATATATACAATTATTTTTCCACTCTTATCATTATTTACAAATTAAAAAAAATTTGGCTATTTTCATAAAGACGTTTGCTGTTCTATCATTAGCTACTTTTAGTTAGCTACAATTTCATATACTGTATGTTTCAAATTTTATAAATGTGTTGATTCCTTTTTATTCATGAAAATTTTGTAAATTTAGACTTTTTGTTGTCTTTTGAGCAATTATGGGTTATAATAATTTTGACAGTGTATGAAATTGTTTGTTTTACAGTATTTTGACATTTTTATCTATCCATATTCTACCTAGGCTCACAATATACATAGAATTTCAAAAGTTATTCACAAACAAACTCTTGAAACCATTAACCATCTAGTAATTATTCTTTTTGTGGGTTTTTAGTCTTTTAAAATTTACAACTGGCATAACATAACATAACAATATATCATTATATATATATATATATATATATATATATATATATATATATATATATATAATGATTTGGGTATAGATAAACAATTTCTGAGGGGGAAATACGCTATGTGGGCTGGAAATTCATCGAGGCGGAAAAACATCAAATCCATTTTCTTCATTTTGATACCTTGAGCAAAAGACTTAAAATACTCAAGAGACATATTGTCAGAAGTGTGAAGTTACCATTTGTCCAAACCAAATTTTTTTGACTCATGAATGATTCTACAGAATTCTTCTTGGAAATTTTCAAAACAGTACATCCAAATACCTTGTATCCCCAACATCATATCTAATATCTTGTTGAAATGACCAGGTGAATAACTGATCATTATGGATTCCCATAATGTGATGAAAAATATTCACGCTATGAAAACTGCGCTCGCTCGCCTTGTGTAGAAAATGCTCCAATAAAATATCAGCCGCTCAATACCGAGGAAATTTGCATGTTTTAATGAACAGGAAACTCGCAAATCTACTAGTCGAATTTATTGCAAGCTATACATATTTTTATTGAAACCGCTCCGGTGGTAAATTCGCTCAAAGAAGAGGCAGCGTGGAGCAGAATATTGATGAACGGCATCTAAAACGTCAAATTATATTGCAATCAAAATCCTTTTTGAAATCTTTTCATATTCTCGTCGGAGGAGCATCCGTAAGCCGTCCCCATATTCAATGGGAGGATCCTCCCAAGAGGATCGCATCTTCATTTCGCCCTTCCAGCAATAAAACTCCACCACCGGAACGCGTTTTGCATAAAAATATGTCTCGGATGGAGAAGAAAGAGATTCGGCCCAGAGATATGAATTGGTGTTATTAAGAAATCCGAATGTTGAATGGCTCCTCGGATATTTCCATTGCAAGTTTATGAATTCAACGCCGTTATTGACGCTGCTTGCCTCATTCACATTACTTGCAGGGTGTGTGGGGTTCGAAATGAAAGATAAGTGAAATATAGAAATTATTATTGGCATTGTGATGATTAACCATTGCCATTTCCCTAACAACATAAAAAAGACGGCTTTTTTTTTTTCAACATAAAAATTGAAAACAAACCGAATGTGATTTGACCAGAAACATTTTTTATCAGAACTCCATCTGATCATTGCTGCATTGCACAATATCTTACATTTTCAGAATTGCATTTTGGGACCACACTATAAACGTTAATATTGAGAATGGCAAACAGGAAAAAGAATGCTAGGTCAAACGCTACGATTTTGCTGAAACCTACTGACAATAATGAAACTCAATCACCCATTGGTGATTCGAAAAATAAAAAATTTACTGGAATTGATGGTATCTCTGATGAAATCCTCAAACTAGGCAGCGAATATATAAAATAATAATATATAATTTATTGACGATTCCAATAAAGATATATATATATATATATATATATATATTATATATATATATATAATATATATATATATATATATTGTTATGTTATGTTATGTTATGTTATGCCATTTATGAGTTTTTAAAATGAAAAAACTCACAAAAAAGAATAATTACTGAATAGTTATTAGTTTCAAGAGATTGTTTTGACATAATTTTGGAAGATCTATTTATTTGTAAGCCTATGTATAATATGGATAGATAAAAATGTCAAAATACTATAACACAATCAATTTCATACACTGTCATAATGATTATAACCCATAATTGGTAAAAAGACAACAGAAAGTCTAGTTTTACAAAATTTTCATGAATAAAAATTGATCAACACATTTATAAATTTGAAACATACAGTATTTGAAATTGTAGCGAACTAAAAGTAGCCAATGGTAGAACAGCAAACTTCTTGATGAGATTAGCCAATCAGGGAATAGATGGTCATATGGAAAATTGGAAATTGTGAGAGAATAACAACGGGGTGATGTCATAAGCAATTATTATTGAAATATGTACATAGTAATAAGAATGGGAAAATAGTTGTATATATAAGTTATATAGGATGAACCCAAACAGTGAAATGTGACAATTTGGTGCGCGAATTCAAACATTCAAATGAAAAAGAAGAGGGAAAATTGGTATCCAAGGGAGCAACAAACAAAGCCACAAAAGGAGATCGAAAAATTTACAAGGGAATGCCACGCAACATTTTGGGAGAAAGAAAAAATGAAATAATTCCAACATTAGAAGAGAAAAACCAATATTACCTTAATTATACAACATATCCAAGTGTCCAAAGCTGAATTCTGCATATGTATGGTTCCTGATTTATGGTATTGGAGTTCCTGATAGAGCTTGGAGTGAGAAAGGATCCAGTTTCAGGGCATATTTCGAACACTGACATCTCCAGCAGGTATAAAAACTTCAATAGTGTACATCCAGTCCATGAACAATATCACAAATAACGTATCTCACATCTGAAGAACTTTATTTCACTTTATTTTGAACCATAAAAGAAAAATTCACTCTCAAGGAAAAAGTGAGGTTCTGTCTATCTATCCATGATTTGATTTTAATGATTATCCGTGAATATTTGTAGATTCACATTAGTATAAGTTATTTCTCGTAGGCCAGGTGAAATTAAGTCTTCCTGAATAAAGGAAATAATTGCCTTTTGATACTTTGTTGTTTATTTTCTTACAATGATCAACAATCATAATAATGACCATTGAATAAACTGAAATTAGACAACAATGGCTAGTGGCTCTATTGCCTGAACCGGCTATCTGAGGTAAGAGGCGTACCAACTGTGGCTTAGCTGTGGTAAGGAAAATGATAACAATTGGCAGCAATGTGACGAGAGAACAGTGACGTAGCTAGCAATTATTATTACATTGCAAAATATATTATACAGGGCACAAATAATTATCTATATCATAACAATTTGGCTCATGAAGAATAACGAAAAACTATTAGCAATCATTTTATATACCAACAAATTATATTTACAAATTATCATTACATTACAATTGGCACCCAAAACGTGGGGTGAAATAATAACAAAATAATTTGTTATATTATCAATACATAACAATATATATATATATATATATATATATATATATATATATATATATATATATATATCAAAGTATTATGTACAAAAATATTACATTTTTTTTACAAATATGGGGTTAGATTTGCTCTCTGAGTACAACATACCTAGGCATAATTGCCTGTGTGTGTGTTGTATCCAAGGCTTCCCTGAAAACTATCAGTACTGTACATAAACTATGCTAAAAATTTAGGCGGGCAAAAAAATTTACAAGAAAAAAGTAGAAAAGGTAACCTTAACTGGTGTAAAGCATGACTTCACCCACATGTGTATTTTATATGTGCACATTAATTTTAACCAAAATTCTGATGATATTCGATGATTGGTACAGGGCAGGAATAGCAGCAAAATGGTGGGCTGACCTTTTTTTCTGTAATAACTATCGTTGTGTTTTATATAATGTTTCCTTGTTTCTCAGAATATAGTTTTTTATTTCAGTTTTGAAATTACTTAGTTTGTCATTTTATTTCAAATGTACCGGTATTGAATTGTAAAATTTTCGACCGAAAAATAGAAACGTTCTCTGGGTTATAGCTTTTTTAATTGTATGTATTGCTAATTCTTCATTTCTAGTTTGTCTGGTTGGTTGGACAGATCTGCTTTGAAGTGAGTTTTCAGTTGTGTATACTCGAATCATACATTAATGTGCATACAAAAGGCTGATTGGAAGAATTTTTGTTTCCTCATATAGTAATTTTGTGTAATACTGTTTCTTTTTCCTGAATATGATTTTTTTATGGAATTTTGTATGATATGTGGAGGAAGTAAGTTGTTTACGGAAGCTCCTCCCCATATTATAATACTGTATCTTAGAATGGATTCTACTAGGGAAGTATAAAGCTTTAGTAGGTTTTTTGCGTGATAGGATATCTCTCAATGTGTAAAATCTGTGCAGTAATGCTCTCAGTCGTTTATTGACATTCAAGATGTGCTCGGTCCAGCAAATGTGTTGATCCAGAGTCACTCCTAGGTATTTTATAGATGATACTTGATCTATTTCTGGGCAGGTACATATACTAGTATCAGTGCAACTTGATTTGTGAAGGTTTATAAGATAATCTATAGGGGGTTGCGTATCAACTGTAGGTGTAAAAGGTATGAATTTAGTTTTGGTGACGTTAGGGGTGAGTAGGTTATGGTCCAGCCAAATTTGTTATTTTCTTAGAACTGCTTCTGCGGTTGACTTCATTTCTTCCCAGCTCGTACCTGTGAGTATCAAGACTCTGTCATCTGCATAGCATATTATGTTGGATGATAAATTTCGTATTTGAACTACATTATTCATATAAACCAAGAAAATAAGTGGCTCCAGGATAGTATCTTGTGGTACACCCCTTTTGACAGTCAATTCTGAGCTCACTTCTCTCTCAATCTTCACTTTTTGTGATCTATATTTCAAATAGTTTAACATCAGGTCCAATGCTATACCTCGAATTCCGTAGTTCTCTAATTTTTTTATAAGGATATTATGTGAGACCGTATCAAAGGCCTTTACAAGGTCAAGGAAAATAGGCAGACATTTTGATGATTCATCTAAAGCTCGCACTGTTTTTCCGAGGAAATCAGCTATGGCGTTTTCAGTACTAGATTGTTTGATGAAACCGTACTGTCTGTCTGTTATAATTTTGTGCATGTTAAAAACGTCAAACAGTCTGTTTTTCAAAGCATGTTCAAATATTTTGGCAAAATTATTGATGACAGAAATGGGTCTATAGTTATTCATGAGAGTGGAGTCTCCTGTTTTAAAGATAGGGGTTACGACAGATTCTTTCCATTGTAGTGGTATTATGGATGTTTCGAAGCAGAGGTTAATTATATATTGTAGGGTTGATTTGTTGAAAATATAAACAGGATGTTCATAAAATCATTTTAATCGTGGATTTTTCAATTCACAGAAAAATCTTTCTATCAATATCCAATTGAGAATGTTTCCCTTTTCAATATTGTAGGGGTGTTGTAATATGGTTGAGTATATGTTCTATGGTTCTGGCTGTGATTTTTTCGTTGTTGTGATAGGCTCTTCATTATATTTGAATTATGGTAGATTTGTTTCATTGAGTTCCTTTTTTATTTAATAATTAAAAAAAAATAATACCTATCATAACAGAAATGAAACTCCGGCTATGTTGTCTTACCCTCTTTCAACACTCTTTTTACCCTATGAAGTGTGAGTCATCTCCATTCTCATTGGCATGTTCAATAGTGCCAACTTGGCGCGCTGCTTGATGTCAATGTGCTATTTTGTGGGAAGATCATGATTAGATTAACAAAGAATGCAGAAAAATCGTCAAATAGTTGTTTTTATTTAGATAAATCCTCAAAACTGACCTACTTTGCGAAATCTAACTTATCAAATGTGAAATGGTGATAACTTGTTTATGTGTGATCAGTACTAGTTGAATGAACGTTTGGATGTTATGAAAAAGTCTGTGAGCATAAAAAATCTTCAAATGTTCAAATGAAAGGACACGAATGATCAGATAATCAATATAAGTTTCTGGACCTGATACGTTGCACATTGAGTTCAGCTTTTGAAATACCTTGTTATTTTGTGGTGTTCTCCTGCCTCTTGGAAGTTTGCGTGCTCACTGGAAAATACAGCTTCACTGCAAAAAGCCCCCTTTTGTTCCTGGGAATGGCATGGACTGGATTTTTGTTCTGTTAATAAAGTGAGTGGATTTTTCTTATTTGTTTATTCTCCCATTGGTGTCTGAATTAGTTATATCACGTTTTTGGATAGTTTTGCTTGTTTTTCTCTTGTAATTTACTATAATTTTTCTCCAAAATTGGTACGTGGTTTTGTTTTTGCATCAATTTTTCATCTCCCCAAGCCTGTTACATTTTCTCTTGGCAACCCACACATTTTGTTTTTTTCAAATTTCAAAATGTATTGCCACTTTCTGTCTGATTTTCAGTTATTCTTACTTATTCTGATGATTTCATTGACAATATCTAATTCTAAACCTTATATTCTATGTACAAATTTTGATATTATTCATATTTGACATTTTCCTGTTTTCATAATTTTTATATTTCATTATTTTCCTCACATAGTTTTTGACATCTCGGTATTGGGTTTCCTCTTGATATGATTGACCATACAGGATGTTCCAACTTGGATACCATTTGATTATTAAAAAATTTTTATGAATTCAAATTTCCGTTTTATTTTATTGTTTTTGCAATTTGGATGTATTGTTGGTCACATACTTATGACAATAGAGATACTTCCGGACTGACTTTTTGATACATATGCGTTGACTAGAACATGTTGTGAGATTCTAGAATAGTGAACAGTATAGAAAAATTGCAAAACAAAAATAGCATGAACCACGATAACTTAAACACCTAATAATAATAATAATGAATTATCATTTTCATTATTTCAAAAACATCTCCTAACATAACAATATATATATATATATATATATATATATGAATATATATGTATTTATATATATTTATATACATTTATGATATAATGATGATATATATATTTTTTTATTAGTCCAATTTTTTTTTTAAATATATGTATAATTTTTTAATTTAGCTGTATATTTCGTAACAATATAAAAATATATTTCAACAAATGGATAAAAATGGAAAACTGAAAAACTGAAGGTGTTGGGTTGTCCTCTTGCTCATAGAAGAGGACATATTATGAAAAAGTAACAGAATAAGTAACAAAATGAGTATAGGTGGTGAAAGGCCCATGATCAGTATGATACTAGTCTTCCTCAAGAGCCTGTGACATATATTAGTGATAATTTTAAATGAGATTTCGTATAACAATATGTACATATCAATTTATAAGAGAAAAAAAAGAAACATTAAATGGAAGTCATCTAATGGACAGGTCTAATCAAGTTCCATATCCCTGAGCACTGGTCAGTGAAAATAGAATCAATTAGTAGTTTTTTTAAACTACTCAATGATAGAGCTTTGATATTTTCTGGTTGTACATTATATTTCTTGGCAATGCGATACGAGAATGAGTTTTCACACTGTCGGTTACGATGTTTAGGTATAGACAGGATTTTTTTCGCGGATATTTAGGTTATATATGTCTGTCCGATATACGTTATCTTCGCATTCAAGTATGCAGGAGTATGATGTCTTATTATTTTATGGAATAATGTTAGAGAGTAGAGCTTCTTCCGATTGGTCATACTCAACCAACGGACGTCATGTAAAGTATGCGAGATCCTGTCAAATTTTATTATGCCATATATCAACCTTAGACAAGAATTTTGAAATTTCTGTAATCCCATATATCCATTACATTTGGACAGGGAACATATATATAATCGCAGTAGTTAGCATGTGCGAGTACAAGTGATTCGCATAATAATTATCAGAGGTCTTTGTCACATATAAAGAAATACTTGTTTCAAAATTGGTATGAGGGCACCGTTAGTTTTGAAGTAAGAGTCAAGGAAATCAGTATTTGGGAGTAGTTAAATAATTCATTTCCCGCATGTTTTTTTCTCTGTTCTATAATGTTCTACCCGGAATTCTCTTTAGTGTCATCTTCTCGTATTCCAGTGATAATTCCTCAACAAACCTCTGAGAGCTCTCGTAGTGTCATTATCACAACTCTGAAATGAAAATGTGAAATAACTCCCTCTTTACTCTGGGTAAATGGAGCGTTTGGTCTGAGGAGAATCGAAATATCTACCTCAGATTCAACAGCAATCCCAATTCATCCATACAGGTAACGCTGGCCATAAAACTCCCCATAAAGGAAACCATTTCCAGCTTGTTTTTACTTATTTCCAGTCCAGTAACTGTACAACCTTAACCCCTCGAACTTCGAACGACTGTTCATAACATTTCTTACTCTCCTTAATGGGTTAACTTCGGAATAAAAAAAAAGATATATGGAAAATTACCGTACTTAGTATTTCTAATGGTCATTAAAAGTAGAGTGAAAACTTCCTATTGGTGTTGGAAGTTTCTCGTATTAAATATTCTTCGGAACAGGAAAGATATTTCTTAGAAGGTTTCATTTGATAGCTCTCCTGGAATATATACATGAGTTTCATAAACTAAGTAGTATCGGAAATAAAATTATTTCATCGGAATCAAATACCATTTGAGAATGTTTCCCTTTTCAACATGAATACCCCACAAGAGGTTATCTTGACGATGGAAGATAGTGACAAAAGTTTATCTTTCAGTCGCAGATGATTCCACATCTGATTATATGAACATCCTGTTTATATTTTCAACAAATCAAACCATTTAATGGTTTTGATCAGGAGCCACAATGAGTATGAATGATCAGATACACCAAGTGCGGAAAATAATCAAAGACTGAAGGAATAGTGGCTGAAGTAAACTATGCCAGAAGGATCTCATTGACATTTACTCATTCCATATATATATATATATATATATATATATATATATATATATATTCTTCATTTTCTCGGAATAAGGGCCTTAGTCAGTCTATGTATTTTTTATTTCATGCGACGTTTCGACATTGTTTATGTCATCTTCAGGCGAACTCTTAAAATAATGTAAAACATGTAAAGTTAAATACATAATACCTTACATAACATCAAATACGATTAAAATTCAAAGAGACATTCAAAACTTACAATATAATTCAACTATTTTCCTTTCATTATTTCGTTTCATGTTTCATGATTGAATGAACATTGTTGAATGTCTGAGATTGTTGGTATCGGGTTTGTTTCATCTGTTATAATTTTTTTTAAATTAAATACATTGGAGTGTTCGACATATAATTTTCGGCTATAATTCATGCAAAACTGTTCCGTTTTTTTTTTCATATTTCTTGTTGTGGAGTGAGTGTTTAAAATAAGTTATTGTAGATTTGATTGAGGTTTCTTATGTCGTTTCTATTGTTAATACTGTTTGTATCTTTTTTATATGAATCATTTCGAGGAAATTTCAAACTTTTGCATTTTTTTTTTTGTCAAAATTTCAACCTTGTCAAAATCGAATTCATGTTGATTTTCCTTTGTGATTTTCCAATGCTGTGATGTCCGTTTTTGAGTATTTGTGGGCTTGAATTCGTTTCTGTAGGTATTGTTTGGATTGGCCTATATATGTACTTTCGCAATCTGTACATGGTATTTTATATACGGTGTGGCAGTAGATTTTTCATAATTATGTTTGATTAGCTCATTCAATTGGCACAACCTATAAAATCCAAATTTAGAAATGAATATTCAGAATTCAACTCAACATTATATTCATATACAAGAAACATCTTGAACACAAAATTAGAACCAAAAGGGAACATGACAGGCAAATGTAATTTTTTTTTCTAAATGATCAAAATAATGAAATTTGAGAACAGAAAAATGGTACATGTGAATTTTGAAGAAAAACTTAGTAAATAGAACCATGCATAGAAGTCAAATTTGAAAATGAAATATGTATAATAGGTAGGAAGTAGAATAATATGTTCAAAAATAAAGTGCTAATGGTAAGATGCGATATAAGATAACAAAAAGTGATCGTCACCAAGGGGAAAGAAAAATAAGTTGGAGAGGAAAAATTAAATTGAAATTGGGAGATCCTTAGAAAATTTTATCATCGATTTTATAGAAAAATGCCAAAAACTACAGAATATGAGAAACGTTAATACATGCAATCAGGTCAGAATCAAATTGGAACCAAAGATTATCAAGAAACTAGTTACCAGGAGTTGGAGGTTAGAAATACCATACTTGACGTCACCAGCAGTAAGGGGGCTGAACTTTTGCAAGACATCCACAAGAACTATTCACAGAACATTTCAGGATTCGTGTGAGTGCAAAGCATAATTCATAACAGGTACTTTATCGTCATAAACTCAAAATTGATAATATTCATCGGACAGCCACATTGTTTTTGGGTTAATTGACTATAATACATAATTTGGAGTACAATTTCCTTTTTAATTCACCAAAAACATGCATAACCTAAAATTACTTAGAACATATTCATATGTGCGCATGATCAAGTTTCTGAATGTTCACAATTTTGATTGGTTAGAAAATAATTATAATAAGTTAGATATCTCAGGAATAGGTTGGTAGGTAGGTTCAAAAATATTTAAAAAAAATATTTTTTTTTCTGGACTAATTATTCATTATTTGATTATATTACTATCGATATTTCAAACATAAACAGTAAATTGACATCAAGCAAAGAAGTAGATGCCGCCGTTGCAATCCTCCTGAGTTTGGAAGAATCATGTCTCCATAGACGTACCGACTGAGCTTCAAAAAGGTAAAATGATAAATATAATAATGAAAAAAAGAGGTAAAGTGTACAGAAAAAAAGGGTAAAAACATCATAGCCATAGTTTTCTTTTGTTATAATCAGTATATGTCACAAAAATATGAATAAATTACTAACAATATGATATACAACATAACAATATATTGTTATAAGTTTTTCTCCATATTTTTTCATAATTAAATTTATAATTGGCCCGCATTTGCCGCCAATTGTTATGATTGGTGCTTTTTAAATATTTATATTATGGTAGATATGTTTCAGTGATTTCCTTTTTATTTAATAACTTTAAAAATGAATACCTATCATAACAAAGATGAAACTCCGGTTATGTTGTCTTACTCGTTTTCAACACTCTTTTCAACTCATCCCAGCTCAGTCAGTACGCCTATAAAAAATGAGTCATCTCTATCATCCGCAGCAGGTTCAATAGTACCAACTTGGCGCAATGCTCGTTGTCAAATATGCTGTTTTGTGGGGAGAAATGTGGTTAGGTGCTCAATGGATAAAACACAGATTGCAGAAAAATAGTCAAATAATTGTTTTTATCGAAATCAATCCTCAAAACCGACCTACTCTGTGAAATCTATTTCATCTACTAAGGACAGTAATATGAAATGTTGAAAATTGTTTATGTTTGATAAATACTAGTTAAATGAACGTTTGAGTGTTATGAAGAGTCTGTGAGCATCGAAAAGTTATTGAATGTTCAAAAGAACGGACACAAGTGATCAGATAACCAATATGAGTTTTTGGACCTGATATATAGCTCTTTAATTGGTTCAGCTCATGGAATACCTTGTTATTCTTTCTTTGTGGTGTTCTCCTGCCTCTTGGGAGTGTTCGTGCTCACTATAAAATACAGCTCCACTGCAAAAAGCCCCATCTTCCGTTCCTGGCAATGGCATGGACTGGACTTTTGTTATTTTAATAAGATGAGTAATTTTTTTCTTGTTTTTTATATTCCCATTCGTATCTGAATTATTTGTAAAACGTTCGAAGATAGTTCTGCTTGTTTTCTCTCGTGTTTTTTTCATAATAACTTTCTCTGAATTCGTAACTGGCTTCGTTTTCTAACACAATTTTTCATCTTCCACATCACATCACATCACATCACATTTTGTTTATTTTCACAAATTTTAAAATATATTGCCATTTTCTATCTGATTATCCTGATGATTTTGTTCACAATGTACTAGACCTTCTATTATATGTACAAATTTGTTCAAAATTATTATTTGACATTTTTCTGTGTTAATAATTTTTATATTTCATTGTTTGCCTCGCATAGTTCTTGTCATTTCGCTGTTGGGTTTTCTCCGGATATGATTTACCATACAGGATGTTCCAACTTGTATACCATTTGATCTATTCGAAATACAAAGTTTTTTTATGAATTTAAATTTCCATAATATTTTTATTGTGTATTCAACATGAATGTATTGTTGGTCATATACTTACGACAATAGAGATACTTCAGGACTGACATTTTGATACAAATGCGTTGACTAGAGCATGGTATTCTAGAATAGTAAAAAGCATGGAGAAATTGTAGAACAAACATAGGATGAACCACGATAACTTAAATACCTACTAATAATGAAGAATTATCATTTTAATCATTTAATTAACATTACCTAACATAACAATATATATATATATATATATTTTATATATATATATATATATATATATACTAGCTGACCAGACGTTGTCCTGTCCAAATGCTTTTGACTCCTTCCGCTTCCTGTTATCCCGTTATATCGTTTTCCCGTTATCCCGTTGTCCCATTATCCCGTTCTCCTGTTATCCCGTTTTTTCTTATCCGTTATCCCCTTATCCCCTCATCCTTCTCCCGTTTTCTGTTTTTTGTTATCCCATTTTTCCTGTTATCCCGTTTTTTCTTTATCTCGTTATCTTGTTTTCCCGTTATCCCCTCATCCTATCATCCCGTTTTCCTGTTTTCGTTATCCCGTTATTCTGTTATCCCGTTCTTTCTTTACACTGTTTTCCCGTTATCCCCTTATCCTGTCATCCCGTTTTCCTACGTTTTCGTTATCCCGTTATTCCCGTTATACCGTTTTCCTTCATCTCGTCATCCCGTTATCCCCTTATCCTATCATCCCGTTATCCCGTTTTCTTGTTATCCCGTTATTTGACGTTTCATGTCACGTCACACGGGAACGCGAGCGAACGGGATCCCATGTCCGTGTCCTGGTTCTAAGCTACCTCCCCACCAATTTTCGGCCAAATCGGTTCAGCGATTCTTGAGTTATAAAGAGTGTAACTAATGATTTTCTACCATATGAATTTGAATTTAATTTATACTTCAGTCTAAATAACTCATACTAACATAAACACGTAGAACGCTCGGAACTGGAGCAAGATATAGATATACTGACTATCCCACTACACAGGAGCATACATATGGACAATGCTTAGTAGACGATAGTGGGGACGCTGCGAAGCATCGCACAAAGAGGAGACCGAGAACGTGTACCGAGTTTGAAATCACAACGATTCTAAAGAAGTTTCACTTCAATAAACAAATAATTTGCTATAAAATGATATTGCGACTATAAATTGAGATGTGAGCTATCCTATCTTTCAAGTTAGACCAAACTGCACACAGTGTGCAAATTTGATCGAAATTGGTTGATTAGTTTAGGAGTCCATCGCGGACAAACAAGGTGACACGTAATTTATATATATTAAGATATATATTTTTGTTTTCTTCAAGTTTTCGGAATAAAGGTCTGATTCAGGATTTTGTGACTTGACGCCGGAGCCTCAACTTGGCTACTCCCCAGGTCTCGACACTAGTACTTCCTGAGGTCTCTATCTGCCTACTCCTCCGAGAGAATTGAGGATCTGACTGGAGTTCGGCAATATTCATACCGCGTGGTGTCAATCAAGCGGAACGGTTAGCGGGGTTTGGTGTGGAGTGAGTAGGGGGAGGAAGAGAGGGGCGATTCGAGGTTTCCACGTATTGTGTAAGCGACGTCCGTCATCCCGTTCATTGAGACAATTCGGGTGTTTTTCTATCTCAAGAGCTTTTCGAATGACTCTCGCCTGTAGTGTTTTCTCAGAAGCGATGGTTTTGATGTGCTCGAAATCTATTCTGTGACCTGTTTCTTCGCTGTGTTTGGAGAGTGCCGTGGAAGGATCTAGGTGTCGAACGGCAAGTTGATGTTCGCAAATTCGGCTCGCCACTCGACTGTTAGTTTGTCCTATGTGAGTCCTAGGGCATTCGGAACATGGTATTTCGTCAATTCTTCGAAACTGTTAGCTATAGGGTGATCTGAGGAAATTGGACATTTCATTAGTTGCCGTGAAGATTGTCTTGATATCGCATTTGGGTATTTGGATTTGGAGAACGGATTTGTTGATGGTTGTTGGATCTACAGATTTGTGTGTTGTTATCACCATTTTGAAGTCTTCAGCTTGTTCAATTCTTGTGATAGCTTGTGATCATCAGTGGGATGAATGGATCTATGGATGAGAAAATTAAGGACCGAAGTGATTTGAGCTGGGTGGTGATGACAGCTGGCGAGTAGGTATAGGTTTGTGTGGGTAAGTTTTCTGTATACTGTGTGTGTGCAAAGGGGTCGTTGGTTTTTGTGATGAGGACATCTAGGAAAGGGAGTGAGTTGTTAGCTTCGATTTACATAGTGAATTTTATGGTGGATATTATTGAGGTGATCCAGGAACCCATGAAGAGTTTCCGAGCCATGGGGCCATAATATGAATATATGGTCGACGTATCCATATATATATATATATATATATATATATATATATATATATATATTACATGAGAGCCTAATTGAGCATAGATGACAAGTACCTACAACCAAACAAAATCGAAAAGTTACAGAAAAACTGTAAACATTTGAACGTGTTTCAAAGATAGTTGATCAAAATCTCTTATATTATTACAAAACCATTATATCCCCAAATCGATTTCGGAAACTAAAATATATGAGACTCCTCCAAAAATATTCCCTATAGGAAAATTCTCCAAAAAAACAAATTCCTCCTTGAAAGTGAGGTCCTCCTCCATAAAACAAGGTAAGGTCCTCCGTGGAACCCTATAACAATTAACTTCGTTATACAACACAGATATATACAAAAATTTGCCAACGGCTTATCTTCGATGAAGGGTTGAGGTCGACATGAAAATGTCGGCCATTATGGTAGCTGACCACGACGAAAAATGGATAATGAGGAATCCACAACAAAAGACCTGGTTTACAGGAATGCAGCCCCTGAGGTAGCTGTATAACACTTCTCTGCACCGTCGAATCCGGAATCCCGTGGTAGAAATATAAATTGTGAAGACCCCCGACTTTCCAAATAACAGAACCTTTCGTCGTCACGCCATCTCAGGTTCTCTTCTCTTTTCCATCCTCTCGCAAATAGAAAACCTAGCTCACGTGACCTGCATCAAGCGCCGCTCATTGAAAAACATTACTTCCATGAGAACAAACAATGACGAGATTTCACGAAGATAGCCGAAGATTAATTCATATCTCACATTCCTTCACTACGAACGTATTCTCTTCCCAGGACAATTTAAAAAAATACCAAATCTAAGAATGAGCGCACCACCATTGAAATGGGTTAGACACTCGGTAATGAAATGAATGATCGATTTTTTTTTTCGATTCTCACATAAGTCATATACAAGTGAACCCCTCTATCATGAATTTCGCTGACACCCTGCCGTGTGTCTGGATGGTTCAAATATCATTTTCAAATCCGGGAAAGCTGAATCCTGCGGGATCGGAGCGGAGTGGAAATAAAAGCTCTTGCTTCTTTTGATAAACGTTCGCATGTGGAATCTAAAAGCAATATCGTCCCAGATCAAATAACCCATGAAATGAGCTGACCGTTTGTAGGAAAAAGTGAATAGATTCAAAAAACGTGAAATACATGGAAATATTTGACGGCTTCCATATCAGGTATTCCCGCCGGACCAGTGGCAAACGCGATCTTTTCCCGATAAACGTTTTCCATTTTGTATAATATAATGCCTCGGCTCACAAAAAAGGAATCGAGTTCATGCCGGTTGTCCCTCAATGGTCGATTGGCGCATTTGAATACGTCCATTTGCATACTTTTTTCCGGCCCGATTGTGGGTTCTTCATCATTATTCGATTTTCATGCTAACGAATGTTATTATCGTTTTCGGAGATTCCATCGGTTTCACATCTCGATGGGTTATTCGATACGGAATTATACACTGCCAGCTTATGCAATAATCATTTTTCATTTGGAATGGGAATTTTCATCGTGAATTTCAATATCGGTTGTGTGCTTATGCTTTTGTTCCTCGATGATTTGGGTTTGATACAAAAGGGTGTGATTCTCTATATAATTCGATCCATAAAGCAGTTTTTTTTTTTAATCAAAGGAGGGATGCTGGAAAAACAATACGACCAACGATTAAAGGCACCTCAACTGTGCCTGAAATGAAAGAAAATAATTGATAAAAAACCTTTTGAAAAACAAGCTTTTATTACCATGCACTGAAAAGTAAAAAATAATTGGTTTGGATGTGTGACCTAGGTTATTCTGTAAGTTATAGATTCAAAAGCTTGTTGATTTTGTATTCGAACTGAAAACTTTGCGCGACGAGCTCTTGAATCTATCACTCACGGAATAACGTCTACGTCACATATCCAAAGCAATTATTTTTCACTTTTTAGTGCATTTGAATAAATGGTTTTTTATCAATTATTTTATTTTGTGCTTCTCAATACTTGAGTACACCTAATCTAGGCATTTTTGTTAAGCATCGTTATTATGAGGCCTTTTTTCTGTAGTTCTGAGCTATCCAGTCCTTCACTGAGGAGACCATCTGAAGATTAACTCATCCGCCATCTTGGAGTTGCCATCTTCAATTCATGAATCTCAACTAAAAATCAATAATCTTCGACTAAATTCATAATCCCCGACCCCGAAAACCCCCATATACCAAATTTGATAGAACCGGACCATAAATTTAAATCTCATCCGCCATCTTGAAGCACCATTTTGTTTTTTTCTATAACAAAAATTACATGAGCCGCCATTTCAATTCCATAAATTTTGACAAAAAATTAATAATCTCCGTCCCCGAAAACCTCCCTATCCAATTCTGAAACGAATCGGACCCTAATCACAAAACATATCCGCCATCTTGAATTCACAAAATTCACAATCTCCGTCTCCAAAAACCCCCACATACCAATTTTGAATCGAATCATACCATAATCACAAAACTCATCCTCCATATTGTAGCCGCCATTTTGCTTTTGTCTCTTGAAAAATTGCATGTTGCATTGTCACCGGAATCATGATCACCTGCCAAATTTCAGCTCAATCGGATGGGGGCAAGTACTCCAAAAATGGATTACAAATTTTGAACCGGAAATAATGACATACGAACGAAGCAAGTTAGATAAAAGCTTGTGAAAATATACAGCTCAGAGGTGTCTTGTGAATGCGATGGTGCCGTTACCTACGATGGCTCTCAATATGTGAACTTTTAGGTATCATCAGTTTTTTCAGTTTTTATTCGTAACTAAAGAAATTAATCTCACCTATAATTGCACGAGAAATTTGTATTTTATCGGGTAAATTTGGGTTGTTCAATGAGAAACTATTGCCTAGCAATTAGACGAGAAAAACTGTCGACTATTAAAAACGCGTCATCGAAGTTGGAGTGTTTTTAGGTTGACAGTTTTTCGAGTCAAATTGCTAAAGGAAACAGTTTAGAACTTGAACAACACAAATTTACCCGATATCAATACAAACATCGAGTGTAATTCGGCAGGACAATTTGATGAATAAGAAATTTAGAAACATATCAATGCAAACTTCATTTATTTTTGCAACCAACACCGCGATAATTGATGAACAAATGAATAAGTGAAAAAACCACCAGTGCATTTGTCGCTGTAAAAGTTGCAGCTAACTTTTGCCGCTGTCAAACTGACAATTGCACTGTGGCATATGTGATTTTTTATACAGGAGTTGAATTGCCCTTATGATTTTTTTTTGGTAGCTGTATAGGGTGATATCGGAAACTTTCGGGCCGTTTCTATATTATCACTCAATTGACCTACCAAGAAATGTTATTAATACTAATAATTTCCTTTTTACTGTCATTTGTTTCTTTCTATAGACCCCACCGAAGACGATCACAATTTTGCGTAGGTAATTACCGAAATGATAATTATATCAAGAAATGTTTAAATCATTAGGAAAGCTATTCAATTTTTTTTCTACTGCATATTAGCGTGAGAGGAGAGAGACAGTTGAATATTCATTTACTTCTTTCAAAGATACAATTATACAATTTATTGAAAATCAATGAATTCATTTCAAAATAAACTATTTATATTTTTTTATATACAATATATTTGGTTCCATGCGTTTTTATCCACGGACAAAATATTTCCAAGACAAAATATCCCCAAGACAAAACATCCCCAGTCATAAGACCCCAAAGGCGAAATATTTCTGGATGAACGTACACCAGCACACAATATAAATAATTATTTTCAGTTGTAAATTCATTAGGAAACAATAACATAAATAACATAATATAACAAAATTATAATTACGAATAAACACGTGTAACATTTTTCTTAATACTTTCAAATTATTCAAAGAAATACCAATTAATTGGATAAAAATGTTATCTAATGAATAAAACAAACAAAACACAGATAATCAAATTGAATTCACACCAGTTTCAATCTGATTATTATTCAATTCAGCGTCTTAATGTATTCGAAAGGTTTTCACGACGTTTCGAATGCTTGTATCTGCAATCGTCTTCAGGTGAATACTGACAAGTTTAGGTGCTACTTACCAATTTATATGACTGTCGGCGCAATGATGCGTGCAATTCCACTATGTGCAGCGATGCGTGTAATTTCGCGCGGTGTGGTGGTGCGTGAAGTTTCACGCCTCTGCAGCCCGCCAGAAAGAGCAATCAGGGGTTTTCATACGTTCTTGATCTCAATGCTTGGTTGACTAAAGGCGTTATTGGTTTCGATGTAGGCGGCCTCTTTGAACCAATGCTCCTCTCTATGTAGAACACTTGCGTCGTCCCATAGAACTCGATGGTGCTCAGTCCAGGCGTAGTCAGCGATTTCCGATCTTGATGTTTCTCCACGTTGAGTCCATTTCTTGTGCTCATCCAATCTTACCGATAACGGTCTCTTTATCTCTCTAATGTAGGAATCTCCGCATTCACATGAAACTTCATAAATGCAATTCTTACTGATTTCATTTTTGTTGTCAGGTTTGGTCTTGGTCAGGAAACTCCGTAAAGTACTGCCGGATTGGAAGCAGCTCTTGATGTTCAACTTATTTCCGATCCTTCTGATCTTCTCGGAGACACCTCTGATGTACGGGAGGCAGATCACTGAGCTTGGTTGTTGCTCTCCAGATGTCTTCGTTCTCCGGATTCGTTTCAATACTTCTTCTAGGAGTTTCTTGGGATATCCATTCCGGTAGAGGTCCTCTCTGATGTGGTTCGATTCGTCATCTAGTGACTCCACGTCGTTGCATATGTGCGTCGCTCTCTCTACCAATGTTCTCACGATCCCTCTCTTCGTCGAACTCGGATGGTTGGAGCTGTAACTGAGGTACTGCCCCGTATGTGTTTTCTTTCTGTAGACGGAGGTGCGAGGCTATACGGGAGGCAGAATACAAACCAAAGCTGTGATTGAGGTACGTGGATGACACCTTCATTATATGGAATCACGGAGACAAACATCTCCAGGATTTCTTCACAAGAATGAACAGAATCAGGGATTCGATCAAATTTACGATGGAAATGGAAACCAACAGAGCCTTACCCTTCCTCGATGTGAACTTTCAGAGAATAGGCAATGAAATTTGCACCTTCGTCTACAGAAAAAGAAACACATACGGGGCAGTACCTCAGTTACAGCTCCAACTATCCGAATTCGACGAAGAGAGGGATCGTGAGAACATTGGTAGAGAGAGCGACGCACATATGCAACGACTAGATGACGAATTAAACCACATCAGAGAGGACCTCCACCGGAATGGATATCCCAAGAAACTCCTAGAAGAAGTATTAAACAACTCCGGAGAACGAAGACATCTGAAGAGCAACAACAAAGCACAGTGATCTGCCTTCCGTACATCAGAGGTGTCTCCAAAAAGATCAGAGGGATCGGAAACAAGTTCAACATCAAGAGCTGCTTCCAATCCGGCAGTACTTTACGGAGTTTCCTGACCAAGACCAAACCTGACAACAAAAATGAAATCAGTAAGAAATTGCATTCATGAAGTTCCATGTGAATGCGGAGATTTCTACATTGGAGAGACAAAGACACCGTTATCGGTAAGATTGGATGAGCACAAGAAATGGACTCAACGTGGAGAAACATCAAAATCGGGAATCGCTGACCACGCCTGGACTGAGCACCATCGAGTTCTATGGGACGACGCAAGTGTTCTACATAGAGAGGAGCATTGGTTCAAACGAAAGTTCTAAGAGGCCACCTACAACGAAGCCAATAACGCCTTTAGTCAACCAAGCGTTGAGATCAAGGACCTATGGAAACCCCTGATTGCTTTTTCTGGCGGGCTGCAGAGGCGCGAAACTTCACGCACCACCACACCGCGCGAAATTACACGCACCGCTGCACATGTCGGAATTGCACGCATCATTGCGCCGACAGTCATATTAATTGGTAAGTAGCACCTAAACTTGTCAGTATTCACCTGAAGACGATACAGCATTCGAAACGTCGTGAAAACCTTTTAAATACATTAGGACGATGGACGTCCGAAACAATAGTTATCAAGTTATTCATCTTTGATAGACTTTAGGAAGACGCCTGTAGAAGCATGATTGACACCAATATTGCGATTTAAACGATTGTGCCACCCCTCCGTAGGATTATTAGTTCGCAAAAATTCATTAACAACTGCCTTATAGCAATTCCATAACGAAACATAAAATCGTGGCTTCTCACGATTCCTTCGATTACGACATGTATTCCCAATCCAAGTGGATTCGATATTTTGTCGGAGATATTTTGTCCGGGTATCGGAACGCCTGATACCCAGGGGGGAATTTTCATCACGTGGATATTCAGTCCAAGGAAACTTTGTCCGGAGATATTATGTCATGGGGATATTTTGTCGGGGATAAAAACGCCTGATACCTCATCCTCTTCACCATCATCACCAACGAAAGTTTTTTGGATTCTACCAGTATTTTCTGATTGGCTGGTGAATGAAAGATCTCAAGATCCTAATCTACAACTAATCAGAAAACAGTACGCGATGTGCAGGAGAATCAATTTGAAAGATGAAATTACTCGTATATTGAAATAATATGAATTATTTTGTGATAAAATGGACAATTTTTTCAAAGACAAACACAATAATGTTGAAGTTAATTCTCATGCACATCGAACTGTTTTCTGATCATTGTTAATTAAGTTCCTAAGATATTTCCTTCCGTGGAATCTAACGAACTTTCGTTCGTAGACAGCTTTGTAAACATTGCATGCGAGAATCTTGCTTGGCAATGGTATTCAGTTCACGTGTTCTGAATGTCTGAATCACTACGATGGTCGTGATAATATGCAAGACTGTTTGTGTCGTTTGTTTCTAACAAGTGACTATGATAATCATGCCTCAAAGCAGAGTATGGAGTCAACTAGTTCTGACTCCATCACCAGTTTGGATATAACAAAGTTAGTTGTTTTCTTCACTTTCAAATTGAATATCTATCTCAGGCACCCTGCAATTTGTATATTTACACTCAATCAGTTCAACATTCTACCTTGTTCAAATGTCGAGTTAAATGTTCATTGCATTCGGCAATTGCCAAAGATTTTCTCTGAGTAGGTCACCCAAAATTAAACGGGTGGCGCTGCCCAAAATGTTGTCAAATTCTACGAAGAATAAAACATGTTTCAATTTTTTTTTCCAGATTTTCAACCACTGTATATTGTTATAAAATAGGATTATACACTCCTCATTCACGGGTGTGCGAGAGTTCAGATTACACCCTGTATATCTATATATATATATATATATATATAGTTTTTCTCATTGAATACTCACATTTTGAAAATTGTATTCATTGTTGTGTTATGTGTACCTAACGACCTTCAAAGGACAATGTTTTTCTCAATTATCTAATATTTTTCATTTCCTTCCAATTTTTTTCCAGCGTTATTTATAGAGTAAAGTACAGTTTATTGACTACGATACATATTTAGAGGATTCATTCATGACAGGTCTTTTGAAATGAAAATTCATTTCAAGAAGAAAATAGCAAATATACTCGGAAGTGGCATGATCTGAAGCCATATGAAAAGAGCACAGCAGTGTTCTCTGTAGCCCGCATCTGCTAACACATGAATTACTCTTTTTGGAGAACTGAAATTTTATCTGATTGACTTGAATTGCCCCACGAAATAATTCTACAGGTCAAATGATTACGAAAAAGTAGCTGGACCTAAGAATATTAATACCAACTGAGTACTTCAGTCTACGAATGCAAAACGTAGCACTAGATAATTCATTCGCCAATTTATCAATGGCACTTCCAGCTGAGCTAGCAACTTGACTTTATGCCCATATGTTAGAACTTGGACGATATAACGAGATTCTGGTTCACCTGCTTATGTCAAAGTGTGTTTGGTGGCGGATTCAATTAGTTCCTCCACATCACCATTACGTTAGATTGAAGTAGTGTCATCGGCAAAAATAATACTATTTCTGGATTAAATATGATAATGAAGGTTATTTAAGATAAGATAAGATAAGATAAGATCTTTATTTTCCAGTAGACAACATAACATCGCATAGGAAGAGTCATACACTTAAATCTAGGTGAATATAAAAACATAGAAACACACAATTCCAAAATTCAGAATTTCAATTTTCAGATAAAACCAAACCAAAAAGCTGAAACCACAGGTATGAAGTATAAATTATCAACCTCAATTAAAATTGTCCTGAGAACATTCTAAAAGAAACATGACGACATATCAGAATAAAAGCATATAAACAAAACATTACGGTTCTATGACATAAACTCTTCAACACTATACAGACACTTTTCAAGTAGAAATTCTCGCAATTGTATTTTGAATATTTTAATACATTTATGTATATAATGAATAGAATCGGCCCCAAGATAGAGCCCTGAGGCACCCCATGAATGGGTTCCTCCAAATTTGACTCAACTCTGTTAATCAAAACATACTGTGATCTACCACATGAATAAGACTTGAAGAAGTTGGGAGGAAGCCCTCGAATACCATATTGAAAAGCTTTTTGAGTATGTACCATATCATGAGACTCGCAATCAAACGCTTTTGTGAGGTCGCAGAGCGTTACAAATAAATGTTTACCCAGTTCTACGCCTTCAACTATATTCGATATAACATTCGATCGATTCAATCTGGATCCAAATTGTTCAGGACAAAGCAGATAGTTTGTTTCTAGGTATGAAATCTATCTTCTTTTTTACTAGATACTCTATGATTTCAGCTATAACAAGAATTTTTTAAACGGGGCAACAGTTTTCTGACTTCTATGGATCACCCTTCTATAGTGAAGAAGAAATCACTGAATGATGAGGTTTGAGCAATTTGAGCAATGACATCCTCTATAGCTTTAATGATCAAAGTATATGGAAGTTTTAATGGAGCACCCTCGATAAAAACTCATTAGCTCCATTAATATTTCCTTCGTATCACTCCAATCAGCAAATACGATCATGAATTTTTGCACGCACACCCGTGTTATACGACTACAAAAACCAGCGAATTCTCCCGAAACAAATTTCCCATTCACCTCTTGCCCGAGAAAAATTTGAATGAGAATGAGAACAGCACTCTGACGGTTATTCTTTCCGCATTCAGAAAGAAAGCGTGACTTGGTCTTTGATACAAATTTCAGTCATGAATGTTTTATTGTTATCCTGACTTCCCGTGGGCGTGCGAAAGAAACTCCGATGCAGAACTTTCGCATTATTTATGTACATTGCCTTCCTGTTGGCTGCTGTTCTGTCTTGGGTACCGTATATTCTCGTCACCGCGCTTAATATTCCATATCGTTTTCTTTCCGGTTTTGTCACCTCCGGATCGTCTTTCTACATTTACGCTTCCGTGCGGTGTTGTCAGTTTGGTGTCACCAGGGGAATTTCCACACCCTGAAGGCAGGTTTGATGATTATTATGATAATGTCGCTCTGCCAATTAGCAACAGATGACCTGGAGCTTGTCCACTCCACTGCAGAATATATTCAGCGAGTTGCAAAAAGTTTGCACCATATGGGAAACTTTTTTTATTATCCATTTGTCAGAAAATTTTATGGTTGAAAAATAAACTCCTATATGAAACGTGTCATTCAATGATGACATTTCTGTCATTTTGACAGCGATAAAAGAAATGCACAATTTTTCAACACCGACCATTTCCCTGATTATTTTTGAGCCAATGAAATGGTCGAAATTTCAAACAGAGGACCAATCAGATCAGCAGCCAAAAGATAACAGCCAATTTGGCGAAGATTACCGAACGTTCAGTGGCGTAAGACTCAAAATTTATTTGAGGTTCAGCGATTGTCCTCATTTTTAACCGACGAAATAAAAAACGGGGAGGTTCTCTAGTCGACGCGTATTTTTTTTTATTTTTTTTTATGTATGATCACGCAAAACTTTTTGCTGAGACGTCCGATTTCGATTTCTCATTGGATAGGGTGTACTTTGAAGTTGGTCCCATTTCAATTTGAACAACAAAATCCAGCCCTAAGGGTAGCAAAATGAAGGATATTGATCACTCACCCTCTGAATTCTGGTCCGTTAACCGATTCTATCAGGCATAACTTTGTACTGAATTCTTCGAGTTGGATGATTCTTCTTTTATTAGATAGGGTACACCTCATAGCTGATTATTTTCAGATTTCGAATTGAATTATCCACCCTCACGGGAAGAAAAATGGGGAATAATTGATTTTTCACTTGTGAACGTTGGCACACATATGTAGTTGACAATGACAGATCGCTAATGTCGTTATTTTGGTTCTCCTACATCCGTCACAATCATCATATTCTATGAGAGGATGGAAGTTATATACAAAGTAATGAAATGAATTAACCAGAAAAACAAAAATAATGTATATTACAACAAATAGTAGAAGTAGATAATCATATTATTTAACTGGTAATAGTTGAAGTAAGGTGGATAAGTAAGTATTTTGGAAGTATTAAAAAATCACTAGGTAGTAATTAGTAGATTTCAGCAACAAAAAATTGAAAAAGAAAAACTTCTTGACAAAAAATGAAACCGACGAAATACGAAACTGAAAAGTAAAAAATTAAATAAACCTTCTTAGTCTCAATAACTAAGCTCCTAAACTAACGTAAGTAACTAATTCTGAGTTGACGCCAAACAAACGAGCAAATGAATCAGATGAGGCGTAAAATGATGACATCGAGTTGCGCGGTGACATTCTGATAATTTTCATGAAGTAATTTAATGATTTTCGTTGATTGTTCGTTTGGCGCCGACTAAAAATTAGTTACTTACGTTAGTTTAGCAGCTTAGTTATTGAGACTGAGAAGGTTTATTTTATTTTTTACTTTTCTGTTTCGTGTTTCGTCGGTTTGATTTTTTGTTAAAATGTTTTGTCTTCCTTACAGAACGGAAAATCGTAACACAGTTATGAATTGCTTTCAGAATGATTCCCAACACTATTTCATCCCAAAAATGATATTTCCCCAGCATGGTGTGCCAAGCTGAAAACTGTCTCAACAAAAGTGCATATATATTATTCTTCCCTATACAGAGAAACTAATCACATATCGTTCTTGACAAGGCATAGCATCACTTAATGTTGAGAAAAAGTCTTGCATTACTTGCAGAAGGGTGAAAATACCAACCCCCATTTGAAAAAAACTATTTCTGGGGTAGGACCTGAAACTACCCCAACAAAATTGACTACAAATCATTGTTGACAAAGCAGAGCATTATTTAGTGTAGGAAACAATTCTTGCATTTCTTGCAGAGGGGGTAAAATAACAACCCCAATTTATAAAAAATCGATTTCGGGGGTAAGACCTTAAACTGCCCCAACAAAATTGACTACAAATTATTTTTATTTATTTTATTTATTTATACTGGTTACAAACAGACATAATCTAATTACATGTAGCAGTGTGAAAGATATAACTTAAAAACTAAATATTTTAAAAATGTATAAAAGGTACCTATGAGAGATAACAATATAAAATCACAACACAACATAAACAGGGACAACTAATCTAATATAAAGTTACAATAAAAAATTAAAGATCATGAACAATATAAGTTAAAATAATTACGAACAAATACAGTTGTAAATATTTAACATTCAGTGTCATAGTTTAGACATCAATAAGTTTCTTGAGATATTTAGTAGGTCTATTTCAGAGACTGAGAAATCGTTAACAGTAACTAAACAGTTATCAATAGGGGAATTCTTGCTAACAGTTTTGAACATTACATTTCTAGTTCTCAGTCTTATGTGAGGTACATTAAACTTAAAGAGTGATAATATATCAGGTACATCTATAAGGCTATGTAACACATAAAAAATGAACAAAATTTGATTTTTTTCACGACGTTTGTTCAACAATGTGACGTTGAAGTCGGTTCTTTGGCTTTCATAAGATATTAGCATGGGATATGTTCCATACCTTTTAAAGTGCAATGATCTCAAAAACTTTTTCTGAATTTTTTCCAGCATTTGAGAATATATTTCAGTTTTAGGGTTCCAAATAATGTAGCAGTACTCTAATTTGGATCTAATGTATGAGTTGAAAAGCATTATACATGTTGTATACCCAAAATCATTGCAAGATCTCAATATAATATTATTGATCATTGAGCGAGAGATCATTATCCTCACAGAAATTTAGAATGGAATTAATAACTGACTGAAGTTTTTTTATATCATCCAACGATTCTATTTTGAGATATGCTTTTAAGTCATCTGCATAAAGCAGGAATTTTGTACATTTGATGTAATTATTTATGTCATTAATGAACAGAGTGAAAAGCAATGGTCCTAGGATCGAGCCTTGGGGTACTCCGGAAGTACTGACAAAGCAGTTTGATTTGCTGTTGTTGAATTTCACAGTATTTGGACGATTCGTAAGATATGATTCTAAATATTTTATCATGTTTTTATCAAAGGAAAAAGATGTTAATTTATTTAATAAAACTTTATGGTTGACTCGATCAAATGCCTTTGCTAGATCAGTGTAAATGGTATCAATCTGGGCGTTATTTATTTCTGTTTGCTAGATAATCACTAAAAACACATAGGTTTGTAGCGGTAGAACTTTTGCTGACAAAGCCATGCTGTTCCTCTAAGATTACTGGGGATACGTGAAGGTATATTTTTTTATGAATAATTCTTTCAAGAATTTTCGATGATGATGGGAGAATTGTAATAGGTCTATAGTTTGTAATTTCACTAGTATTTCCAGATTCATGAATAGCAGTTATTCGCCCAATTTTAAATTGATCAGGGAATGTGTTGGTTTCTAATGATTTATTAAAGATCAGCTGTAATGGCAGTGCTAGTATATGGGCATGAGCTTTATAAAAATAGGATGGGATACCATCTAGTCCTATTGCAGCATTTGATTTCAAAGATCTGATGGCATCCAGGATGTCTGAAATGTCTATATTATTTATTGTAAGAGTGTCTAGGCCATAGTCCTTATACTCAACATCTTTTGAAATAGGTTGTTGACAATGCAGAGAAAAAATTCTTGCATTACTTGCAAAGGTGGTAAAATACCAACCCCAATTTAAATAAAATCGTTTTATGGGATGAGACCTGAAACTGACCCATCAAAATTGACTTCAAATCATTGTGGACAATGCATAGCATAATTTAGTGTTGAGAACAATTCTTGCATTACTTGCAGAGGGGGTAAAATACCAACCCCAATTAAAAAAAATGATTTCGTGGTTGAGACCTGAAGCTGCCCCAACGAAAGTAATCACAGATCATTCTTGACAATGCAGAGAATCATTGGATATAGGTTGAGATCTAATTGAAGTAATGCAAGTTTTTTTTTTACAAAAATGATTCTCTGAATTGTCAAGAATGATCTATAATTACTTCGGTTGGGTCAGTTTTAGGTCTTACCCCCGAAATCAATTTTTTCTGCATTGGGGTTGGTATGTACCCCCTCTGGGAGTGATGCAAGAATGTTTTCCACACCAAATGATTCTCTGCATTGTCACGAAGGATCTGTGATTACTTTCGTTGGGGTAGTTTTTGGTCTTACTCCCAAAATCGATTTTTCCTAAATTGGGTTTGGTAATTTACACCCTCTGCAAGTAATGCAAGAATGTTTTCCTACACCAATATTTCGGCATTTCAAAATATCGATTACTTTTGTTGGGGTGTTTTAGGTTTTCCCCAAATTTTTTTTGGTTCCCCCAAAATTATTTAAAATTGGGGTTGGTATTTTACCCCCTCTGCAAGTAATGCAATAATTTTTTCAACACTAAAGGATGCTCTGCATTGTCAAGAATGATCTGTGATCAGTTTCTCTGCATAGGGAAGAATAATATGTATCCACTTTTGTTGAGACAGTTTTCAGCTTGGCATATCATAATCCCACCATGCTGCAGAATTATCACTTTTTGGATAAAATGGTGTTGGGAATCATTCTGAAAGCAATTCATACCTGTGTCACGATTTTCCGTTTTGTAAGGAAGAAAATAAGGACTAGTATATTGAAGTATAAGTGGATAAAAAGGGTTTTAAAACACGCGTGATTTTTCGAGCACGACGGCTGCGCCGTCGTGTTTTTAAGCAAGCAAGTGTTTTTAAGACCAGTTATCCACGAATACTTTACGCTATTTTTTTTTATTGCTGCACTTTGAAATAATATATACTGGTTTTATTACTACAAAAAATAGAAATAAGAACTAATAATGCAAAATGGTTGAATTCGTGATGTGACATCAGTATACCTTTCGTTGTCATTGAAATGAGAAAATCAGATATTCATTTGCAATTTTTTATCAAAGATCAATATTTGTTGTCACCAGAGCTCAAAAATGACTAATTCTAATATCGATTTTTTTAATAGTGAGGCAGAATCGCGGTTAATACCGCGAAAATCCAGTGATATTATAAAAAAGAATATGAAATATTCATCAAATGGATGGAGGAGCAGGATGTATCACATATAAATGAACGAGTTGTTAAGTAATATTTTATTTGACGTTGCAAGGTACTCCTATCAGATCAATAATCAAAAATTTGTCATTAAGACTTCACGTTTCTCGATTTGTTGATGTTGCCATGGTAACTTAAAAAAACGCGCGTTCTTTAAAGTTCGATTTGAACACGCTGAGGCGTGCTTTAAATGGGTAAGAATGGGGCACCAATAAAAAAAATACTTTTTTACATCTTCGCTGAACCCCAAATACATTTTTAGTTTGACGCCACTGAACGCTCGGCGATCTTCGGCTAATTGGCTGCTATCTTTTGGCTGCCGTTTTCAGACAGGCGAACATATAAGACTTCATGAAATCGTTACGAAAACATGTTTATCAGATAAAAACATTTAATTTTTTGGGGGTAGATGAAGAACATTTGATTTCTTGAAGGACACCTGTAACTCCAATGGTTGAAAAAAATAGGCCAGCTCCGAAGGACGGGCATGTCCAGGGATGCACAGCAGGTGATCATGAGATAAGTTTCAGTTTGACAGAATAAAAATATTCCTTCTTGGAAACCCCAACAATGGCATGCATGCCTGTTGATGTCAGGGGTATGTATTCATTGAACATTTTCTCACTACTGGGTATTTTCCTTTCGCTTGACAACATCGCTTTCGTCACAGCGTCTCAGATAAGCTTTATATCCCCCAAAATCGCTTGTATTTCTCGCCACGTCAACGCTACAGCCGCAATAAACCTCGGCTGACGAAAACAAATGGAAATTATTTATTGAATCGATGAACTCATAAATGTTTCTGAGCGTGTAAGTGCCTTGAGGCTGCCGGAGGGTTTCGTTTCTGATTGAGGACGGATGGGAGATGAATCATTAACCAGAGACAAAGCTGAGAATTGGTTTGGGGAGATAAGTTGTCTGGAGATGGTCGTGTATCGGGAATTCATATCCGGTTTATTTGCGTCACTGTAACCCTGTCAAAGTTTTCCCCCGAATAAATTTTTTATATCGTTCAGCTCGACTTCATTGCTCGATTTTCGTTCTTTGAAATCCCAATGGAGGTCAGAAATTTCTCACGAATAGAATTTTTATTTTCAGAATACATTCCAAGATGTTATGAGGGTAGCGAGTGGGCTAAATTGGACACTTTTAAAGGGAAAGTCCTGTTTTCAAACTAGATAGATGAAAACTGATGACTGTGTCTGGCGGTCAATTTTTATGACAAACTCAATGGTGGAAACCGCATATCGATATCTATCATCGTTTCTGAGTTACTTACATGTTTTTCGAAAATGTGCATTTTCAAAAAGTTGCGTAACTTTTGCCTGTCAAAAATTCTTTGTTTCTATGAACACTTTTTTACGTAGAACTCAATGGTGTAAGTAATTTATTTTTTCAATTCATATATCAATGGTTATTTCCGGAAAATCATTTTTTTTAAATGAGGCAACCTGTATATTCCTGCATATTTCAATAGAACTTGAATTACCATTCCAAAAATGTAGCACACTCGATGTTTTGCTAGAGACACCTTCGAAATGCAGAGCTTTTAGGTTTTTTCATGTAGACTTTGAAAAATAGAATGCAAATGTTACTGGTAGCTGTCAAATTTTGGTTAACAGTAAAACGCTCCTTAATTCATGGTTTTTGTTCATTTTTCAAACTATTGCCAAGAATATGAAAATTATGAAAAATGGGATATGATAGTCTGTTTTATACAAACCGGGGAAAATGCAGAGGCAGCAAGCAATTTGTACCACGAGAGGTATCTTCTGACAACCTTTTAGAGACATTTTCGCAAGATTGCGACACAACCTAATTGATGGTGGTCAATTTGAAAAGAAAAGGCCCAAATTATATGCATCAAATAGGGATAGGGAGTTGAAAGAAATAGTCGTTTTAGGAGCTGTTGCAAATAATACCAAAACGTCAACGCGAAATTTAAAATTATCAACCGGCCTTCCAAGAACTAACGTTGGGCGGATTTTGAAAATGCACAAATTCAAACCACATAGGACAAGAAGAGTTCAAAAACTCAGACCAGAAGATTTTGAACGCTGCATGTAGTTTTGCCAGTGGTTCCTGGAAAATTGTAACCAAGTTCTGATTTTTCGTTAAATTGTATTTGGACAGACGAAGCTATGTAGCAGTGCCGGCATTTTCAATCGCTACAATTCTTTTACTTGGGCACAACGAAATCCTCATTCTAGGGTGGAGGGGAGAAGTCAAAGAACATTTGAATTTGGTGTATGGACAGGTGTTTTTGGGGGTAGAATCATCGGCCTTTAATTCAGAATGGCAGTCTCATATCTCAGAGGTATTTAGAACTTTTTAGGCAACAATTAATTGTTGATGAATTGCCGCTAATGGAGTTCGGGAAAATATATTTCCAGCAAGACGGATCTTTGCCTCACAACACTGCAATCGTCAACAATTCTCTGGCTGCAAATTTAGGCAAAAATTGGATAGCCAACCAAGGACCCAACCGTTGGCCGGCCAGGTCACCGGACCTAACGCCTATGGACTTCCACCTCTGGGGAAGGTTAAAAGATCTTATTTTTGAATTGCCCGAATTTGAAGCGGTGATGCTTCTCTCACTCCCATTGAAATAGTTAATTCGGCAAGAAATGTTCACAAAAGGTGACGCCTGTGTGTAGGAGAAGCTGGTAGACATTTCGAACACCTCCTCTAAAGAAACATTTTGTTCTTGTTTGTTCTTTATTATTATTATTGTTGGAGTTTCATTTATTAGTAGTAATTATAGTATAAATTGTTACGAGTTTTATTGAAACTACGAGTTTTAATTACTGCTGTGAACAGCTTTCTTAACATTCGTTAGCTACTAGTGAACACTCTCTGTTTTATCGCCACCTCGTCCAAAGCCTACTTGTTCAGAGTGTGCGTTTCAAAGTCTACATGAAAAAACCTAAAAGCTCTGCATTTCAAAGGTGACTCTAGCAAAACATCAAGTATGCTACATTTTTGGAATTGTATTTCGGGTCTATTGAAATATGCAAAGATATACAGGTTGCTCATTTAAAAAAATATTTTTCCATTAATAACTATCGATATATGATTTGAAAAAATAATTACTCACACCATTAATTCTACGTAAAAAAATGCCTCAGAAATGTTTTCATTGAAACAAAGATTTTTACAGGAAAAAAGTTACAGCAACTTTTCAAAAATGCACATTTTTTAAAAACATACTGCAACTCAGAAACGATGAAAGATATCGATATGCGGTTTTCACCATTGAGTTTGTCATAGAAATTGCCCTCAGCACAGCCAACAGTTTCTATCTATCTTGTTTGAAAACAGGACTTTCCCTTTAAAATTGTCCAATTTGGCCCATTCGGTACAAGGTCGAGAAATAATTCCATTTGATTATTTCGGTACAAAAAATATGTCAATGGCTCCTCATGTGCATAAAACCAAGCAATTGTACTAATAATATCAAGACTATCATATTGTGATATCATAAATCGAAAAATTGACGTAAAATCTTTATAGATAATTCATAATAACTGTATTTGTATCTGATTTGGTATTCTCAATTGGTTGCAACTCGACAAAATTTTGCAGCAGCATCTCCTCATGAGCATCCATGAGTTTACCGAGGGTTATATCAAAGTGCTAGGGGTTTTATTGCTGAATTTTTTCAGAAATTTCCGAGAAAACACTTTGCCTGCAAAATTTTATTGAGTGCGATTTGCGGTCTTTTTATCTGATTAAACAACAAAAGCGAAGCTTGAGTGGTTTAATCTTTGATAATAAGGCCGCAAATTGCACGAGTTGAATTTCCTAGAGGCAAAATGCTTGAGGGAAAATAAAAAAAATGCGATTAAATCCTCCAGCACGAATGATATTTGATGAGAATATTGCCTGAATCACATTTTAAACTGAATGAAATTACCAGAATTCATGTTATATTTGAATTTTCAACGGAAAAATTTCAAAAATTCTTCTTGTTCCAGAATTGAAGAAATCGTGTCCATTTCTAAATGCTCCGTTTCTCAGATTCATCCATTCACGATCATTAACTGCTCTTGAACTCGCCCACTATATATATATATATATATATATATATATATATATATATATATATATATATATATATATATATATATATATATATATATATATATATTATATATATATATATATATATATATATATATATATATATATATATATATATATATATATATATATATATATATATATATATATAAATTGTTCCCTATCAGAACATGTTTGTATCTGAAACCGTTTAAAAAAACTCCCGGATGAGAGACTGACGCGCTCACCACTACTCCACGAGAATTGTTGTTGATATGAAAATAACGGTTTTCAATTATTCATTGCCTTACTTGAAAATCTGAATCTTTTAACATGCTGAAAAAGGAAATTTCAATTAAAATATCAAACCACTGTAATGTGAGTTGAATACCCCTTATTTAATCAATTTTGCATTTCATGTTTCCCTATAAAGGAACTGAAGGCGTTGACATATAATTTTGACAGGACCTTAATGTCGTTTTATCACAAAACAATATCGAATAGACGGTGGTTTTATCAGTATGAAACAGCGAGAAGGCGTTTCATCACGATAGAACTGATCTGATTGGTTCTCTGATTGAAATTTCGTCATTTGATTGGCTCAAAAATAATGAAGAAGAGAATAGTCCTAAAAAAACAGATTCTATCCACAGGAGATATATCACCCTCAAATCTTCAGGAATCAAAACACTGTCCCATTCCAACAAATTTTTCAGTCTGTTGCATACAAAGCTTTATATATAATTAAATCAAACAATAAAACTATCTCCCCAGTTAAAACAAACATTAAAGGATAATGAATTTCAAGAAAAAATTGAAAGAACCACTAGCTTTTCCTACAATTGGGAAGCCTTAGCCATAGCTTGTAGATCCTTCTGGTGGTTGCGCAACAATAGTTTGAAATTTGTAGTGAACTGTGACTTCAGAAATAGCAAGTAAGTGATAAATTATCTTTCAATTACTCAATTTTTTGTGTGATATGTCAAGTTAACTATTCGTCCTCCGAAAAACTATGTTTGAACCATGTTTGCAATATTTTTCTATATAAAATGAAGTGGTCGCATATTAGGTAAGTGACATATGTGCCAATAACCAGATAAACGGCACTTGTCTAACCCTTTTCATTCTACTAAATCTAAATACGGTTGAACTCTTCTAACACATTATTAGTAAATTATACTCCTTAATAGAGTCCAGTTTTGGACCACTTTTTTTAAATCCTTCTATTTATTTTCCTGCCTACTTTTTGCAGTGATTAATGGTGGTCGAAAACTGTCATCTATTTCGACCAGTTGATTTTATATGGTTTTCATTGGAATTAGGTAGTTAGGTCATTTTGGTTTGAGCCAATTCCTTTTGTTTTCAGAAATGCCATAAAAAAAATTAAAACAGATTAACGAAAATAAACCAAAAAAACTCACATTTGGGAATGTTTACAAAGAGCTCTTATAGAAATTGGAAAGGTAAGTATAAATAGAGCGAGTCAACAATTTAACGTCCCTAAATTATTATGGACAGAATCAAGGGCAGATCAAACGAAAATAAACGAAAAACTCTGTGGTCGAAAAACTTTCATTGAAGATTTGACAAAAAAATCCGATACGTTTAAATCTCCGATCGAAGATCAGATTGAGCAGACATCATTCAAAACTGACCAAGATCATGATAGCTATCATTCAGACTCAGAAACTCTATGCAGAGTTCAGACTGAGAGCAGAAAAATTAAACCTCTGACCGATGATCAATTACAGCCCAATCCTTAATAGAATCCCAAAAATCATGCGATGCAGAATTAAATACCCCAACCAACTCCGAAGGAAACTTCTCTTACTATTCCTCATCAGTCAGATTCACAAACATCGAATTCAGAGTTCAGACTGAAAACAGAAAATCTCTACCTGAAAACCAACCCAAAACGAATATCTTTTGAAAGACAACTTCTTCATCCAGAACCAATAAAAAAATCTGTTCGAAATCCAAAGAAAATTGCCCAGTGCGATTTTATCACAAGAATGGAGATCATATGATGCCAAGAAAGAAAACTAAAAGAAAGCTCGAAGAAACCAAACGAAAAAAAGAAGAAATACAAGAGACAGAAAATGACGAAAAAAAATAAAAATAAGAAGAGAAACACACAACAAAAACAAAAAGACCCTGAACATGTAATGGCACCAAAGAATAACGAAAAAATAAAATGTGCTGCTTGTCAAGAGGAACTGATGAGTGATGTTGAAGATGACGATGAAAAAAATATAGGGTGCGATATCTGCCCCCAATGGTTCCATATGGGGTATATAAAATTTTATGGAATTTCCTATGAAAAAGCTTCATTGAAAGATTATATTTGTTTCATTTTTCCTAGGAGGACAACCTAGTGAACGTATTTTATTTCTTGTTCTGATTCAGTAATATATTCTGATTTGTTTATATTTCCATCTCATATATGCTTTAATTTGTATGTTAAGTTTTTTATGTTTCAAAGGTTTCATTAGAGATAAATTTATGTTTTTTATGAAGTTCCTGTTTAATTAATAGGTAGGTAATCAGATTAAAAAAGTTGTCGTCATCTCTTCCTAAAGATGGTCGAGGAGGGGCCTGTTGTTGACCATCCAATGAAAAGCTTGGTCGACAAACGGATCTGCTCCCAACCGCGTGGTCGAAAATAGGAATACTAATGGTCGAGTAGAGGTAGCAAGTGGTCGACAACCGGTAAATAATACTCTTCTACTTGTTTCAATTCTATGAAACTCTCAGGTGATAAAAATATTATTATTCTTCTATCACGCCATTAAAAAATACCTATTGATTGGTTTTGTAATAAACTAACTTCGAAAGAAAATAGTTCACTGTAATTTATTGGCATTCGAATTTCGAACATCACTTGAATGGTCGAAAACCGGCGCAGTCACTTTGCCAAAGAATCTTCAATTTTGTAACAGAAGTAATAGTAATAATAAAACACACCATTCTTATAAACGATATTTGAAAGAATGAATGAATCATCAAGCCAAGCAATCATTTCATGATTTAATAAATTGGAAATAAAAATAAGAATCTATCGATTAAAGACAAAAAAAGGTTAGGACTTTAACTGATTATTGAACATATTTACTTGATTTTGACAAATTTTATGTTTTTTCATATTTATAATCAATTATATTTACAATCATTTCACCGACTTCTTTACTACTTGTATTTTCATATCATCTATGATTTTTATGACCTGAATATTTCCTATATTTTGGTGTTTATATGCACGCACAAGAAATATTTTCCTAATATTGCTTATTTCCGTTTATTAGTGCTCCCAAAATTCTTTAATAACATTTCTACTTATAAATATCATCATATATCATTTTATTATCATAGTTTTTGGTGTAATTCTCTATTTACATTATTCCACAATCTGTTGAAGCAAATCTCAACGTGGAGAACACTCTGTATAAAAGACGGTATTGTGGAACTGCAATCGAATAATTCCTGTGGTTCAGTCCGATGCCCAAATGGAAACAAATTATCAGTATAACACGTCATATTTCCCCGATAAGCCCACTGATTCAAATCCCAATTCCGCGACCATTACGAATCACAAATGACCACATTAGTATGGACGGATACAATGCCAGCAAGGAAAAATTAATAATTTCCTCTGCACGCCGCAGTTACCATCCCAAACGAGGACATCGTGCATGTAAATTCAACGATATCTGCCGATTTGCTGGAGACAGAGACATTCGGGATATCCCCTGTGATTCGTTGAACATTCCAATAATCCAATCAAATGAACACGATTATCCTCGGGGCTCATACCTTCCGGAGATTTGTGATAATACTTGGAAATGGCATGGTCCATTCATTACGATAATTTATGTTCGGAAGATCCTTTACACAAACTCAGGGAGTGAAAGATATGAATCACTTTTCATGACACTGTATTCTTGTTTGTTTGATAGGAATTTTGAATCTAGTTCATAACAATGACAACATACTTGATAATCCAAGGAAAAGTATCCACTTATATTTTTGCGTTGCAAAGGTAATTTTTTGTTTTTATAACAAAAGTAAGAGTAAAGGGAAGTTTTTAGAGGCAGGAATATAATAACCCAATAAACCTACTTTACTCATTAAGTTTTATGGAAACATTTGAAAATATTGGTAATGATACAATTATTTTTGTCTGTTTCTACATATTCTCCTCATATCACCCATTATACTGTTACGAAAACAAGTAGAGTACTCCCCTGCGTTGCTTATCTTTCTCGTAATCCAGACGAAATAACGGTCAGGGATTTCCAGAACGGAATTCCAGGAATGTGACGAATGACTGGTCGACTGAAATCGCGCAATATAGGTTTAACATGGAGTTAGAACGAAATGTACTCGAGCCAGTAGGGGGGTCTAGTTGAATACTTGATTATCCATCGCGTATATCTGTTACATTTAATGCTGGTCCACTGGCTCGAGAATATTTCGTTTCGACTCGTTGTAAATCCTATAGTTCGCAATTTTAATTCTGAATCTGTATATTATTTTATAAACCATATTCAGAAGAAACCAATGTTTTTTTTTCGTACCGAATACGAAGACTTTCCTACATACCTTATATATTATATGTATATATATTGTTATTGTTATATCGATTTGTGAAAACAATTGTGATATGATAACAGCTTCTAGTTATGAAATATTATTAGATAATTATTTTCGCTCTGTATGATATTGTAATGTAATAATAATTGCTAGCAAACGTCACTGTTTTCTCGTCACGTTGCTGCCAATTGTTATTACTCTTCTCACCACGACTAAACTCAGTTGGTACGCCTTTCGTCTCAGATAGCCGGTCCTGGCAATAGAGCCACTGCCCTGTCTTGATGTTCAACCCAAACTATTTCAGTTCAGAGTTAATAAGTAAGATATGCAGATCATCGTGGAAAATAAACCAGAAAGTATCTAAGAACAATTATTTCCTTTATTCAGGAAAACTTATATTAACCTGGCATACGATAGATAACTTATACTATACTCAATTGATAAATTTTCATTAATAATGAAAAATAGTGATATATAATCTCACTTTTTCTTTGGTTTGGGAGAATTCTTTTATAGTTCAATACCAAAATAAACGTTGTAATGTCATTCAGTTTGTGATGTGCACTAAAAAAGTTTATACCTGGAGCTGGAACTGTCGCTGTTACAATACACACCAAGAAATTGAAATTCTTTTTCAATCTACTGCTCTCAGGAACTCCCCATTACAAAAGAAACCATACAAATCCCAGAAATCAGCTTGGAAACAGTTTTATGTGGAGTACATAAAAGGTAATCTTGTTTTCTCCTATTTATTTTTGTCGAAATTATCTTGAGGTTGAATAGGTTAGTTCATTATAGACAAACTACTTTGTATTCGTGAAAATCTTGATGAGAATTGCTCTTAAAATTTGTGCGTGGCGTCGTTTTCTGAAATTTTTTCAATCTCCCTCAGCTTTGTTATTCCTTCCCCTGGATACCATTTCTGTTTTGTCCATTTCATTTGAATTCTCAAATTCGCGCACTTTCTTGTCAGATTATCACTCATTTGGGGTTATTTGAAAAAACTTATGAACTTTTATATTCTACATTTCTTATATACTAAATACAATCTTCAATGATAATTGTCTCTGACATTTTTTTTTTCCAATTTAAAATCGGACCATACTGTTCTCTGATTGGCTATTGTCATCAAGAAGTTTGTTGTTCTCCCATTGGCTATTTTTAGTTAGATACACTTTCATATACTGTATGTTTCAAGCTTATAATTTTGTTGATCACATTTAATTCAGAATGATTTTGTAAATCTAGACTTCTTTGTTGTATTTTCAAACAATTCTAGGTTGTAATCATTTTGACAATGTATGGAAATGATTGCATTATGGTATTTGCATATTTTGACCTATCAATATTATACAGAGGCTTCATAAAATAAATAGAATCTCAAAAAAATTGTAAAAACAATATCTCATGCACTACTAACTATTAAGTATTTATTATTTTTGTGGTTTTTTTTAAGAAATTGTTTCCTTTTTTCCTTTTAAAATATATTACTGATCCTTCATAACATAACAATATATATATATATAATATATATATATATATATATATATATATATATATATATATATATATATGTACATATATATCATATGCATATGCGCTCTGAGATTAAAAGTACACAGGGTAATTTGATGACAGGGTTTTGGCCCAGAAAATCGTTTTCCATACGTTTCGGGCACCGGTGCAGCTCCGGTGCTACATGCATGGCCAAAAAGAAAGCTGTTATTGTTAGCAGATTCAACATTTGACAGTTGTTAAGTTTTTAGGTCGAATTGATAGGTAGATATTTGATATTTATTTACAATTTATAAAAATAGCAAAACTATTAAAATATGGCATGTCAGTTCAATTACTATTTTCGTTTCACACAATTCATCTTATAAATTGCTCATTGTTTTTTTTCCCTGATTACAAAATGCACTATTTGTCACTCATACCATATGTATGAAAAATATTGGATATTTTAGTCAACGTTATTTTAAAAATATATTCAATGTTGAACCATTTACATTCAACTATTAATATTCAAACCGTGTAGCTTCAATACGTGTGTATTAACACGGGAAATGTCAATCATTTGTTGGAGAGTAGGGTATTCCTCTTTAAATTTTTCCGTGAATTCTTCGTTTTGAACTTATCTCATAATGACGAAAAATGATGCAATATAACGTTAGCCAAATACTGTGAATTTTTTAAAAATATTGGTAAGCCAATGACAATAAACATCACTATCTATAGATTTTGTTCCAGAATTGTGTTGTATTAGATTATTAGATACTGGATAAAGGCGAAGATATATATATATATATATATATATATATATATATATAAAATATAGTGAATCTCATTTCACGTTTTCCTATCAATTGCTATGCAATATGCAGCCAATCTTTAAGTATTTTTTTAAGAAGCTGAACGACTCAATCGTTCGTGAGTCGTTCACACTGGACAAAGGTATGAGTGATCTTTGATATTTCCGTGAATTAACTCTTGCCGTACTTCCGGTTTGACCGGAAATGACCCCACCTTTCGATTTTCAAATGGGACATTCTATATATTTTCACTTATTTCGATCGAGAATGACATTCTTAATACAACAACACCTCACTTGCCAATATTTGACATATAAAGTCATTTTTATTCCAATTTTTATTTTTTGATCCAGAATGCCATGGATCATGTAAATCGTTTCATGAAAAAATATGTTGATATTATATTAGCATTACCGAATGATGGTGTGGATGAGATTCTCGATACTTTCAATAGCTAAGATCCTCATATCTAGTTCACAATTGAAACTGAGAACAGCGAAAATTCCGTACCATTTATTGATACCAAGCTTATAGGGACAACAGAAAACAAGCTACTGGTAGATTGGTATAGGGAACCATACAGCTCAGGTAGATACCTGAATCACCATTCTTATCACGAACAGTCTATGAAAGTGAACTTGGTAAAACAAATGAAATTAAGAGAACTGAAAATCTCAGATCCTAAATTCCATAAACATAATTTGAACATACTCTTCAACCTTTTCTTAGATAATTCATATCTAAAAACTTTAATAACATTTTTTATACTACCACTTACGTCTCACTTAGACGTACTAGCCTTGAACCCTAATAATTCGAACATTGTCTCAAACAACAATGAAACCAACACTACCCCTACTCAACCTTTTCTCACTTCATTTTACCATTTATAAGAGAGATCACTCCTAAACTCTCCAGATTATATCACAATCCTGAAAAATTCAAAATATCATATGAAACAGTTCTAACAATCAGATCAATTTATTTCAAAGTTTAAGATAAAACTACATTACTTTCTATGCCAAATGTAATTTTTCAAGATGTTGAGTTGTTGTTAAGTTATTTTCATGGTTGTAATAAACAATATATTGGTCAAAGGCAAAGAATTAACGACCAGAATAATTTCTCATAAAAGTGACTGCAGATTGCATCCTGAAAGATGTGCTCTGGCAGAATGAGAATAAATTCGACCACCAGATGAATTACGATTCAGTGAAAGTGCTAGCGACAGAGTCACATACATCCAAGAGAACATTCTCAGAAAGGGCTTTCATTCCCCAAAAAAATAATTGTAAAATAAAAAAACAGATATGAACCATTTGAGTGAGATCTACTCTTATTTATTGTCTTAAGATATCAATCAAATTGACAACAATGTGATATCAAATAACAGTTCTTTTTAACGTTATCGTCACCTGGTAACATCAGTACTAATCTAACAGTTGGCACCACTGCAACTATTTCCAAGTGACACCCGTCAGGTGTTGTTGGCTTAAATATAATTGCGGATTTATTCCTAATCTGTCAGTTTCACTTGTCACACCACATAAAGTATATCTTTATATTTATATAATTTCAAACAATGTGGTTGTAGTATCTTTGAACTTTGTTTTATTCCTTGATTGAAACCAACCTCAACGAAGTTGTAAGTAGCATAATGTTTCGCACTCGAATATGTATCACAATTTTTTTTTCCATCTATTGTAATCTTCCTCTTGATGAAAGCTGCTCACCCCAATATTCTTAGTTTCATATATATATATATATATATATATATATATATATATATATATATAATGATGATATAACAAATTATTTTGTTATTATTTCTCCCCACGTTTTGGGTGCCAAATTGTTATATAATGAGAATTGTAAAAATATTGTTGTTAAATTATGTTTCACTTTGGGTTCAAATTGATATGATATAGATAAGTATTTTCGCTCTGTATAATATATTTTGCAATGTAATAATAATTGCTAGCTAACGTCACTGTTCTCTCGTCACGTTGCTGCTAATTGTTATCACTTTTCTTTCCACAACTAAACTCAGTTGGTACGCCTCTCGTCTCAGATAGCCAGTTCAGGCAATTGAGCCACTAGCTTGATGTCAAATCTCAATCTATTCAATGTTTATAAGTATGATTGTTGATCATTGTGGAAAAGAAACGACAAAGTATCAAAAATCAATTATTTCCTTTATTCAGGAAAACTTAAATTAACCTGGCCTACGATAGATAACTCATTCTATGGTCAATATACAAATTTTCATGGATAATCATGAGAAACAGGTCATGGATAAATAGACACAACCTCACTTTTACCTTGAAAGTGGAAATTTCTTTTATAGTTCAAAATCAAATGAAATAAAGTTCTTCTGATGGGATATGAGTTATTAGTGGAACTGTCGCTATTCAATACAAAACCAGAATTTGGATCCCCTTTCAATCCAATGCTCTCAGGAACTCCAATACCAAAAGAAGGAACCATACAAATCCAGAAATCTGCTTTGGAATACTTGTATATGGAGTACATACAAGGTAATGTAGTTTGCTGCTTATAATTATTGAAATTATTGAATTTTTCTTATCCTCCTAACAAAACGTGGCATTCTTTTTCAAATTATTTTCGATCTCCTCGGCTTTGTTTTTTCCGTCACTTGGATACCATCTTTCTCCATTCCTTTTGATTTGAATTTTTGAATTCGCGCACTATGTTCTCACATTTTCACTGTTTGGGGTTGTTTGTCAAAACATATAAATAAAACTATTTTTCCTATCTTACAGACTATTTACAATATTCAATCACAATTTTCTCTGACACTTTTCCGTTCATATTTTCTCACTATTTGAAATCTTACATTTGACCATACTGTTCTCTGATTGGCTATTTCAAAATTTTTTTAAGTTACTCACAATTCCATATACTGTATGTTTCAAGCTTATAATTTTGTTTATCACATTTTATTCAGGATGATTTTGTAAATCTAGACCTTTCTTGTTGTCTTTTGAATAATTATGGGTTATAATCATTATGACAGTGTATGACATTGATTGTATTATAGTATTTGGATATTTTAATCTATTAATATTATACAGAGGCTTCATAAAGGAAATAGAATTTCAAAAATATGTAAAAACAATATCTCTTGAACTAATAGCTATTAAGTAATTATTTTTTCTGTGGGTTTTTTATGAAATTGTTTCTTTTTTTCCTTAAAATATATAACTGGTTTTTCATAACATGACAATATATATATATATATATATATATATATATATATATATATATATATATATATATATATATTTACAACTCGCGGTTTGGATCGCCAAATAAATTTCACTTCGTCACTTGTACTGAGTTTTATCAATAAGGGAAATGTATATGACAATTTGAAATAAAGTTATTTTTCTTGACATGTTTTTTGGGTAACCTTCCACAGTCTGAAAATGAAAATATAATCAGGAAAATCTATACAGTTGAAAAAGCGAAAAAGACTCTACAAGAAAAAATCAAGTTATTAAAACAATTAAAAGAGATTTAGAAGATTTTGAGAACGGGGGCAGATATAGTCCCCGAAACGTCAATCAAAAACTATATAGCGAAGTATCTTTTGAATTAAAAAAAAAAAATTGATAGGCAAATTCGGAAAACGGCAGGTTATTGACTAATTGGATCATTTTTCTATGGCAAATATAATTTGGTGAACGCAATAACTTATCGGGGTGAACTAATTAGTTTGCCCTTTCTACACTTGTATAGATTTTCCTGATTATATTTTCATTTTCAGACTGTGGAAGGTTACCCAAAAAACATGTCAAGAAACGCTGTTCCTCCACAAAAAACCACATTCATTCAATACTTAAAAGTTATTATTACTTACTACATTCACAAATTCCCAACCGAATATTCAACGCAAAACGCTGCCGGGAAAATATGGAAATATCCCATATGCATTGCTTATTTGACAAAAAATATTCCGCAACATTGAGCTTTCCTCCCAGCCAATCGCATTTGAATATGGTGATTTGCATTTGGTTTTATTCTATAGGGCGTCTTATTTTGACGTATCTCCAAATATAGAGGGTATCGGGTACATTGGCTGCACAGCGTCCCGCAAACTGGAATTTAAACGGTTATTCTGATAAATGGAACATTATCACAGAATTCACTCGCTTCCTTTCCCATATCTCTAGAAATAGTGGCACAGCTTGCATGGAATTTTCGAATTGGAATATTTTTCGGGTAATTTCAAGTTTGATAGAGTAGCTTATTACATGATCACTTCCATACTATGAGCGATTCGATATTTTGAAGACAATCGGAATCGATGTAAATAGATTGGATTACAGTGGATAGAATGGGGATGGTAGAGGAGTTTTTCATACCATTGAGTTCTGGAAACGACCTCTCAGAAAACAGGAAAAACTCTTTGACTTGGGAAAGGTAATATAGGATATAGAGTTGAAAAGTGAGTGAACTTACTACCTACAAGTACGTGGTTTCTAGACAAGATAAGCGCGGATATACTGATCATAGTTGAATACGATAGCGACCGTTGAATATGATTTTTGGATAGTTTGTTGGCGGAAATTCGGTCGAATTATTGAAAAAATTATCGATGTTTCGAAACTTCACTGTTTCATCTTCAGCACTCTAAAGTATAAGAACAAAAAAATATATGTTAAAATGAAATTTTCGAATGCAGAATAAGATACGACACGTAGAATACCGATCGGTCAAAAGGAAAAAACCTCGGGCAATATACAGAAAACTAACATTGATAATATAATCACTTACATTCAGGCTCTCCGAGTTCAAAAGTGGTAATATAAATAATTTAGACATAAAATATAAATACATGCACTGGTTCACGAAAGACGTCGATACATACATAATGAAATGAATAAACAGAACTGGCGATGAATCGTTCCTCTGTAATGTAAAAAATACTAATGAGAAAGATTAGGAGAATTGGAAAAAGTCATCTGTTAATGATTCACAATTTGTGCTGGATTTTTTTCTATTAGGTATACCAGGTGTTTAGATTTTCGATATCAGATCTTTTGTTAACACATTTTTTTATATGCTTTGTTATTTCAATTTTTCAATCATTTCATTCATGAGTCTTTTTTTTTATATTGTCTGTTCACAATGTACTGCAAGGCTTGTGGGATTTTTGATTGTTTCAAGTGGATTGTGTTTATTTTTACAATCTCCATTATGTTCTGTCATTCTTTGTTTCAAGTATTACCTGTTTGCCCTATGTACACCTTGTCACACTAAGCACATGGTATTTTGTAAACAATGTTAGATTTCAGATCGTCAGGTGTGTTTGTTTTCAGTTAAAATGATTTTCTACTATGTTTTCACAATTCATGACGATTTTGAAGTTTTCATATTCTTAGACTTTGTATAATTGTGGGTCAAACCTTCTACAGTGATAGTTTGAAATACTTGACGTTAAACGGTGCTTTTTCTTTTTCCTGTGTATTTTTACGGTTGGAATATAATAGTTTTTTAATCAAAGATTTAGGCTAGCAATAACATTGTTTCAATAAGTTGATGGTTTGGTATTCGAAACATTTTTCGATACTAAAATCATAGAAACTTCAGATTACACCTCAAAGATAGATTGGTATCATAAACCTTGTTTTTCGGAGATATTTTTGAAATACTCTTCACATCATAATTTTCAACACAAAATTAATATTATAAGAAATTTAAAAAACAGAGCAGTTTTCATTTCGGACACAGAATACTATACAAAAATAATTAATAAAGCAACACTATGTTAAAAATAATTACCCAATATCGTTAGTCGATAGAATTATTCAGGAAAACGAACCTTCCATCGTAACGGACAATTCAACAACAACAAAATAATGTTAATAATCTCTCAAAAAAATTGCAACAGTTTTAAAGGGACAAACAAATTAAAATTGCTTTCACAAATGATAAGATCGGAAAACGCTTTGTTTCGCGACGACAAAAAAAGTCTCTTAGAGTTACAATCCAGTATTATATATAAAATCAATTGTAATGAGTGTAATGAATGCTATGAGGGGTGAACTGGTAGCTATCTGAAAACAAGAATGTCTGAACAAGAGAGCGACTTAAAAAACTCAAGATTTTCATTCCTACTGCTCTAGAACACGCCAGAACAAATTACCATAACTTTGATTTCACAACCCCGGTTGTTCTTCATGTTCATTCATATCTTTCCAGAAGACTTTTGAGTGAAACTATCCAAATACTAAAAAATGATAGCGTAAACTCTAGAAGAGACATTGCCTTTTTCAATTTGAACTAAATTCCGAGATAAATTATGATTACTATCATTATTATTGCCGTCAACACCTGTTTTCTCATCAATAAGAAAAACACTGGCATAGATCCATTGTTTATATTCTTTATTCTCAAATCTCTCAGTTGTCTGTGGATTTTCGTTTTGTGTATCTATTACGTCTGACCATGGTTTACATTTTTAAGGAAATAACTATTTCTGTTGAGTACACTTCAAACATTTTACATAACCTTCGATTATAGTTATACATCATGGCAAATAACAACAATTATTCATACTTTTTCATACTTTATTATATGAGAAGCCATCGGTACAGAGCCTTGAGGATAAATTAAATTTAATTCGAAACCTCGGCAAGAAAAAAAATGTTTTTTTTTAACGAATACTGATCCCAATCTCCAACCAAATACAGTTATCCTAATATGTTATATTGCTTGCTGAAATTCTGTGAAAATCAACACACGATATAATTCATTCAGTCAACAAGAATAATTCTTTGCCTATATATTAATATGGATTTAGGCCTGGCCATAGCACAACCACTGTACTCATACAAATAACTAATGAAATTATCGAAAATTTAGATAAAAATTAAAATGAAAATTGTATAAGCATTCTATATAATGAACTTATTGAATCATAATTTATTATTCAGGAATCAGTTAATTTAAATGGAGAGGATAAAAATTTCATGGACAAAAAACAGACAAAATATCTATCTTTCTCTCTCTTCGATGTCTCAATCTGCCTACTCCTCAGTTGTTGTGACTTAGGTTGTAATTGTTATCGCAATCAGTGGTGCATGACGAAGAGGTGAATTATGGAAGGCTCTAATACTGAAATTACACCTCACAAAAATAAAAGTTCCAAGAAGTTTTATAATTATCGGTACCTTTTATAACCTCTGCAAAAAATATATTTCTTCGCGTCTTTCCAAACTATCTGAAAATCGTTTCTTTTTAAATTATTAAAAGGGAAAAAGCATACGGCAAGTGGTAGAAATCAACAAATTTGGTTAAATGCCTCGAGAAATTGCATCATTTTTGAAGTTACCGAACCTAAAATTGTATACAGGCCACACAATCCGGCTGACATCAACAACCATGTTGCAAATGCAGGAGCTGATCTGTTAACACTGAAACGCCATGATGGTTGGCAGTCAAGTAGCGTCGCCGAAGGTTATGTTGATGACTCTTTGCATTCCAAAATGAACATATAAACAAAATGATGCATTCGATTGATCCAAATATATCAAATACAGTGTCGGCAAATATGAACCAGATATTCCATACTCCATATTTGCCTTCAACTTCTTTTGGAATTGTGGAAAATTTCGCGAGTGATGCATCTTCAACTTCTACATCTAATTTGAATATTACAGAAGTTGTTTCCATAACTAACTCTCTCAGAATTTTATTTAATAATTGTTTCAATTTTGGAGTGAAATATAACTATTTTTTTCAATAATGTCATGAATTAATTCATAAGTGATTTTTCTGTAATTTGTGTCTCGGTTATTTCCATTAATAGTAACATCAATTAAATAACTTTAAAAATAAATAATTTATGATTATAATGAATATTTGATTGCAAATGAACTCGATTAGTTTTATTTTCAGCAGAAAGTGTGTTGGTACTTTCACTTGTACTTTTTCAAACTCGTGAGAAATTAGCATTTTTCTGCATTTGTTGCCCAATATACAATTAACGCATACCAATAATGTTTTCTGGAATAATAATCAGTTTTGGACGACCTATATGAAATTCATCAATCAGCAAACGTACGATTACGATTTAATTCGTTATACCACCGATCTACAGTGGTTTTTGATGGTGATTCCTCGCCAAAAGTCCAATTAAGTTCATAGGATTGTTAGGATTATCAACGTAAGAAGTTGTAATAACAAAAAATTAAACCGTCGAACAAATCAACTAAAAAGCAAAAAATAAAATAAACCTTCTTAGTCCTGATAATAATTGACCTCCTAAACTAATGTGAGTAACTAATTTTGAGTCGGTGCCAAACAAACAATTATCGAAGATCATTATATTACTTTGGAAAAGTAATCAAAACGCCGCTGTGCATCTCGCTGCCATCATTTTACGCCTTACCTAATTCAGATGCTAGTTTGTTTGGCGCCGACCCAAAATAAGTTACTCACATTAGTTTAGGAGCTCAATTATCATTAAGACTAAGAAGGTTTATTTTATTTTTTGCTTTTCAGTTGATTTTTTCGTCGGTTTAATTTTTTGTTGAAAAGTTTTTATTTTTCAATTTTTTGTGGCTGAGATCTACTGATTACAACCTACTTAATTTTTGATTACTTCCAAAATACTTACTTACCTAGCTTACTTAAACTATTAACTGTTAAGTAATATGATTATCTACTTTGAATATTCATTGTTATATAATATAAATTATTTTTGAAAGCTCTGGTTAGTTGATTTTATCACTCTGTATACAATTCCATCCTTTCATAGAATGTAATTATTGTGACGGATGTAGGAGGATCTGTCAATATCTGCTACATATGTGTGCCAATGTTCACAAGTGAAAAATCAATCATCCCCTATTTTTCTACCCATAGGGGTGGATCATTACATTTCAAATTGAAAAATGATGAACTATGGGTATACCCTATCTAATAATAAAAGAATCATCCAAATCGAAAAATTCTCTACAAAGGTATCCCTGATAGAATCGGTAAACGGACCAAAATATCCTCCATTTTGCTAACCTTAGGGTTGGATTTTTTTTTTCATAGTACACCCTATCCAATGGAAAATAATTATCGGAATCGAACTGTTCTGTGGAAAGTTATAGACCAGGGTCAAAGCCTACAAAAATGGTAAAAAATGAAAAAAAATTACAGTAGGATGAAACCCATTAGAAAAGCAGGGGAATATGATCAAAATGAGAGGAAAAATAAATTACGGTCGATCCGAGTTCGGGAAGTGGGAGGGGGTGAGTTTTTAAGGGTAAAAAATGGTTTATCTTGATTTCCGGCAAAACTACAAGTCCTATGGAAAAAAGTTGAATGGCAAAGTTGTAGGCAATAAAAAGATCTACAACTTTTGTTTCCGCAGATTTTTCACATAACCTCAAAATTTAGGTGAAAAATTCAAAAAACCAAGTTTTTGGTTTTTTATTTATATCTTTCTCAAAAAATTTTTTTTTTCTACGAAATTTGGTGAAAACTTACCTTATTATGTCCCAAATACACTGTAATTTATTTGATCAAAAATATTTATTTTTTCGCTTCATTTTAATTCAATATCAAAAAAGCACCCTAATTTTCAATCGAAAATTCTGACGTCAAAATATCAGCTTTTTTTAAAAAGTTTGAGGGGCTTTTTGTTCGTTGAAATATCTACTTTCTGATGGTGTAAAGAAAAATATACATTACTAAAGGAAATATTCTTAGAAAATGCAAAAAATTGAAAAAACCTCAAATTCGAAAATTTTTTTTTACTCATTATGTACAATTTTGAAGTATTTATTAAAATTCACACTTTAATTACTCAAAAAACGTCAGATTTCATGTTTTATTGATAAACGCAAAAATTACAAATTAAAATATACTTCTATAATTAACAAACAAATAAGTTAATAAAGTTAATATTTAATAAGACATCTACAATATTTTGAAAAAGTTGTAGAATCTTCTTTAAATAATATTTGTAGATGCCTATTTATTGCTGTTTTAAGATAATTTATATACCTGAGTGACCTCCGGTGAATTTAAGCCCATTGTAAGTTATTTCATTGAGAAGTGGGGACGGACCTAGGAGGGTCATTATTGCTATTTCAAAGGATATCGTTAACGATCGACAGTAAAAAAGATATGGAAACTTACTTACAATACGAGCTTGCACCTTTTCCATTGTCACTTTTTACAGAAAATGGCCTCAGGAAAAATGTAAAATCTCAACTCTACGAATTATTTGTGAGTGTGAATCGACCAACGCATTCTGACAGCATAATGCATGTCGTCGACGGTGGATTTTTACTGCACAAAGTAATTTGGCAGAAAAATGAAACGGTGGAAGAGATCATTAATAAATATTTGCGCTATGTAGAAAAACATTACGCAGCAAGCAGTTATATTGTCTTTGATGGGTACCCCGAAATTAAGAAATCAGCTACTGTCACAACAGTACCAGCAGCTACTTCAACTAAAAGAGGAGAACGTAATCGTAGAAAAACCTCAGACAATATTCCAGAGTTCGATTATCAAAACCATACAAAAATACCATTTTCGCAAGAAAAATTTTTATCTAACGAGAAAAACAAGGACAAAATAATTAAAAGTTTAATGAAAACATTACAGTCACAAGGATTTTCCTGTAAACAAGTTGAAGAAGATGCTGATGCCGACATAATTAAGACCTCGATAGAAGTTGCCAGAGATACTAATAAAACTGTTATAGTTGTGGGTCAAGATATTGATCTTTTGGTTCTTTTAAATCAATTAAATTCACATAATCATGACATTTATTTTCCCAAACCAGGCTCTGGAAATGGAAAGGATCTATTTTTCACGTCTAATAGTTTCAAACACGAATCCTTCAAAAATGTTGTTGCATTTCTGCATTGTTTTTCTGGTTGCGATACAACATCTGGATTTGCCGGAAAAGGAAAGAAAAGTATCGTTAATTCTATATTAGACGCGAAAAATTTGTCAAATTTGGCCAATGTTTTTTACAAAAAAGATGAAAGTAAAGAAAATATAAAAAAAATGGATTACAATTAATCAAATCTATTTATAAATGTAAAAAAGAGAAAATAACACTGAATCAATTAAGGTTTCAAAAATATCAATTGGCAAAAATTAAATCATCCTTCATTTTGGCAAACCTCCCACCCACAGAAGGAGCAGCAGAACAACATTGTTACAGAGCATATTATCAGCTTCAAACTTGGTTGGGTAACGAATTGACAGCAACAGATTGGGGCTGGAAGCAACATCAGCATGGCATTATGCCCAAATTTACAGAAAAGGATTTAATTCCGGAAGTATTGCTAAAACTATTTGCTGCAGCTGTGAAACTGGAAAGAAAATTTTAATTTGAGGCTGCCGAAAACATGGAAAAAAATTTGAACCAATGCAGACTGGAAATAACATTGGAGACGAAGATGATGGTCTTGAAGATTTCGACGATCAACTAGAGTTGGAAAGATTTGTCGAATCTGACGATGAAGAAATGCCTCCAAAGAGACAAAAACGAATGAGTAACTGATTAGAATTTCAAATAACGTATTTATAAATAATAAGATTAACGTTTTTTAAAAAAAATTTAATGAATAGCGTAATCAGAATTAAGTTTCTAAATTCAATAGTACGATTTACATGTATATTTATTTTGTATGAGATTTTCTATGACATTAATGTAATTCGAGTAAAATAAATAAACTTTTTAACTAAAAAAAATTGCAGCAATCACATTTTTTTGATGAAATTGTACATAATGATTAAAATTTTTTTTTCGAATTTGAGGTTTTTTCAATTTTTTGCATTTTCTAAGAATATTTCCCATAGTAATGTATATTTTTCTTTACACCATCAGAAAGTAGATATTTCAACGAACAAAAAGCCCCCAAACTTTTTGAAAAAAGCTGATATTTTGACGTCAGAATTTTCGATTGAAAATTAGGGTGCTTTTTTGATATTAAATTAAAATGAAGCGAAAAAATAAATATTTTTAATCAAATAAATTACAGTGTATTTGGGACATAATAAGGTAAGTTTTCACCAAATTTCGTAGAAAAAAAAATTTTTTTGAAAAAGATATAAATAAAAAACCAAAAACTTGGTTTTTTGAATTTTTCACCTAAATTTTGAGGTTATGTGAAAAATCTGCAGATACAAAAGTCTTTTTTCCATAGGACTTGTAGTTTTGCCGGAAATCAAGATAAACCATTTTTTACCCTTAAAAACTCACCCCCTCCCACTTCCCGAACTCGGATCGACCGTAATTTATTTTTCCTTTCATTTTGATCATATTCCCCTCCTTTTCTAATGGGTTTCATCCTACTGTAATTTTTTTTGGTTTCAAAAATTATCTACCCTGGTCTATTATGCGTGATCATACATAAAAAAATATTAAACAAAATATACGCGTCGACTAGAGAACCTCCTTCTTTTTTATTTCGTCGGTTGAAAAATGAGCGAAAATGTTAACAATACAGATAGTACCTTACGTCAAGACATATTTTAATAAGAATGTCAAACTTTTCGATGGAATTGTCAAATGGCAACACCAGGATCGCCCATTACCAAAATATAAAAGGCAACCCTAGTATAACTCTAGACTTTCAACTTCATTATACTAACGTTGTAATAAGTAATTTTGCTCTGCATAGCTGAGTACGTAACTGTATTCTTATATTTCTCTCAAATTGAACTTCAAAGCAGGTGTTGCAAAAAATCTATGTTCCTGGTGGACTAAGGAGCAAATATGACAATCGTGATCACAGCATTCGTTTTGAGCGACATCTACAACACTCGTCCTCTTGTGAATTCATTGTAAACCTCAAGCTCATGTTGCGAAAACACTATTGTGAGATAACTCGCCACTCCACTTGGTCCACATGTACTTAATGAAAAATCTCAGATATCCAAACGGCACATTGCTGAGAAATTGGAAAGTCATATCCTCAATTCTGAAAAGCTGAAACAGTGTGAAAATAAAACGTAAAAATTTATCATCTTTGTCAAGTGCCAACCTTTCTCAATTTGTCCATCCTCAATTCAAGAAATACCTCAAGAATAGATAAACATAGATAAAAAGAAAAAGAATAAGAAGTAGATGTTCTTAGGTAAACACAAGTTAACTAACGAATCAAACTGACCATTTTAGAATTGTTATTTTGTAATGGAATCGTTGAATATTTCAGAAAAATTATGAATACCTCCACAAGAAACTTTCCAATAATAATTTATCTGAAAGATAAGTGCCATGTGAAGTGGAATGAATAGAAAAAATCGAATTAAACGGTTTTCTTCACATGAGGGCCAAGAAGCCTGAAACCGGTATGCGGATTGTTAGGTGAACACGACATAAATTAAACATAATCGAGCTTACCAGAAAGAAACATTTGCATTCAATGTCCATTGATATTATATGGAAGTATGCATGGATTTTCAGGTGAATATCATTCAATGTTCTGCGTGGTATTTGCCAGGAAAGTAGTTGTTTTTCACCTGAGATCTACCATTTTCAGGTTCAATTTTATATTGAATCCTTTATGTGAAGAAAACCGTTTAATTCGATTTTTCTATTCATTCCACTTCACATGGCACTTATCTTTCACTATATGCTAGACGGGCTTGCCACTCCTACTGAGAAGGAATCTTTTATTTAGAAACCTATCGAGGTGGGAGATTTTCGGAGTGTTTCTTTCTGTCACTAGGTACCGCCAGTTAAAGTTTATCTTTTCCGGCGTACCTATAGGTGTTACAAGATCGATGATGGTTTGTTTACGTTGTGTCTCACTTCAGCCAGAGTTCTTTGGACTTTTGGCTGGTTGACTACTCCGTACTGATGAGGGCCAAGAAGCCTGAAACCGGTATGCGGATTGTTAGGTGAACACGACATAAATTAAACATAATCGAGCTTACCAGAAAGAAACATTTGCATTCAATGTCCATTGATATTATATGGAAGTATGCATGGATTTTCAGGTGAATATCATTCAATGTTCTGCGTGGTATTTGCCAGGAAAGTAGTTGTTTTTCACCTGAGATCTACCATTTTCAGGTTCAATTTTATATTGAATCCTTTATGTGAAGAAAACCGTTTAATTCGATTTTTTCTAATAATTTATCTATTGCATAGAATAATTCACCAGTATTTTTTGCATCGAACAAATAACGTACTGAATCCACAAGGCTCAGCGAGGAATATTCGCTTTCGAGAAACAACGAAACATTATGTAAACTTCATATATACGTAACATAATATTCGATATACACCTGGGGCTATAAACTGATGCACAAACACAATTTCCGTATATTCCGATCATTTGAAGTGTATCGATTTCGCATAGCACACTATGAAGTTTTCCAATAGCGCTGTAAAGAAATTCACACTCTGATAACAACGCAACATGAAAAACTAGCTAATGTCGCCTGGAATGGCGTAGCGAGAGCCATGAAATTTTATCTGGGCCATAATGTCGCGTTACAAGGTGGGCGAGATTCTAAGGTTTTATTCCCGAATGTTTAGTTTCCTCGGTAACATAAGAAGTGTTGTTTTCCAAACATTTTCATAGTTTTCGAAGTAAAACTTAAAGGCTCGACCAAGAAGTAACTGAATGCTTTGGATGACGTGAGCGTAACGAAAGTGAACAAGCTTGACATGAGCTGGTGTGTATTATTTATACGAATAATGTGCAGGTGACCCAAAATATTTTGACCTTACATTTTATTGCGAGCGGTTCCACGTATTATTTTCGATGTTTAGTTTTGTGATTGAATATTTTCGTAAAGTTGAAGTGATAAAAATAGATTTGATAAAAATAAAAATAATAATGATATGTTTATTCATGGATGCGTCAATAGCTATTTGATTAACAATGATATTTTGATAAATATTAGGTCAGCATTCCCACTAAAGTTCAACTGTTGGTGGGTATCGCTTTTCTCTATAAGTTTTTTTGTTGATTATAACTGGGGAATATAACATAACAATTTCATAAATGGTATCCCTATATTACAAACCAATGATATAAACAACAATTTTTGAAAGAAAAATACACTATGAACACTTAATAAAAAAAATCAATAGATACTTTGATATCTGAAGATTCAGTGCAAGTACTGGCAACCTGATAATAATTTTTAAAATTGGTATCAACTGAATAATTTCCATTCTATGTATCCGTAATTCAAATTTTTTTGAAAAGAGACTGTGATTTGATTTGAAAAGAGACTGTGAATTGATTGACTATTTCTGGTCCGAGATAGTCGTGAAAGCTTTATCATAAGATTCTGTTCCTTATAGGAATATGCAAAAGTGTTTCTCTGATCCTCGTGTTGTTTTCATGGCATATTGGTGGATATTTCGATTTATTTCTCGAGACAATGATCAAAATGGTTTGACAGAAGAGCTGTCTGATGTCGACTATCTCAGTTTCTTTGTAGAGGTTATTTTTTAAAAACGATCCTATTTCTGTATGACTTCAAGGTGTTTCATGAAATTATCTGTCGCCCCGCCCCATCCAAAAATCCCATATAATAGATGTGATTGGGTCAGTGCAAAATATATTTTTCTTAACTTATCTGGTCCGAGGAATCTACTGAGGTACTAGAATTTGTGTAAAAGTGATCTCACCTCCTTTATTATATTTTCCAAGGTATTTTCAACTTTCTGTAGGGTGGAAGATGTCGATTGTCCGCATCAACTGTGATGTTGTTGATATATGGAAGTTTTTTGATAGAATCTCAGATTCATTGTTAGTAGGTAACTAACTATTGAACAATCCCATTATTGAAGAAAAATCCCTTTGCAATTTGTGTTTGAGGATAATTTTTCCTTCGATATTCTAATATATATATATATATATATATATATATATATATATATACAGTGTGACCCATTTAAAATGAAATCACCCCTGTAGAATACGCATTTTTCAATCATTCTCAAAAAAAAAATTGTTTAATATTAAACATCATAAACTGTATCTTGACACAAATTTTCATAACTTTAGTTTCATTTCCAAGGCACTCTATGATTTTTTTCCTTCGTCAGGAACGGCAAAAATTTATTAGGTAATGTTTGTTTTGAAATTTACACCACTACACCACTAGATTCGTTGTCGTTATAAATGGAAACCATGAGAATTTCATAAAGAAATATTGATTAACAACGAAGTTACAACGACTTTAATTTTGGAAACAAAGTTTTTTATTATATTTGTTATTCAGATTATAGGAATATTTAAAATCTGGCAACACTGCCGATATAAAGTAGAACACCGGTGAATTTGTACAGCGGAAATCCGAAGTCAATAGCTCATTCCGTTCTACAGTTATAACTCCTGAAAGTATGGTAATGTGAGCGATTTGTGGTGGAAGCGATTTTGTAATAAAAATCCGACTACGCCACTGGATTTGTAAATTATATTCTTTTAAAATAATTCATTTGAGTTAAGGTTATGAGTGTTTTCGGAAATAACAGAAAATTAAAAATTCATTTTCAAGTTATGCAGTCTTCCATAGCCGACAAAAACGAAATGAACCGAATCAAGTTTTAAAGTATCAGAATTATTTATTGAATAATAAAACAGAAAGCAGGACAAAAAATATTCCTTTTAAATTGTGCAGAACTCAATTAAAACAAGCTTCTAGAGAAGGTATCAATAATTTGAGGGAAGCTGAACTAATACATTAGGCATAGGTAGGTAGGTAAATCAATGGTAGGCTGTGATTTAGTACACCACAAATCGCTCACATTACCATATTTTCAGGAGTTACAACTGTAGAACGGAATGAGCTATTGACTTCGGATTTTCGCTGTACAAATTCACTGGTGTTCTACTCCGTATCGGCAGTGTTGCCAGATTTCAAATATGTCTATAATCTAAATAAAAACTATAATAAATACTCCGTTTCCAAAATTAAACTCATTGTAACTTCGTTGTTAACCAATATGTTTTAATGAAATTTCGATGGTATTCATTAATAACGACTACGAGTCCAGTGGTGTAGTCAAATTTGAAAACAAAAATTGACTAATAAACTTTTGTCGTTTTTGAAAAAGAAACAAAACCCAGGGGGCCTTGGAAATGTAAGAAAGTAAGTAAAGTAAGTAAATTTATTCAGGTAAGTATGAGTTTCATCTACAATATCAATTCATAACTAAAACTAGAAAGAAAAATTATGAATTACAGATTATGTTCCAGGCTGATCTACCTAAGCAAAGCTTGTGTTGTAGTCGTCAGCCTGAAGTTGTAAAGTTTATACATATATTCTGAATGAATGAAAATTTGAGAAGAAAGAAGAGTTATATACAATGTGAAGATCAAATTTGTTGTGATGAGGGAGGATAGTAGGGTGTTTTTTTTTCCTTTTTAGTCAGATTCATACACGGTTTTTAGTTTGTTATAATTTAGGTTTACAAATTCTTTGAGTTTAGATTTCATTTTGAATTTATTAGGGATGATCCTGATATCTATAGGGACAGTTTTGGCCCAAAGTATGATATGAATCTCTGCGTGTGGGTTAGTCTACAGAGAGGAGCATTTGTTTTCTTTTCAGATTTAGCACGTGTGTTGTATATATGGCTTATATGAGAGATGGGATTGTTTTGCATCCATATTAGGCAGTGGTAGGTATATAGTTTTCTCACTTCAAATAAGCCAGATTCTTTGTAAAGGTCTTGAGTTGAGTATCTTCTATTTTTCTTAAAAATTATTTTTAATATAGTATTTTGCATAACTTCAAGAACGTTGATTTGTTGAAAATATAAACAGGATGTTCATAAAATCAGATGTGGAATCATCTGCGACTGAAAGATAAACTTTAGTCACTATCTTCCATCGTCAAGATAACCTCTTGTGGGGTATTCATGTTGAAAAGGGAAATTGAGAATGTTTCCCTTTTCAAAATTCAAGAACGTGTAATAATGTTTTACTAAGACCACCCCATATAATGATGCAATATCTCAATATGGATTCAGCAAGTGAGTTGTAAATCATAAGTAGGAGTTTTTTATTATTAAGATTTCTAAGTTGATAGAATTTATAGACTAACTTATTAAGTCTTTTAACTGTATTATCTGCGTGTTCTTCCCTTCGCAGGTGTTGGTCCACATAAATACCCAAATACTTTATGTTGTCAACTTTTTTAATTTCTGGACATGTACACTGCGTTGGCAATCGGCAGAGATGTTTATGAATAGTGAGTATGTTATCCAAGGGCTGATCTTTTTTTGTTGTGGTAAATGCGATAAATTTCGTTTTTTCTAAATTCAGACTCAGAAGGCTAATATTCAACCAAGAGATAACATATTTGAGCCCTGTTTCAGCTTTCTTATAGACTTCATCCCAGGAGTTTCCTTCGAACAAAAGAACAGTGTTGTCCGCGTAAGATATTATCCTGCAATTGATGTTCAAAAGTTTATAAAGACTGTTGATATAAATCAAAAATAAGATTGGACCCAATACTGTACCCTGTGGGACGCCCATGGTGATAGGTAGTGGATCGCTGGGAAGACTGTTTATTCAAACCTTTTGATGTCTGTCAGATATATAGTTTTTGAATAGATCTAGTGTAATTCCTCTAACTCCTATAGTTTCTAGACGTTTCAGGAGAATTTGATGATTGACAGTATCAAAGGCTTTACCCAAATCTATGAAAACCGTCAAGCCCTTTTTTTTGTCATTAAAGTTTTTCCATACACTGTTGATCAGTTGGAATATTGCATTTTCAGTTGACATGTGTTCTCTGAAACGAAATTGGCCTTCAAATAAGATATTATTAAATGAAACTAAAGTTATGAGAATTCCTGTCAAGATACAGTTTTCGATGCTTAATAATACAAAAAAATATTTTTGAGATTGACTCAAAAATGCGTATTCTACAGGGGTGGTTCCATTTTAAATGGGTCACACTGTATATATATATATATATATATATATATATATAATAATTTTGGTTTGAGTACGGTTCCTTGTGGAACTGGAACTCCGTATTGTACTATCCTTTCTCTGATCATCTCATCTTCAATTTTCACTATTCATTTTTTTTCGGACAAATAGCATTCAACATTATTTCCCTGAACCCTATACTTTCTAACATACACATTATTAATCAATAATCAACAGTTGCCTTCAAGTTTATTTTTTGATCTGGTTAATCTCTGCGTTTTTATTCTATTTGAGATCAAGTGTAACGTGTTCACTTGAACTTTTAATTTTATATTTAAATTTTAATAATAATTGAATTAATTTATTTGTAATGCTCGATGTGAGTGTATGACTTACTGTTGTTCACTGTGAATTATATTATCAATATATACTATTGAACTCTAACATGATTTATTTCTTACTTTATCTGTCACAACGTCAAAGAGGACTCACTTCATTTGCGCGTAAAGGTTACACGCACATTTTTTTTCTATTTTGGCCAATTGTTTACTATCAAGAAGAACTTAGATTGAGAATTAACGGAAAACCTTGGAGAACAAACACAGGCAGCTTATAGACAGACCATAATCGATTCCGTGAATATCTTGAAATCCAATCCTCAGAGCTTTTGGACTTATACAAAAAAAAAAAAAATTAATACTCGAATTACGGAGGAGATGGTTTTCAAAATTGATACTTTCTATGCATTCGCTCCACATTTTGGTAATGCATATACTCTATCTGATCACCTACAGAATAGATCGATGGTATACTACATAGTCTGAATCAACATCTAGATATACCAGGACAATCAACCGATAAATAATAACTGCTTCTAAAAAAATCAAAAACAAAAAACAAAAAAACAGAAAACAATAATATCCCAGCTAAAACCTTGAGAACATCACGGGTGTTCCTATTTTTAAAGCACGCAGAGATCACAAACTATAGACCAAAATGGCCAATCTGTGGTTTCTCAAAGCTAATCGAAATAATTCTTTCAACTGTCATATTCATTTATTTACTTCAAAATTCCACAATCTGATCAGCAGCATGGTTTTGTGAAGTACTCTGGCACATCATCCAATTCATGCAGCTTTACTCGATTAATATCGAATTTCTTGAATAATAGATATCAAGTTGGTGTGATATATACTCTGATTTCATATCTTCTAGAGATACTGTTATGAGTTGAATATTAAGGGAAAAAAAGTCTTAGCATTGCAGCTACATTGGGGGTAACTCAATGGTCTAATCTAGCCCCCTTTAATTTCTTTTGTTTGTAAATGACATTTGCGATCATATCAACTCAGGAAAAGTACTCCTTACTGACGACGTGGAAGTGTACAGAAATATGAAAGTCTTGGATTCTAGAATTTTACCAAACAATATCCACAATCCAGCAGATTGGGCTACCTCGAAATATCCACCACTCAAAGTGAATAAATGTAGAATCATGACCTGCAGTCCCCCAACTAAATATGATTGTGTATTGAAGAACACATCATCATCATCAGCATTGTAAGGACCAAGGAGTTTTATTTGTTGATAAATTATCTTCTGTATCTCATATAGAAGGCGACTCGTTTTCATCCATTAATGCTATGTGTGCTGTCTACATTTCAGTAGTTGATCTAAGCTTGAATATTGTATTTCAGTTTGGACTCCCTTCCATGAAAGTATATTGACTCATTGGAAAATATCTGGAAAACATTTCAGAAATTTCTGTTTATGAAAAAATATAATACCCACTCAGAAATTAATTACAGTCATCAATTACTGCGGAATGAATTTGAATTAGTTTCTCTTCAGAAATGTCGAAAGATATCTGACTTTCAAATCAATACTCATCCTATCGATTCTACTGAAATGCTCACAACAGTTAACTTCACACTACCTAGGCTAACAACTAGACCCAATATTACCTTTCATATCAGTGTGCCTAATACATATCATCATACCTACAGTCCCCTATTTCATATGTGAAAACAATTTGATAGACTAGAAAGTGTTGATATTCACCATTTATCTCTCAATCAATTCAAAAGCCTTCCCTTTGAAAATATCCCAAATTCAAGCAGACATGGCTCCATATTAGTGAAAAAAAAACACAGCTTCAGGATTCGAATATATACAGAGTGTCCCAAATATGAAAGAAACTGGCATCGAAGATATTCCCAATCGGCCATTCGCAACAATTGGGTGATGGAGAACAGAGTGTCTCAAGGGGATATAAAACGATTGCACGGTCGCAAAAACGGGCATCGACTATACAGGGTTGGTGTCGCCATCTTCAAGGAGAAATGAGGAAGACGAAATCAGATCCTTGTGGAATACCTAATATCAGCATATAGAAAATAAACGTGATCGTAGTGCCAAAGTATCCATCTACTTTAATTTGTCAACGTGCTTTTGCTTTTTCTAAAAAATAGTTTTTTTTGTTGCGGTTGCTCTCTATTGAAAAGCATTATATGATAATTTTCCCAATTATTTGAAATAAACAAGGTTTGCGAGTTAGTGAAAAAAGTCTAACATAACATTCAGAAACATGGGGTGTTCTGAATGTTATAGTATGGTTATGTCCGTTGGTATAAATACAATTATAAGGAGATTACTCTCAAAACAAACGGGAAATAAAACAAAATATCGAATTATTTCATCCTCACTTCCAATTTCGTCTCCGATATAGTGTGTTTACGCTTGGATCACGATCCCCCGCGTATAATTTATACGCTTTGTCTACTTGTTTGCTCTAGATGTTTGATGAAGCTTAATTAGCAGAACTAAAACGTACACTGTGATGATATCAAACAGGAATCACGATGGTTTTGATAATTAGAAGACTGTGGGAGACTTCAACAAACATTATCAACTCAGTTATCCTGAATCCCTATTTCCAGGAGAATTGTCGCCATTTTTGTTGTGGAAAATCGATTTCAATGTCCGAAGAATTTTCGGAAAAGGGTGATACTTTTTTTCTCATATTAGTCCTCTCTTAATGAATGTACTTAACTATTGGCTAGAAGTTAGAAAAAAATTGAAGAAAAGTGTGAGGTTCACAACTCATTGTGATTATTTTCGTTTACTATACACGTTAAAAAGCCAAAAATACATATAGACCAATCAATAGAGATTTTTTTTTGACAAAAATACTACCAAGAAACCGACATCGCCATCATACGAAAAACGGTCCGTAGTTATATCCAGTTATGTTTCCAACTCGCTCATTGCTAAATTTGTTACAAACATTTGAATTGAAAAAATCTTTTATTTTTATTTTTTGCTGGTAACATGAAAACTAATGAAGCAATCTAGATTATGGACAAGTTGTAGAGAATCAAAATTCAAAGAAAATGAGCCGAAGCACGACTCGATCGGATTATTGATAACGGAGAAAAACTAGAAAAACCAGAAAAAATCAGCGTTTTTTTCAAAAATGCATTACTCCGCCACTTTTTGAGATACAGTACAGGCTTTCCACGACATAGTAGTGATTGATATGTACTTTGTGTGTGAGAAAATGAGGCGCTATCGGATCATCAGTTTTGGCATAATTGCAATCTGATTTTTTTACCGCACTTTATTGCAGCAGACCTGGATGCTCCATAATTGATCCCATTTCAATTTTTCTGGAAGATTTTGAGAGAAAAAGTATTGTACTACGAAACGACTATTCTTATTTTGCGTTTGAATGCTGCAAAATAGGTAAGAAATACTTGCAAACATGACCGAATACCGGAGAGTGCATGAAAGCGGCTCACGAGTGGGGATAGAGCAGCAGATTCATAACACGTGCAGCGCGCTTATATTACCATACATACGTTTCTCCGCATCTGATGCTCTTACCCACTCCTGAGCCGCTTTAATGTACTCGCCGGTTTTCGGCATGTTTGCAAGTATTTCTCACCTATTTCGCAGCATTTTAACGCAAAATGAGAATAGTCGTTTTGTAGTACGGTGCTTCTTCTCTCAAAATCTTTGAATGAAATTGAAATCGGACCACCTAAGGTGCGTTAAAATATTCAGATTGCAATTATGCCAAAACTAATGATCCGACAGCACCTCAATTTCCCACACATGAAGAACATACTAATCACTACTATTCTGTGAAAATCCTGCACTACAACTCAGGAAGTGGTGGAGTAATGAATTTTTAAAAACGCGGATTTTTTCTGGTTTTTCCGGTTTTTCTCTTTTACTAATAATTCGATCAAGTTATGCTAAAACTTATTTCCTCATTCTCTACAACTTGTTTATTGGGGGCATCTAGATTGCTTCATTAGTTTTCATGTTACAAGTAAAAAAGGAAAAAAAAATAAAAAAAAATTGCATTTAAATGTTCATAACAAATTTAGCAATGACACTTGCGAATAGGAAACATAACAAGATATAACTACGGACCGTCTTTCATATGATGGCACAGTCGGTTTCCTGGTAATATTTTTGTCACAGAATCAATAGAGCAGAAAATCTCTATTGATTGGCCTGATACACTAGCTCATTCTCCCACTAGTTTGACGTGTAATACTTGAGAAGGAAACATTTTTGTGGTCAGATTTCCTCATTCTCGAAGGTCCTGACGTTTCTTCCGTGTGACTTTCACTAGAACCACATGGAACACTGATTTTACAATTTCTGGAATTTTCTTCGTTTCTTGATTTTGTTCGGGCTACTTCGGATATCAAGATATTATGAGTTCTTACTTTGAGTTTGTTGCTGATTCTTTTAAATTTTTCGGGAGAATGTGTGGAATTATATTTGTTAATGAAGATTATTGTATTTTTTTTGTATTGTTTGTAATTTTTTTTGTATCCTCAAGAATAATTATATTTCGATAATCTCATCTCTGAAATTTGGTGGGGTTATTGAAATCAGTGCAGATCTATCATAAAAAATTCTAATGACAATTTTTGTATGCTCATTTGGTGATTTAAATTGGAATTGAGGTAGTAGTTTCAAAATAATCTGAAAATTTTTAATAGATAAATTTAGAACAGAAAATAGATAAATTTTATCGTGGGTTGCTTTTAATCGAAAATAGCATTTCAGTTTCTTATTTTGTATCAAAACTATTTTATTTCTTTTTTATAGATGTTTGTTTAACATCTGTGGAAGACACGAAACAGGATTATTCTCTGGATATTTTTCACCTATTCATTTTCCGATGTTTTTGTAGTTTATTCGTTTGCCCTTCATCAGTTCACATATTTTTCCGATTTGAGTTTTTTTTTCTTTTTTTAGTTTGTGTTGAAGATTCTTTTCTTAATTATTAAATCTATTCTGCGTGAAACTCCTAAACATTTAAGCTCTGAAGAAGAATTTGAAACATTCATAACTTGAGTTTCATGAGATAACCATAGTTCATGATTTAGATAACGTGAATATTCCATACGTGAATTCAAAATATGGACTGAATACGATATTTCCTAATAGAGTACCTTGACAGTTCAAGAACACCACGAATTTACAGAACTTGAAATTTCATTGAAAAAAATATCCGCTTCCAAAATTGTTAAGAAACTTTCAAATAGGTACTGTTCTTTTTGTTCAAGACTTTTTTCCTTAGTGTTTTTTATCATTATCCCAGATATGAAATTCGCTAAATTAACATTAATTATTATTTCGGCTTTGACATTTTTTTATTTCAGATAATGGTGGACGCCCATGCTGGTTGTCGTGGAATGAAAGTGCATTTTTGTCAAAAATCGTTGCTTCGATCGAATTTACACACTACTACTTTTATCGAGAAAATTGTCCAGGAAACCTTGTTTTTTTTAATATTGCAAAATCCCAGTCATATCGAAGTTTTGGGGTGTGGACCATCGGGGGCACTCTGTTCCTGACTTTGTAACCAACTGACTCATGCATGAAATCTCGTCAAAGGAATCCGTTTGTTTCGTCAATCACCAAAATTTTTTTAATTTCCAATATTAACTTGAAAATTTATCAAAGAAAACCCTTTTTCATTTAGTAAATTCGAGGGCCCGTATTTAGTAATGAAGGATTTTAGGACAAAAAGTTATTTATTTATTTAATTACACTGAAGGTTGCTCCATATACAGAACAGGGAGAAGGGACGCAACAAAGTATATGCATTGCAAGTTACATGAGCACATCAATGTGCCAAAATGAAAATAGAAAATATTACATATTACATACAGAAAGTACAAATATATAACATACAGAAAGTACAAATATAACATACAGAAAATATTACATAATCATAAAAAAAGATAAACATAGCAATGTGACAAAAAGTGAATAGATAAATCAGATATATCCTGGCTATCTAGTTATTCAGACATGAATTAGCCACTGAGTTATACAGTGCGATCCATAGGTATGGAATGAATACATTTTAAGCTTTATTATGTATTTGTTTGAAAAAAACTGAAACAGGTCGATTTTAATTGTCAATTTGACAATTTATAGTATATATTCTTGCACCCCGTCTGAATTATGAACCTTCCTCAAGAAGTTTGAATGAGCAAGGGGGTTGTGTGGCACCTTGTTCGAAAATGATTTTTGTTCTCTGTTCAACAATAATGAGTTTTTCAAATTTAGTGCAATCATAACTTTTTGTAGGACCTAAATGGTTATGTCGTTGATTTCTTCCGTTATCCAAACTTTTGAATCTGCAATATTGTCTTTTCTTTCGAAATATACTTCATAAGAAGTAATCGAGAGGAGTCAAATCGGAGGATCTAGGCGGCCATACAATTGTTCCACGTCTTCCAATCCACCTATTGGATGGATGGAATCTCCTATTGGGCACCCAAGCTATACAACGCCCTCCCTGCGGAAGTCAAGGAACTAGAACTCCACAACTTCAAAATAAAACTCAAACATTTTTTACTACAACATGCCTTTTATGATGTCAATGAGTTTTTCAATGGTACTCTTACTTTTCAGAACAACTCAATTATACAAATTTTGACCTAAATTCAATGCCTATCAGACTTTTATGTGCGATTTTACCTCTTTTTATAAGCTTTACTGTACCTATATTTTATCTTTATTTTTTATTTCTGCAATTGATGTATGTACAACTTCAAATGACTTGTGTAAACACTCTTGTGTCCTAGCACCAATAAACAATTGATTGATTGATTGATTGATTGATTGAACAATACGTTTGTAATGCGGTGGAGCTCCATCTTGTTGGTACCAAATTGATCTACCTAATGCATTCAAATCATTAACATCAAGAAAAGTGTAGGCTGTAAAATGTTCATAAAAAAATCCAGTTAAACCTCATCATTGATTGTGCCTTCAAAAAAATAAGGGCCAATAATTCTGTTGTTAATGATACCAGCCCAAACGTTCACTTTTTGGGATATTGTGTGTGAGCTCCACACATCCAATGAGGATTTCATCTGCTCCAATATCTACAGTGTTGTCTATCAACCGTTCCATTCAAATAAAAAGTAGTTCATAAAAAAACAATTTTATTTATGAACAGCAAATCTGCTTCAATTCTGTCCATCATCAGTCCACAGAATCGTTGCATTCTATCAGGATCATCTTCATTCAACTTCTGAACCAACAGAACTTTATAAGGATGGTATTTTTCTTTATGTAAAGCTCTCAATATCGATGATTTACTTACATCATTGTCGGCGGCAACTTGTCTACTTGTCATTTGCGGATTTTCCTCAATCGCTAACAATACATCTGACTTTTTTTCCTCATCCAATTTAACATTTCGACCTGGTTTTTGAATAGTTCTTACATTTCCAGTTTCACGAAATTGTGTTTCTATTTTGCTTACTGTAGACGTGTTGATCAGGGTATTTATTATAGAACTTTCCACAAACTTCCTTTTGAGTTCTTGTTTTATTATCGCATCCAATCATAATTGAAATGTATATTCTTTGTGTTTCGGATAAGTGAGCCATAGTTAAATCAAAAACACACACAAATATTTTTCAATACACTGACGTGTGTCAGCAACTAATAAATATCAAAATCTCAGTAGTCTACTAGATTGACATAACATTATTTATGTGGGTTTTGTGAATACATTTTTGGTGTCTTGAACTACTTGTTCCTGATGTTTAGCAAAACAGGTAGGACAATACCTGATTATTTCTCATAGGGTTCTTCAAAATCAAAAGTATATTTCGATAGACCAGATAATATTGCAGATTTAGAAGTTGTTACCCAAAAATTTACAACATAACCCCTGAGGTTCCACAGAATATTGTACGAGAATTCCAAGATCGAGTTACTTTTTGTCAAGAAGTGAATTGTGGTCTTTTTAACATTTAATATAATTGTAAAATAAATTGAACAATACTTCCTAAACATTATTTCCTTCAGTCTACGTGAAGTAATTTTTTTTTACATTTTCTCAGTTATGATTGCACCAAATTTGAAAAACTTAATAGTGCTGAATAGGGAATGGAAATCCCTTTCGAAAAAGGTGCCACACCACCCCCACCTCATTTGAATTTTTTGAAGGGTTGCTCATAATTCAGAGGGGGTTCATGAAGTGATAATATTTTCCCACTGTAAATTGTCAAATTGACAATAGAAATCAACTTGTTTCAGGGTTTTCCAAACAAATACATGAGAACACTGAAAATGAATGTGTTCCATACCTACGGACCGCACTGTATGTACAACAAATCTAAGTAGAATGAGTTACAACTTATGGAATATAATCTCGGGATATTAAAAATGAGTTTTTCCAATAAATCTGGACAGTCAACCGCATTGTTCACAACCTTTTGAAGGATCAGAATGGAGAAGTATTGTCTTCTTACATGCAGGCTTACAAATTTGAGAGTCTTTAGAAGTTTCTCATGGGGTGTTCCTATTGGAGGGTATGTGCCGCAAGATTTGTAACTCAACAGTTTTAAAAATCGCCGTTGCAGACTTTTCAGACGATCAGTACTGTCCCGATAGTAAGGGTTTCAAACAACGGATGCCTAATCGATCTTCAAACGTATGAAACAGTAGTACAGTTTCATAAGAATACCTATTTCTTCAAAATCACGATTGTTGCGAACTATGAGCCCTCAAGCTCTGTATGTCGATTTCAAGACGGAGTCAATGTGATCATTGAACGATAAAGAATGATCAAATATAGCGCCAAGATCTTTGAACGTTCAAGGTCTTTGAAGAGAAATGGTACCAATAAAGTAATTGAATACAATTGAATCTAATTTCAGTGTGAAGGACACGACATGGCATTCGATAGGACTATTTTTATACCATTCAACCACTCCACTCAGGTTGTCAGCTTACTGTTGACAATCATTCGTGTGATTCACGCAACCATATAATCGTCGTCTGCATATAGCAGGAAGTTCACATCAATGTCGTTGATGAGAGTTGGAGCCTTGTGGTACGCGAGATGTTGCGAAATATTCGACAGACTTGAAGCTATCCAACTGGACACATTGTTTACGATTATTGAGGTATGATTTGAATAGGTTCATTAATGGGAGAGATGAGCGAAATGCGTTCAGTTTATAAGACAAATTGCGTTTGGTTTGAAGAGAACTTCGATGTACTGATGATATTCAGACCCCATCTGTTCATTCTCGAGAACAAAAGAAGGGTATAAAATTCTTCGGTTGGATACTTCACATTGATTTTTTTTATTGATAATACTCATAGTACCCACGTTGTTATTTCATCTGCATTCAATTATTCGAGAAGCCTATGATTTCCGTTGAAGCGTCTTTGAATGAACATTTTGAACCGCATTTTTGCAGTAATATACATCAGAATTTCGAATCCACTCTATCGAAGAAAAGCATCAACATTCCCGAAGGAAATGGTCTCACCATTGCAAAAAGAAAACGTAAATTTCGTTCATCAAGGAATTCTCCGTCGAGATGCCCATAATCACGAAGATGTCGGCCATTGCCATTCGCATTGCGGGCCAACATCGTGTTGTTCTGGTGGCATAGAGTGAAACTATACTCATAAACAACTTAAACTGTCTGCAACGCTGTATTTTCCAGCCCATATCAACTTATTTATGGCGGTATTTGATCTGGTGTTTACGGAGGCCTTCGCATGTTGGTGTTACGATACGAGACTGCAACTCGCCGTGAATTCCGTTTGGGGCTATCAATTTTAGGGTGCAAATAGTTTTATCCCAACTGATGGTGCATCGGTCGCAGAGATTCTCTGCAGGGGTTTGATGGATCGCCAGGTGAAATGTACACAACGCCATGAATTATACTAACTTTTCTCGGGAAAACATTTTCTGAATAACGTCACATTCTGAAATTCTACTTTACTCTTATAATCCAGATTTTGAAAATGCGGGGCGAAGTTACATGCCTCTGGAATAGATGAACTGATCAAGTTCATTCCTTGGATCTCGATTATTGACGTTTTCAGACAGGAAAATATGCTGAAATCCCATTATAATGAATATACTTGCGAACATTTTAATAAAATAATATCAGTTGTAGAAGGACAGGTGCTACTGTCGAAGACTTAGACATGTTACAGGAAGGTCAAATAGTTAGAAAGTTCAATGCTTTTCAATTTTAAAAGTTATGTAGTCCAAAACTATCTACCGAACCACATAACCCACATTATTAACTCAATAATAACTACGGGACAGTTTCCTTACAAGTGGAAAAGCGGCTTCGTTATACCTCTGCCAAAATGAAACACTCCCTCTGACTTATCGGACCTCCGACCTATTTCCATTTTACCTTCTCTTTCCACAGTAATAGAAATGATACTGAAAGATCAAATCAATGTTTTTGTTAACGAACATAAAATAATTTCATCCGTCCAGTCGGGATTCAGATCACAACATAGTACTACCACAGCTCTTATTTCAATTACAGAAGATTTTTTTAGAGTGGTTGACGAGGGCTGTGTTTCCTGTTTAGTTTTGCTCGACTACAGCAAAGCGTTCGACACAATCGACCACGATATCCTCTGTCAGAAGCTAGTCGCTTTCGGCTTCTCGCTGGATGCAGTACGCTTGATAAAAAATTATTTGTCAGACCGAACCCAAAAGGTAACTCTTGATGGAGTAATTTCAGAGGCATTATCTGTAACTGAAGGCGTACCGCAGGGGTCCATTCTTGGACCCTTATTGTTCAGTGTTTACATATCTGACCCTTTTCGCCAACACTTGTACAATACACCACTATGCCGATGACACCCAGATTTATTTTTTATTTACCATTCGTGACCTAGACTTGGCACAAACTCAAATCAATACTGATCTCCAAACCATCTTCGATATATCTACAGCCCATAAACTCAAACTCAATCTGAGAAAGTCTGCGGTGATGCTATTCGGCACCAAAAACAACAGAAAAGTATCAATGAACACCATACAAATTCGCCTAGACGATGTCTTTCTCCCAATTGTGAAAGAATTCAAAAATCTAGGACTTTGGCTTGATCCTGAGCTAAGATTCACTGAACACGTCAGCCACCTCAGCCAATCTTCCTACAACGTCTTAAGGCAACTTCACCCTAATAGGGACTTACTCTCAACGGAATTAAAGATGAAACTTTGCGAGTCGCTAATATTTTCTAAAATCTCCAACTGTATATACGGTTCAGCTTTACGCCAAAATGATTGTCACCATCTACAACGTATACAAAATAATTGCCTGAGGTTTTCTTTCCGCATTCGTAAATACGACCATATAACCGAGCCGATGAGGAAATCAAGTTGGCTGAATCTAGAGCAACATAGGAAATTACACCTTCTTACAATTACCCACAAAGTCCTAACAATCCAACGGCCAGATTACCCCTTCAAAAGGCTAAAAACATTTTCGGACCTGAACAGATTTTCCACTCGTAATAGAACAACTCTCATCATTCCAAAGCATAAAACTTAATTTTTCACCCGTAGCTTCTCGTACCGCGCACCGAAATGTTATAAACCCACTACCCAGTGAATTTAGATCCTACTCATTGAGTAATTTCAAAAAAAAGACTGAAAGTTCATCTTGGCAAATAGACTGTCTTTGTTCGAACTAATTCGGCTAACCTCATTCACTGATCTATTTATTACTGGAAAGTTATAACTAGAAAGTTTCTACTACTTTCATATTATTAACAATTTTTTTCATATTCATTATTTTTTCTTTTTTTTTTAACATAAGGTTGAGTTTAAAAACAGCTCTCGCTGACACTACGCCTTTTCACCTATATATTTATATTTGTACTTATTATTATATTTTTATGGTGAATAAAGACGAATTATTATTATTATTTTTTTCTGTGGCAAGTAATGACTCCTACATAATTTCGGTCCTTCGGGCCGGATTTGTGCAGCGGACTTGGCAGCGGATATAGAACTATCAGAATCCCGTTCAGAACAATAAGTTCTTCTTTGATGAACGAATAGTGGGAAGTATTAATTTAGAGATGATAGGAGTGCAGAATTTTAATCGCAATTGAAATAATTTGGAGAAATAGGAATTGTTAAAAAAAAGTGACAATCGCGAAAATCAAACAGTTCTATGGAAGAATAACAAAAATTGGTGGACGAAGCCTGCTGAAGACGAACAATTACATTTTCTGGAATATTTCAAAGAAAATTCTATAACTTGAAGAAAAGCGACCAAACTGGTGGTTGTGGAGAAGAGTGGATCCTCACATACACACTTTTGAGTTTTATGAATAGATTGACCGATTAATTAAAAATAATGTACAAATGTATATTTAATTCTATTAATTAGGGAGTATGGGGTATAGGGGCGAAAAGTGAGGGTGAGAATATATGTGGGGTTGCACATTGTGGAACTCTCTTGAAACTTAAGAACTTTCTATGAGAACTCGAACATTTCCATTGAAAATTCGATAACGAAACACTTATTCGAAGTCGATCACTTTCAACCCCTATATCTCCCACACCCTCATAGCTACCCACACGCAACCACCATAGTGCACGATGGGAGACTTGGGGCTGCGTTGAGTAAGTTTGGCTGCAAAGTGAATTATTATATATTTATAGATAGATATAGATAGATGGATAGATAGATAGATAGATAGATAGATAGATAGATAGATAGATAGATAGATAGATAGATAGATAGATAGATAGATAGATAGATAGTAAGATAGATAGCTTTATTCAGGTGGTATTAGTTTCACAATGATATGATTTTATCCATAGGATGACACCTAAGCAATGCTTGTGTCGTGAACATCCTAGGAACAACCATGAACAGCTAGCTTTTATCGTTCACAGAAATATTCAAAACTTTCCAACAATTTTCTACTTTCAAATCCCCTGTGAGTAACAAACTTATATTTGCCTGAATTATGATTTTTTTATAGTATTCCCCCGTATTCGGCTGATGATGTACCTTCCTCGAAACATGTACCATTCAAAGTAAGAAGGGTAATAAACATTTGGGGTATGATTGAGAGTTTTCTTTTGCTGATGACCTTCTTACTGAAACTATATCCATTTCTTATGATTTTGCAATTTATGTAAACGAGTAGGTACCGGGTTATCAATCACTATAAATTACCCTCCCCTTATCAACGTTATCATTGCCTATAAAAGAAAAGTAAAATGCAAAAGTTTTGAGGTTATGACTGGATTTTGATAAAAAACAATCGAAAATACAGTAGCGTCCAGATTTCAGGGAATGATCTTTTTTAATGGGATACCTCGTATTTTATTGAATTTTTCAAATCATCTTTTTTCCTGATTTCAAAAATATACCATATCTCACCCCTATCTCATACTGTTTCTGAGTTATTAAACGTCGAATAACTCAGTTAGACTAGTTGTTACTGTAATACCATTCCTATGAAAGTTAACATTGTTAAAGTAAGCTATGAAGATGACAACTATATTATGTTTGTTTAGTGACATTTCTTTAATAGAATAATCAAAATGGTTCACAGTGAGGAAGAAAAAGTTCAAATATTTATAGAAAAATAGATAACAAAGATTTATTTAGGAAATTCAAATAACATGATAATTCATAAAATATGATACTTTTTACATTTATAAGTGCATTAGAAATTGCTCCATTATTGACAATCTGACTCTCTATTTTAAGTCGAATCGTGTCTTTAATGAGTTGAATATTATTATAATCATTATTAATAATCTCTTTTAGAAATCCCCAGGAAAATTATTCCATAGGGGTCAAGTCTGTCTGGAATAATGAATACTTTCATTATTTCCTATCCATATTGGAAATACATTATTCAAATGTTCTTGAACTGGTAGGACACTATGCGACTAGTAAGTAGTTTATTTAAATAGGAATCCTTAATATACACTAGTAAAAACCTTCAACTTATTCAAAGAACATCCACTTAAGATTTCTACAATTCTTATATGACTATTAAATCAACAATACTATTATTAATATCAATATGTAAGTATCTATAAAAGAATCACATCAGTAAAGTATTTAAAATTTAAAATTTGAAATTTAAAATCAAGAAGAATTTACATGCATATAGAACTAATAATGACTGCCTACTAAACACCATTGGGTTGATTTCTGATGTGTTTAATTAGTTTGTGTTTAAACTGTCCCTGCATTTTTTATCATTTGTGGAAGTCTATTATAGGATTCTAAACCTTCAAAGAACAGAGAATTCATGGCCATTTTCAGATTTGTTCTATTTATATGGAAATCTACCCTATTTCTAGTGGCATAATTGTGGATGTTCTGATTCAAAATAACAAATTCGTTAAAATACTCAGGGTGACCTCTCTGGGTTATCTTGAAGATGAATGTCATAGTCATATAAAACAACCTGCTAGCAACTGGTAACCATGTCAGTGCATCAAGCATCAAAGCTATAGGTGTTAATTTATTACATCCCAGAATTATCCTCATCCCTCTATTTTGCATTTTTTGTAATTGAGATTTTTTATTCAAATTGAGTAAGTATAATAATGAACTGCAATAATCAAAATGTGGTTGAATGATGCAATTATAGCAAATAATTCGCGAGTTTATGGAGAACTTTTTTTTTATATTTTATTTTTGATGTACTGGGCATGCTTATGAAAATTCAGATGATTATCTACAATGAATCCAAAGTATTTGAATTCAGTTATAATTTGAAGTTTAGTATTTTCTATTTTTATTTAGATGTCATTAATGTTTATTTGATAATATTTATATTTATTTGCTATTATCATTGCATTCATTTTTTGAGCATTCAATTTCAGTTTGTTCATTTTAAAAAACGTGTCCAATATTTTCAATGTATTATTCATTTTTGTATTTAGCTCGATATCACTTTCCGAAATAAGTGTGTCATCTGCAAACTATAGTCCCATCTTGAATCCGAATCATACTGGCAAGCTCGGCTCCAGAAAAAAATAAAATTTAAAAGCATATTTTCTACTTCTGAAATGAGTACCTCCTATTGATATATAATCATGGAAAAAAGGGCCAATAATTTAATTTCTGAAAATTAAGCACCAAACTCCAACAGTTTTTCTTCCTGTTTTCTTTATTTGTTTTACCAATCTTTTTGTGTTGTCATTTTTCATCCACAAACTTCGATTTTTCCTATTAAAAACTCCCACCATCAGTCCATAATATTTTAGTTGAATAATCGGGATCTTCATTCAAATTTTGGACCATCTGTTGGCAAAATTCCAAACTTTTTTTCTTATGAGTCTCTGTTAAAACTTGTACGGGTAACATTTCATATGGTTTGTAGTTGTTCTTTTCCGAAGTTCGTTGGATTTTGGAAAAACTTTTACCTAATTGTTCGGCTTTATTTTTCAAACTACATTTTCTGAAAAATTATTAAAATGTTTCAAGAAAGTCTATGAAGCAGTAAATCTAGGTGTTCTTCCTGGTTTTCTTGAACTACACGCTTTTTTCTACTGAAACTGAAGGTATGATACACCTTTCGGTAAATATTTTTGATGGTATTTTCTGACAGTGTTGGACGATTTGGATACAACACCCTATATGCAGTTTTTGCTGCACGTTTATTTTTTATGTATAAAAAAATTTATATGTGAACTTTTTTTCCTCACTATAAACCATTTTGATTTTTCCATTACTAAACAAATATCATATAGTTGTTATTTTCATAGCTCACTTTAAAAATGTTAACTTGTATAAGATAGGTATTAACAGTAACAACTAGGCTGAGTTATTCGATGTTTAATAACTCAAAAAGGATATATAAAGGTTACATATGGTATGTTCTTGAAATCAGGAAAAAAAGATAATTCCAAAAATTCAATAATATACAGGGTATCCCATTAATTTTTTTTTTATCCCCCGAAATCTGCACGCTACTGTATTTTTAATAGCATTTTAACAAAATTTTGTCATAACCTCTGCAAAATTTTTCAAATAGAAGGTTTTTGTGAAATCATCCATTAACGCAGAAAAAATATAGTTTTGTTTGTATTCTCATCAACCATATGTCATTTATGTACCAAAAATAATCACATGATTTCAAATAAAACAATGGTGACTGACACTTGCTCGTAATGTTGAATATCAGGCATTCAGAGAATTTTATGTATAGAACAAAGCCTGCAGGAGCGTTCATTCGATGGAAGAAACGAAATAGGAATATCTCCATATTATCGAAACCAACTTTTCGCATTGCCAACAACATGCCGTGCCACTCATTAATCACTCCATTTCAATTAACATTAACAGCGAAACATAATCCAATTATTCTAAATGGAATTCGAACTTTCAAGCAGCATTATCGATCACTACTTGGGCTTCTCGTGTTGGATATCACTATATATCGTTGTTAACACCGAGCTTTATCAAATGGTGAGCTAAATTCAACGTTTTCACCTTTCCTAACTCCATTACACCTCGAAGGTTTCTCTATTATAACGCGGTTGGACGCTTACCCGCATGAATTTTTTATTTTACGGCCGGTTTGATACAGCAGGCCTCTACAAATATGTATGCCTGCAACGTTTTCCCCTTTATATATTATGTTGTTGATTCTATCGTCTGGGCCTCGGTATTTGATTCGTTTTTGATGGAAAGGAATTAGGTTTCCAATTAGAAACACTGGCATTTTCCATGATTGATCACTCTAGTGTAGAAGGGATCTCGAAAAATTTGTTAAAATGAGTAATAGTCCACTCATTGGAGTTGTTCACTTCTTAAGGGCCTCCATCCATGGAAAAAAGGGAGTCAAAATCGAATTTATTTTCCGATCGATGGAGGCATCTATGAGTGTATGGAGAAAAAAATAATACAAAAAAGTATTAAATGAATAAAAAAACTTTTTAACAAAAAATTAAACCGACGAAATACGGAACTGAAAAGTAAAAAATAAAGTAAACCTTCTTAGTCTCAATAACTAAGCTCCTAAACTCATGTAAGTAACTAATTTTGAGTCGGCGCCAAACAAACAAGCAAATGAATTAGGTAAGGCGTAAAATTATGGCATCGAGTTGCGCGGTGACATTATGATAATTTTTTCGAAGTAATTTAATGATCTTCGTTGATTGTTCGGTTGGCACCGATTCAAAATTAGTTACTCACATTAGCTGAGGAGCTTAGTTATTGAGACTAAGAAGGTTTATTTTATTTTTTACTTCTCAGTTCCGTATTTCGTCGGTTTAATTTTTTATTAAAAAGTTTTTATTTTACAATTATTTGTGGCTGAAATCTACAAATTACTACCTACTTGTTTTTTTATTACTTCCAAAATATTCACTTACCCACCTTACTTCAACTATTACCAGTTAAATAATATGATTATCTACTTTTACTATTTGTTTTAATATAAATTATTTTTGTTGTTCTGGTTAGTTCATTTCATTACTTTGTATATCATTCCATCCTTTCATAGAATATAATGATTATGACGGATGTAGGAGAACAAAAACAATGACAGTAGCGATCTGTCATTGTCAACTACATGTGTGTGACAATGTTCACGAGTGAAAAATCGATTATCCCCTATTTTTCTCCCCTTGAGGGTGGATAATTCCATTAGAAATCCGAATGATCAACTACCCTATCTAATAAAAAAAGAATCATACAAATCGAACAACCCAGTACAAAGTTATGCCTGATAGAATCGGTTAACGGACCAGAATGCAGAGGGTGAGTGAATAATATCCTTCATTTTGCTACCCTCAGGGCTGGATTTCATCTTTGAAATTTGAATGAGACCAACTCCGAAGTACACTCTATCCATTGAAAAAATTATTTTCGGAATCGGACGTCTCAGTAAAAAGTTATGCGTGGTCATACTTAAAAAAAATATACGCGTCGACTAGAGAATCTCCTCCTTTTTGGTTTCGTCGGTTAAAAAGAATATTTTCCCTTATTTTAATGCATGTTTCAACATAACCACCATCAAAACGAAAGAATATTTTTATATTGTTTTATTTCAGTATTGAAGTCTATAATTTATTTGGTTCAACGTCATTCTCATTTTTCTTTTAGAAGTTTCCGTTTTTATATTAAAAAGGCAGTCAGAACAATTATATTTTCTGTTTGATAAAGGCATCCAGGAGTATATAAAGATAAAAATAACAAAAATATTATTCTATAAGTGTTAAATCTAGGATCTTTTTTCTCACTTCTATCCATTTTTTAACATTGCCACCATCAAAACGAAAGAATATTTATTACCAAGAGGTATTTTCCAAAATGAACTCCTGGAAAGACACACAATGAATGAGTTTGAATGAAGACGTGAATGCAATTCAGTTATTTATTTATATAAAATCATCAATTATCAAATAGATGGTCCCGCTCTGATAGAAAAACTAGATTTTTATATTCCAAGAACTGTATCTCGAGTCAAGAGCACATTTTGTCGCCCAACAGCACGCACAAACATTCTTAAGTTTTCACCAGTGTTTTGTACAAAATAACTTTTTCTTAAAAGACTATATTAGTGAATTTCTTCCCAGCAATGAATACCTTAAGTGTATCATCTGTTTATTCTCTACAACCCATAAGGGTCGTCTGAGTACCTACTATATATCCTTTTTACCATCTGGCAAGTGAAAGTGTATGCTTTTTTGCTGTTCTTGTCAAGTTTTGTTACTCAGTTCTGAAATGTATTTCGCAAGGAAAACATTAAAGTTCAAATTTTCCTTACTTTGAATTTAATTCAAAAAAACTATAAGAATAACTAGATTGTGGTAATCAACCCACATACAAAACAACTTGTACACAACATGCTATCGAACTACAACTCAAAATGCTCTCAGATAGATATATTTAACTGTTCAGTAATTCTTACCAAATCCAAATTTTTCAAATAATGGAATATTTATAATATGCTGCATGTATGATTTCGCAGGATGATGTTATTGTTTTACATTATGATGTTAATCTATTCCTGTCTACATTCCTTCTCTGTTGATGGGTTCCATCCTGTAGAACAGTGTATTCATAAATAAATAAATAAATAAAATAAATAAATAACGTACATCAATTACAATAAATCGGAACCATAATGGCACAATCCAGTGGGTGTCCACTCAAGGTGGCTCGCCCCTATAACTTTATTGTTTTCGGAGATAATAGAATGAAATCAGAAGGATCTGTTTAATGCATAAAACTGCATTTTATGATAAGAAACTCAACTTCATGCAAATTCCGGATTCACCGGAAGTGACATAAACTTTCGATTTTTAAATGGGACACCTGGTATATTTTCAGTTTTTTTGTCTCCATATGACATTTAGAATACAACCATGTATCATTTGTTACTGTTTGTAACAGTTTTTTTATTATTTTTCTCGAAATAAATTTTCATTCTAGAGGGCTATGGATACGTTCAAATAACTAATTCCAGTCCTAAAATGTTTGTAAAAATACAACTTGACCCTTTTCGATCAAAATATTTCAGCTATGATGAGCTATGATGAGCTATGATGATGATGATGATTTGTTTTTTTTTTTTCAAATGGCTCGTCGGGTTGGAAAAAATGGCATTTTATTGCGATTAATTTGATACCGCACTCTATTAGGTTGTAAGAATACTTTCGATAAAAAACTGAAAATACCATAACGTAAGAACTTTTCTGAAATGAAGTACCTGTTGAAAATGAAATAATTATATTGAAATTACCTATTTACATATCTTGGGGGTTCCAGATGTTCAAAGTGACCTCCATCTTGTTGCTGACAAAGGCGAACTTTTCTTATTGTTGCTTTTACAACGTTTCTCAACTGTCTCGGTGTAATTCTATGAATAGCTGCCCTTATTTTGTCCTCTCAATCATGTCTTGTGGCAGGAGGTACATCATAAACCTCGTTTTTGATAGATCCCCATGAAAAAATCTAGAGTCGTAAGGTCGGGTGACCTGAAAAGTTTTTTAAAAAGGAATAAATAAAGGTATAAATTGAAAACAACCCTATTTTACCTCGCCGGCTACCTAACTGGACCTATATTTCCAATCCAGTTTTCGTTGTATGTTTCATGCAGATATTCCGTAACTACCCTCAGGTTGTGTGGTGGAGCACCATCTTGTTGATAAAATAAGCCAACTCGATTTATTGATGCTCAATTTCCTGCATGAGGAAACTTAGATATCTAGCCTGTCAGGACACATTGAAAAATTATAGGGCCTGAAATTCTGTCCCCTAAAATCAAAACCCAACAATTGAAACCAAACCGTTCTTGGAAATTTCCTTCCACCATCAAGCGTAAATTTGCATCGGACCAATATCGCTTATTATTTCTGTTGAAGTGTCCCAAATTAGTGAAACGGCTTTCGTCAGTATACAGAATTTCATATGCAAATGTGTCATCCTCCAAATATTTTCCAAAGAATCAATTGCAATACTCAAGTCTCCTTGCATTATCGTTTTGGTACAGGTACTAGTGCAGTTGATATCCAAATGAATGATATCTATGTCTCTTCAAAATGTTAGCTGCAGGAGACTTTGAAATGTCACACTCTCTTGCGATCTCCCTGAGTGACGTATTAATATTTACTCGAACGTATGCCAGAACATCTATTTCTTTTTCTTCACTCACAACAAACGAATCGTTCCCATCATTATCAGGCTCATTTCGCATTTTTTAGCAAGTTTTGGAAAATAGTGCCGGGTTGTTGACGCCGATCAGGATATCTCTGTGCATAGAGACGTGCAGCATCGGTTGAATTTTGCATACACTTTCCAAAAACAATAACATATCAACTTTTTCAGTTCTTGTATAAATATTGTTATTTTCCATGATTTTTAAATAATGAGGTACACAATAACTACTTAATTGACTTTGTAGAGCATATATAAAATAATATGTCGACAGGTCAATTTTTACCGAAACAATTCAATGATTTTGTTTCAGTTGTGTTGGTCACAGGATACTCGATGATTTTAAATCTTATTTCAATCTCAATGAAATCATTCATTTAACGAAAGTTCCAATGTTATATTTTCAGTTTTTTATCTAAAGTTTTCTTACAACCTAATAGAGTGTGGTATCAAATTAATCGTAATAAAATTCTCTTTTTTTCTAACCCGACGAGCCACCATGCTGCCATTTGAAAAAAAAATAGTAATAAAACTTTCAAAATCAAACGTCACATAGCTGAAACATTTTGATCAAAAACAGTAAAGTTTTATTTTTACAAAAATTTTAGGACTGAAATTAGTTATTTGTACGTATCCATAGCCCTCTAGAATAAAAATTTATTTCGAAAAAAAAAAAAAACAAACGGTTACAAACAGTAACAAATGATATATGGTTGTATTCTAAATGTCATATGGAGACAAAAAAACTGAAGATATACCAGGTGTCCTATTCAAAAATCGAAAGTTCATGTCACTTCCGGTGAATCCGGAATTTACATGAAGTTGAGTTACTTGTTAAAAAATGCAGTTTTATGCATTAAACAGATCCTCCACCTCTCGTGGACACCCGGTATTTGGCGTTCCTATTCTCATGTTTGATCTCTTGTTTCAGTCGCCTACGTTAATTTGGGCACGGCGCTGATAGCCGCCGGCAGATGTCAAGAGGCGGTTTCCGTTCTTCGGCAGGGCTCTCGACTCGATGGTGCTGGTCTGAAGGACCGCAAGGAGCATGAGTCGGCCAAAGTATCGGCACTTCTTCAGCTCGGTGCCCTCTACTCGGACCAAGGACGCCTGCAGAGGGCTCTCGCAGCGTACAGAGAGGCGGCGCACTCGTTGCCGGAGCACTATCCCCCGCAGGTGAGATTTGTAATTGGAAATGTTGAGCTTGGCGGGATTGTGTGTTCCTAGAGTGTCCGTTTTATCCAGCATTTCGCGTACTCTGTTTTGTTTGACATAAATGGGGAGAACTATTTTTTCAAATTACGGTGATGGCTGAATAGGCCCTTCAGCTCTTCAGCTAGGGGTTGGAAAGTGCCATCACCAAACATGACCTTGAGGCTGCTGACACTATTGTCGATGCATATATCATACGTACTGGGCATTTTATTTTTCTTTCGAGAGGGCCGCCATATGGTTTTCCAATTATGAGGACGGCTATGTGATCTTCCTCGAAATTGAATACAATAAATCGAAGAATTAGTACAAGCACAATATGTGGAATAACATGCGCAAATGTAGAAATTTTTATGAACATGAACAAATCAACGCAATCAAACATATATACGGTGTGGTCATTTGAGTGTGCAACATATGGGAATATTTCGAATTAATTGCACAACTTAAATACAAGTATTTCTGAAACTTGGTGCCTGTGCATTCAGGGTATGTCTGAAAATTTAAAATTTAACACGAATAAAGTATCTTTAATTCAGAAAATTCAGCAAAATGTTATAGAGATTAGTTGTTCAGAATTGAAACATATCCATATACCAAATATGGCCTCCCAATTTTTTTTAAACAATACAAAACCGTATAAGCCTTTAGTTCTGTGAGTCTAATTACACAATATCATTGATGTCATGAAAAAGTTACTTCTGATGAAGACGAAGTGTCCCCCGTCTCAACGTAGAATTTATATTCGAAGAATTTACATTTTAACAACGAAGGTTGTTATTTCCCGTTCTTTAATAATAATAACCAAACGTTTCAGCCAGGGTTTTGGCCTTTCTCAATGGCTCAGACTAAAATATAAACAAGAACAGATTGTCAACGTGTTCGGTATTGTACTTTTGGCAACAGCTCGCCAAGTTGTTTCGAGTGTCGTATGAGAAACCAGCAGTGACAGTTGCCGGGAGAAAAGTCAAAGAGACAGAACAGAAAAATAAAAATTATTGACATTTCCACAAGTCATCAGGCTGGTGCATATTTGTATCAAGTATATTTATTATACAATTTCGTAAAATTGGAAGTTGTATTTATCATCAATCAACCACATTCTTCATGGTCCTTCGCAGCCGCATATAATTGCTTTTTCAACCCGATCGACGACGCTACGATATTATGAACAGCAACTGTATCATCCCGTTCAGAAAAACTTCGTTTTGAAGTCGCCAACGCAGGTTGCAGTTCAAAGGGGTAAAAGGTCAGTCTTTTCCTTTTTTCAATTCTCCATTTCCAAATAAACCAACTATCCTAACCTAACCTTTGTTTCACAAGTTTAGAGTTGTTTGGACTTGTTTCGTTATTATAAAAACAAAGGAATTTTAATATCGTAGATACTTTACGATTTCACTTAACAACAATAATATTTATATTATACCACTTGATATTGAGTTCAGCCATAAAAATGAAATTTGCATTTTGCTAGATACTAATTTTTCAAATGAAATAGAAATATATAGTGTATTTCTAGTAAGCAGAACAAATCTGACACCCATATCAAAGATTTTCTCTTTTTGTTTTCTTTTCTTTCATTCTTTCTGATTGAAATTACATCACAGAATGACAGAAACCGTAGACAAAAAGATGCTCGTGACTCGTAGAGCCAGTATAAAAGGTTCAGTGACTAGATTTGAAACACATTTGAAAAAAATCGCCAGTTCTCCATTGACTCAAGAAATTTTGATCGAACTAGACACCCGCTTGAATGCTATTACATCACTTCTTTCGGAATATAATATAGTACAAACTGAAATTGAAAACCTGGAACCTGACAATGTTGATAGGCACCAGGCTGAGCGAGATGAGTTCGAAAGTAAATATTTTTCTGTGGTAGCTCTAGCAAAAACGAAATTAGCCAAGCCGGCCGCACAAGCTGCCACGTTCAGTTTGCAATCCACAACCAGTGGAGTATCAAATTCATTCCCTCTCATGAATGTAAAGTTACCAGATATAAAATTACCTGAATTTAATGGTAGCTATGACAAATGGACGCAATTCCAAGAAACTTTCGATTCTCTGATTAATCAAAATACAATGCTGACCAATGTACAAAAATTCTTCTATTTACAAGGTGCCCTCGAGAACGAAGCATCTCAAACGATTTCCTCATTAAATGCTTCTGATGCCAATTATAAGATTGCTTGGGACCTACTGAGGGAGCGTTATCAAAACAAAAAGGCTATAATTCACTCTCATATGAAAGCTATCTTTTATTTATCAATTATTCCTAAAGAATCGCATATACTTTTGAGAAAATTTCTGGATGAATTTCAGAAACATTTCAGATCGTTAAGAAGCTTAGGTGAGAAGGTTGATGAATGGGATACTATTCTAATCTTCCTACTCAATTCTAAATTGGACTCTTCAACTCGGAAGGAGTGGGAAATATTCACTAAAACAAACAACAATCCAAAAATAGGTGACTACATAACATTTCTAAGTCAACGTTGTCGTCTCTTGGAATCGTTAGGCACCAAAGCTAATACTTCCAACCAAAATATGCAACTCAATAAGAAATCTTTTGATAATCGCTCTTACGCTCATTTATCAACTAACAATAATATATGTCCATTATGTGATCAATCCCATTTTATCTACTCGTGCAAATCATTTCTCAACATTCCCATAGAAAAAAGACTTGCTGAAATTAGGCGCTTCAGACTATGCTCTAACTGTCTAAGACCTGGGCATTCAAATCATGATTGTAGATCCCAGTATTCTTGTCGCTCTTGCCAAAAGAGACATCATAGTTTGCTGCACTTGAACACAAATGATACAAACAAAATTCGAAAACACAGCCAAGTAACCTGTAAAAATCCACAAGATTCTCAAACTCATCAAGAATCAAATGTCGAATCATCTAGCTCCCACCCACCTGATAATTCTGAAAATTTGTGTACTCATGCAATGGCATCTCAAATCAGTTACCACACCTATACAATCCTCTCCACCGCAATTGTTAATGTTTTCGACAGAAACGGTAAACCTATAAAATGCAGAGCATTGTTGAACAGCGGCTCTCAGTCCAATTTCATTACTAGAAAACTATTCAATAAATTGAAATTGAACTCTATCCCTATCAATATGCCAATTTCCGGATTAAATCAAAATCTCATCAATATTTCAGAACGTACTTCAATTAAAGCTCAATCTTTATGTAATAATTACATATTTGAATTGTCATATCTAATAATTGACAAAATTACCGGCTTAACACCGCAACAAAAAATACATTCAACCAATCTCAAGATTCCAGACAGTATTTCGCTTGCCGACCCAAACTTCAATATTCCCTCTGAAATTGACATGCTCTTGGGTGCGGGTATATTCTTTGAACTTCTGGCAAATGGACGAATTGAATTGGGCAAAAATCAACCAATACTTCACAAAACCAAGCTAGGCTGGATAATATCCGGATCTTTATCATCAACGAATTCTTGTTTGTTCCACAACTAATTCAATACAAATCCAGTTACAAGACTTTTGGCAGATTGAAGAAAACTATGCAAGTAAAAAAATTCTTACTAAGGAAGAAGCTGAGTGCGAATCTCACTTCTCTGAAACATGCAGTAGAGACAACACTGGTAGATTCATAGTGAGTTTACCTTTGAAAGACAATTATGTCAAACTGGGTGACTCCGAAGAAACAGCCATTTGCCGATTTCACGCGATTGAAAGAAAGCTGAATAAAAACCCTCAACTTAAAACCCAATATTCTGATTTTATGTCACAATATGAAAATCTCGGTCATATGACTAAAATTGATCGCTATCATCAAAGTCAATATCCCATTTATTATTTACCACATCATTCCGTAGAAAAACAAGATAGTACTACAACCAAACTGCGAGTAGTCTTTGATGGTTCCGCTAAAACCTCTTCAGGCCTCTCCTTAAACGATGTCCTCAAGATTGGACCGACCATTCAAAATGATCTGTTCACCATAATATTACGTTTCAGACAACACAACTTCGTCTTAACTGGTGACATTGCTATGATGTATCGCCAGGTTAACATTCAGCATACGCAACGTAAGTCTTCAACGTATCGTATGGCGAGAATATCCCAATCAAGAGCTCTCCCATTTTGAATTAAACACAATCACTTATGGAACTGCTTCTGCAAGTTTTCTGTCCACACGTTGTCTAAAACAAATCGCTTTAGATAGTCAACTCACTTTTCCTCTCGAATCTAACATTATCTGCAATGATTTTTATGTCGATGATATCATCACAGGCGCAGACACTGTAGAAAACCTAATTTTGATGAGAAAAAATTTAGTCAATTTGCTTAAAGCCTCAGGATTTCAATTGCGAAAGTTCTAACGAACCTACTGTCCTAGCCGATATTTGCAGTACTAATGATAATTCCATCAAACATCTTGTGAACAGCTCTCAAAGTACAAAGACATTGGGGATCTCTTGGGATTCCAAATCTGACTGTTTTATCTATAATTCACAAGTGTCCCTCAGTGCTCCCACACCTGTCACTAAGAGAAACATTCTCTCGACCATTTGCCAAATTTTTGACCCTCTAGGCCTCCTTGGTCCTATAATAATTCAGGCAAAAATTATCATCCAGCAGCTGTGGCTAGCCAACCTCAATTGGGATGACCCTATTCCAACAAAACTTTACAAATCCTGGATTCATTTTTGTAACCAACTCCAAAATTCCAACATTTTGAAAATCCCTCGACATGTCATTTTAAGAAATCCTAAGAATTTACAAATACACGGATTTTGTGATTCCTCAATTCAAGCGTATGGAGCATGTGTATACCTAAGATCGCAAAATCATAATGGTGATGTTCAAATCAGTCTCTTATGCGCGAAATCACGCGTTGCCCCTCTCAAGGCTATATCCCTTCTCAGATTGGAATTGTCAGGTGCCCTTCTCTTATCCAAACTTGTAAAAAAGGTAATCGAGTCCTTGAACCTCAATTTCGAAGCAGTTCATTACTGGACTGATTCAAGTATTGTATTATCATGGCTAAGTGCTGAACCACGGACATGGAAAACTTTCGTTTGTAATAGGATTTCAGAAATTCAAACTATCTCTGACACAAACACTTGGTATCATGTATTTTCAAAAAATAATCCTGCTGACATAATCTCCAGAGGAATTAATCCCACTGATCTTGAAAGTGCTTCCATGTGGTGGCACGGACCACAGTTTTTATCTGAAACTCAAGACAAATGGCCTCAAAACTGCCACATTTCTAATTACTCACGAGCACCTTCAGACCTTGATGAATTCAATCAAAATCATACTTGTTTGCTTATATCAGATAATGATAACATCTTTGAAAAATTTTCTAGTTACTCCAAACTAATACGAGTCATGGCTTATTGTTTGAGGTTTACTAAAAGGCCCAGACTTAAACAAAATTCCGACATGACTTCCTTAAATATCACTCTTTCTGAGTGGCAAAACACGGAAAATGTTTTGGTTAAACTTGTTCAAGCTCAGTGCTTTGCCGATGATTTAAGGAGTTTAGCCTCCAAAAGGTCAGTTAAATTCAGTAGTTATTTGAAGTCCCTAAATCCTTATCTTGACACCGATGGCATAATCCGAGTAGGCGGCAGATTAGAACATGCAAACATCAGCCAAGTTACCAAGCATCCTATCCTTATTCCCAAAAAACATCCCTTTACGATTTTATTAGTACGTCATATTCATGAGCTCAATTTTCATTCTGGCTGTCAAGCAACCCTTTCTTTTATCAGAAGAAGGTTCTGGCCATTGAACGGTCGCGAAGCGGTACGTAATATACTCCGACAATGCATACCCTGCTTTAGAGCTGATCCACCAAAACTATTTAATCAAATGGGCAATCCTCCTGTCCCGCGAGTAAACCCTTCTCGCGTTTTTTCCAATTGCGGTCTTGACTATGCTGGACCATTTTTCCTAAAGGACGGGACATATAGGAACCGAAAAATTCTAAAATGCTACGCATGTATTTTCGTTTGCCTATCTACAAAGGCGGTTCACATTGAACTTGCAAGTGAATTAACCACAGAAGCGTTTGTGGCAGCATTCAGGCGATTTGTGTCTAGGCGAGGAATGTGTACTAATCTCTATTCAGATAATGAATCCAATTTCATTGGAGCCCACAATCATTTCAAGGAAATTTACGACATTTTTGTCTAGCAAGCCATTACAAGATTATTTCAGTAATAGCCAAATGCAATGGCACTTTATACCGGCTCGTTCACCCCATTTTGGGGGGTTATGGGAAGCCGCCGTAAAATCTCAAAAATATCATCTGAAAAGTATTTTTTCTACCGATCCTTATACCTTTGAGGAATTTATGACAATATTAACTCAGGTCGAGGCTACTCTAAACTCGCGTCCCCTCGTTCCCTTATCCTCTGATCCCAATGACCTCGAGGCGATCACTCCAGGACATTTCATCATCGGACAGCCATTGAACGCCGCTCCTCAACTCAGCATCGATGATACCCCTTTTAACCACCTAACCCGATTTCAACATTTACAAAAATTACTTCAAAGTTTCTGGACTACATGGAAAAATGATTATCTCCACAATCTACATCAAAGAAGCAAATGGCAATTCAAGAACGAGATCCAGGAGCTAACAGGAAGACTAGTACTCCTTCGAGATGACAAAACGTTACCCCAGCAATGGACCTTGGGAAGAATTACTTCTGTACATCAAGTATCAGACAATATTGTGCGTGTTGTGAATATTCTCACCAAAAACGGTATCGTAAAACGAGCTATCACTAAGATTAGCATTTTGCCAGTGAACTGACACTTTACTTTCGTTTAATTGCGTTTTTTTTTTCTTACTCACTTCTTTGTTAATTTTCAATTGTCCATATACTACACACTTATTAGTATTAAGTATGGTTATTGTGAAACTTGTTCTCTAGACCTGATGCAATTTATTCTATATTTCTTTGAAAGTGGATACTTTCAAGGCCGCCGGTATGTTCGGTATTGTACTTTTGGCAACAGCTCGCCAAGTTGTTTCGAGTGTCGTATGAGAAACCAGCAGTGACAGTTGCCGGGAGAAAAGTCAAAGAGACAGAACAGAAAAATAAAAATTATTGACATTTCCACAAGTCATCAGGCTGGTGCATATTTGTATCAAGTATATTTATTATACAATTTCGTAAAATTGGAAGTTGTATTTATCATCAATCAACCACATTCTTCACAACGATCAACATAAAAAAATTTAAATCTAGTTCAACTTACCATCAGCACAAACATCATGTTAAAATACAAATTATAAAAACAATTACATACGAGCACACACAGATTCAAACATGGGCGAAAGAATGACACATACCAGCAATGTTTTGATTGCTTTGTCAGATAGTGTTTGCTTAACGTTGGTTTTTAATTTATTTATTTTTGCTGCAAGAATATTGTGTGTTTTCACTGTATCAGTTATTAAAATATTTACTGTGTCATGAATGTATTTTTTTTACCTGGTATTCAAATTTGTGCTGAAGGTCAGTTGTAACAATTCATAGATGTTTTGTCCTAAACTTCAAAAAGGACCGAGTTAGGCTTTCGGATTTACATCTCAGGAGAAATAGTTTTCAATTTTTCAGATTTGCTTTTTTCTTCTTAAGTTTAGAGATTCCTTTTATTTCGCCAACGGTTACTTCGCCATATTCTTGTCTAAGGTTGTTGAAACCTACTGCATTTTCATCCATGCTTGATATATTGTCAGTTGTTTATTTTCTTGAACCACTATATATGTTGCTTTTTTTTCCTTTCTTGGATATAAGGTTATTTAAAAGGAGGTTTTTTTATTATATATATATATAATTAAAATTGAAACCAAGAAAATCAAATATATATATATATATATATATATATATATATATATATATATATATATATATATATATATATATATATATATATATATATATAGGAAAAAAACAACACAAATAGTATTGAAAAGGGAAACATTCGCAATTGAATATTGTTTTGAAAAATAATATCACCACTATTTTAGTGTTTCAGGCATTCAGAACATGTGAACTGAACACTGCTGCCAAGCAAGATTATCGTATGTACGGTTTACAAAGCTGTCTACGAACGAAAGTTTATTAGATTCTACTGGTGATTTCTGATTGGCTGGTGAATGGAAGATCTTGGGATCTTAATTAACAAATAATCAGAAAACAGTACGCAATGAGCACGATAATTGATTTGAACATTATTCTTGTTGATTTGTTGGAAATTATGAAGGGGATGTTCATAAAATCAGGAGTGGAATCATCTGCAACTGAAAGAAAATCCTTCTAGTAAATTTTCCATTGGAAGTTTTTGCCTTAACAACAATGTCTTTGTCTTTTAAAAAATTTGCCATTCTATCAAAAACTGATTTATGTTATAACAATATATCTAGTACGGAAACGCCCGCACAGTGATCCAACCATAATAGAAATTCACTACTCCATTCATAAATGTGACAAGTGATTCATCTTCTCTTCAAAACGCACGGAACAGCTTGGTGTTAAGATTAAGAGCCAGCAGAAGACAAAGACAATAATGTTCAAATAATTATCCTGCACATCGCGTACTGTTTTCTGATTGGTTACTGATTAGGATCTTTCATTCATCAGCCAATCAGAAAACACTAGTAGAATCTAACAAACTTTCGTTCGTAGACAGCTTTGTAAACCGTGCATTAGATAATCTTGCTTGGCAACAGTGTTCAGTTCACGTGTTCAGAATGTCTGAATCACTATAATGGTCGTGATATCATTTTTCAAAACAAAATTCAATTGAGAAAGTTCCTTTTTCCAATACTGGTTGTGTCGTTTGTTCCTTGCAAGTGACTGTGATAATCATGATAAGTGTCTCATAGCAGAGTATGAAGTTAACTAGTTCTGACTTTATCACCAGTTTGGAGATAAAAAGGTTAGTTGTTTTCTTCACTTTGAATATGAATGTCTATCTCAGGCAGCCTGCAAAGTAAACATTTACCAGACAATTAGTTCAACATTCTACATTATTCAGATGTCAAGATAAATGTTTAATGCATTCGGCAATTGCCGAAGTTTTCCTCTGAGTAGGTCACTTGAAATTAGGCAGGTGGTGCTACCCAAAATTTTGTCGAATTTTACACAGAACAAAACTAGTTTTAATTTTTTTTTCAGATTTTCAACCACTGTAATTCGTTATAAAATTGCATTGTTCACTACCCGTCATTCACGAGAGTGCAAGAGGTTAGATTACACCCTGTATATATACATATATCTGATCGATTTTCGTTTATATAATGGAACATTATCGGGGCATTTCGTAAGAAATTCAGTCTAATCTGTTAAATTTCCATCACTTCTACCAACGAGATTAATTTTTTCCAATAACTTTTCGTGGGCGTTTCGGAAACCTGTGTTATACTCGTCTGCAATTTTTTTATGGATATTCCTCAAAGTTGAAACTTTGTTTCTCTGTTATAAAAAAAGGTATTATATCGTCAAATATGCACTGTATCGAAATCGTCTGCACACGTTTTTGTAGTGCTTTATTTCTTCTTTTTGTTCGGTGTTACGAATGACGCACATTCATCGTCTTCATTCAACTCCATTTCACGAGAAACTTTTCAGACGACACTTTAACAGAGTTTTTCTAATTAAATAAATAACATTGGCTATCACTGTGTTGAATATACAAAATTTTCCCTTTACAATTGCATTGGAACTCCATTTTATTTGTAGCTTATTTTTTGCAGACTGTACCTAGTATGTTACTCGTTAACTGCCCCATCTCTGGACAGTCCCTTGTACGACTAATGCACATCTTGGGCGTTTATATTTTCCAACTTTCAATTATGTGTATCAAATATTATACATAATCACAACACACGAAACAGTAATTTCATCGGAACTCAACAATTCGGACTCCCCAGATCGCAAAATTTGAACAGAATAATGTTCCTCCTGCCGTTATAAAAACTATGAATATATTTTGTTTCAAGCAAGTACCTAATGCGAAAATATTTCCACAGTAACCGTTTTTACTATGTCTCATAATGTTCACTGCACATTTTTAGTTGCAGAGATAGACAGTTGTCGAGCATTATATTTATATGCAATGAGTTTGAACCATAGGTACTTGGAATATATAATTTTTTATTGTTCGATGCATTTTATGGCTATTACAAAAAATAACAGAGGGAATCATGAAAAGTCTGATGGATGAAGAGTTGTATTTTCTGTCACGATATCAAACGCCACAAGATCAGCTCCACACTCTATCAAGTGGAACCATCTCAATAACAAAAATACTTCAAATCGAATAATATGATGGCCGTAATACTTCCTCAGCATCTCTTCGACCATTACTCCCGCAACCAATCAATTCGGCACTATCTTGAAGCGAAATCAAATAAGACGTTCCAGAGTTGCAAGTTTCGAATCAGAAATAAGTAGGTGATTCAAGTGCGGTCAAACTCCATTTCCAGAATCGATAAAATGCAAAATGATAACTTCCGCTCCACTAGCTCCGGAAGTTCCGTACTCCAGGGAAATTACGCAAGATGGAGAAAATTTTGTTATGCTGCGTTTCTTCGAATACAACAACTGGAGTCTTTTCATCCACAGAAATAGTTTCTATCGAGATTTTTTCTTCAGATAACTGATTAGAGAATTCACGGGTTATCCAGCTTTCCAAATGGAAAATTAAGTTATTGTATTTGAAGTTTATTTGTGTATCTCACCATTATATTGCAACGAGAATTATTTATCGAGTTTAAGGCCAAAAACTTTGCTGTCGGTAGTTTGTGTCTCAATTTCTACCTGTGTTTTTACACTGAATATGTTGCTCCCTGTTTCAGCATAATTAATTTTTAAAAATTTACTATTGCCGTGTAAACGACGATTCCAAATCAAAAATTAAAATTATGTTTTTCGTGTGAAATTTTGTATATTTAAACAGAGCGCTTTTGGCCATCGTCAGTGCTTATCTGAAATGATTGTGATATAATTATGATGTACAAATATAAAAAGTTGTTGTACCTGTCATGAGAATAAAAAATCATTTTGATTGAGTTAAAGCTTGTGAGCATTATCACATGTAAGAAATGAAGTCATAAAGTACACGAAGTCGTCTTCACAAAAGGATTCAATATAAATTGGAACACAATTGGTAGACCACAGGCGAAAAACAACTACTTTCCCAGGAAATACCACGCAGAACGTTGAATGATATTCACCTGACAATCCATGCAAACTTCCATATAAATGGATATTGTTCACAAATGTTTCTTTCTAATAAGCTCGATTATGTTTGGTTCATGTCGTATCCACCTAACAATCCGCATACCGGTTTCAGGCTTTTTGGCCCTCATCAGTACGGAGTAGTCACCAGCCAGAGATCCAGAGAGATCTGGCCGAAGCGAGACACAACATGAATAAAATCACCATCAAGCTTACAACATCTTTAGGTGCGTCGGAAAAGATAACTTTAAACCGGTGGCACCTAGTGAAATGTATGGAGTGTTTCTTTCTGTCACTAGGTGCCGCCGGTTAGAAGTTATCTTTTTCGACGTACCTAAAGATGTTGTAAGCTTGATGGCGATTTTATTTATGTTGTGTCTTGCTTCGGCCAGAGCTTTCCGGATCTCTGGCTGGTGACTACTCCGTACTGATGAGGGCCAAAAAGCCTGAAACCGGTATACGGATTGTAAGGCAGACACGACATAAATTAAACATAATCGAGCTTATCAGAAAAAAACATTGGTGAACAATATCCATTTATATGGAAGTCTGCATGGATTGTCAGGTGAATATCATTCAACGTTCTGCGTGGTATTTGCTAGGAAATTGGTTGGTTTCCGCCTGTGGTCTACCACTTGTATTTCAATTTATATTGAATCCTTTTGTGAAGACGACTTTGTGTACTTTATACACTTAATTTCTCATTTTATCCTTACTTGGCTTTTTCTTCCTTTATTATCACATGTGTTGTATGTTCCTGGTCTATTTCAACATTGTTTGAACTTTTGAAAATTGTTTTGGCCAACGACTAGACAGCCGTGGTGAGACAGCGTGCTGTCAAGTGTCACGTTGTGTGCGATGTTGCCAGATTTACAAGTTCATGATTATGGGTAATGACATCATTTAAAATTTGAAAATTATAATATGGAAGCAGTGTGGCTTGTATGGTTGAGAGAAATGTCGAGAGGAACTAGCTAGTGAATTTCAAGTTTTGATGATAATCAGGCGCAATAGGAGAATCATAAGAGGTTTGAAAAGCATACATATTTGACAAGTGTGATGTTGACAGATGCAAAGCTGAGGTTGGTGGCGCGGAAGTGGAAAAACTGCTGAAGAAAAAGAATTGATTAAATTCAATAATAATAATAATGAACTGGTGGAAGGACGTTCAAACTCCATAAGTAATCTAAGGTTGGCTTGACAAAGTCGATATTTTTTATAATGAACTGGTGAATAGGCTTTCAAACTCCTTATTCCATATTAGGTTGGCTTGAAGAGGCTCTTCTTGAGAAGATGAAAATAGTGAGAGAAAAAAGGTATTTTCAAAGAAACCCTTGATCCATACAAGGCACTTCAATGTGAACCCGAGTTGGAAGGAAAGGTTTTTGAGGTTGGCTTGAAGTTCTAGAGAAGTTGAAGATGGTGAGAGGTAGATAGTTCTCATAGAATCCTTTATCCATGCAAGGCATTTCGATGAGAGCCTGAAGTTATGAGAAGAAAAAGATGAAGTAAGGAGGTAGTAAAGGGAAAAACTCAGAACACCATAACATTCGAGGAGAAAGCCCTCGAGAAGGAAGGGAAAAAAAAAGAGAAAAAGGAAAAAAGTGAAGGACAGACATCCTCAGTCGCCTCTTACGACTAACGGATGTGGTTGAGGTGCTATTCTTTGCCCAGGCACCTCACGGGTGGACTGACTTAATCTGTGATGTATGGTACAAAATTTCTATTTAGGTTGACTTTAGTGTAAAGACAAAATCTGTTAATCAAGCATTCTCTATTTATTTCTAGATCTTCATAAAAGTCTAATTTTATGTTACTCCTGGGTGTTACATATCAGCCCTGTTAGACAGGTAAAAACGATCAAACTAATACTGTTGTCTTTCAAATTGTTAAAATTCAGCACATGTGAGAATATTTCATATGTGTTTGAAGCTTGCAGACGATGTGATAACTCAAATATCCTCGTTCTGGACGTCCATCATCTCAATGGATTCGAAAGTTTTGGCATGCCGATAAACAGCACCAATATTACAACCCTTGCAAGGAAATAGCAGCTAATACGTCAATAAAATAGTAGGTTGAATATAAGCCTGTGAGTACTCACCTGAAGATGATTGCAGATTTGAGCAATCGGAACGTCGTGAAATGCTTTCAAATCCATTAGAGGAGTAATGAAATTCCATGTAATACGTAGTCAAATACTTTTGTAAGGTCCGCCCGCGCCCAACTTCGGCTTCAGCGTATTTTTATGTTTGTTCTGTGATTTTAGATTTGTTGAAATTGTCAAATTTATCATGCAGAATGAGCTGAAAAAACATTACTATTGAAAATCAAATCCGTCGTTTATAATTATTGTGATTTCGTGTTTTTGTGTTGTTGAATGTTTGACTCAGAATCCAAATTGATCAGAATAATGTTACTTTCTGAATGGAGACATTGCTAGACACTTCTTGTACCTTCCTGTGTTAGTGGAAATGAGATGTACATTTGGCATTATAATCGAAAAAGGTATATAGAATAATATTTCAATGTTCATATGAATTTTTTTTCAATTAAATGTTTCCCAACTTCTAAGACCATACCTTGTGCATCTACCTCATTGCCATATTCTTCTATCGGCTGATGTAACTTTCTTCGAATCGATTTCACATCAATACTTGAATAAGTATTTAGTAGTTGATAAATACTGGATTTGAAGATCTAGCACAAACCAGTTTCTCGTCAGTGGAGGGATAAAGCAAGAACGTCTTATTTGAATGAAAATATGAACAAGGTATTCATATTTCCCAGAAACCAATGTCTTCTCAGTTTTCAGTTGAGAATATTTCCCTATTCAACTCGAACATTCTATAATGAATGAAAATTCAGTGAGATTTTGACATACAATTATTCAAAAATAATTTTCTCAAATAGAGTTTCAAATAGAGTTTTGTATGATGACGATGAGAAAATTACGAATACGCCATAATATCACATTTTTATTTGTTCATAGAATTAAAAAAAAGTGATTCAATCCACAATATTAGAGAACATAAATGTTTTTTTATTCAATCGTAAAAATATTTAATCAATCGTAAAAATATCGAGATTATCATGAAAATTGATCATAAGAATAAATATTGTATTATATATATATATATATATATATATATATATCATTATGTAATGATAATTTTTTCAAATATAAAATATTGTAATATTTTTGCCCCACGTTTTGGGTGCCTTTTGTTATGTTTTGATGAATTGAAAAATAATAGTTGTTGTTATATAAGAAGATAGCTAATAATTTTCGTTATTCTTTGTGAACCAAATTGATATGATATAGATATATATTTTTGCCCTGTATAATAATTTGTATGTGGTAATAATAATTGCCAACGAACGTCACTGTTCTCTCGTCACGTAGCTGACAATTGTTATTCCTTTTCTCACCACAGCTAGCACAGTTGGTACGCCCTCATCTCAAGATAGCCGGTTCGAAGCAATTTAGCCCTTATTTGATATGTCAAACTCAAGTTATTCAATGGTCGTAGGTATGTTTGTTGATCACTGTGAGAGAACAAACAACAAAATATCAAAAACAATTATCTCCTTTATTTAGGAAGACTTAAAATACCTGGCCTACGAGAAATAACGTATACTAGTGGGAATATACAAATATTCACGGATAATCATAAAATTGAAATCATGGATAGATAAACAGAACCTCATTTTTTCCGTGTTATTGAAGTTTTCTGTTATTGTTCAAAATAGAGTGACATAAAGTTCTTCAGATGTGAAATACGTGATTGGTGAAATAGTTCAGGACCGAAAATGCACTATTAAAGTTTTTATACCTTTTGGAGATGTCGGTGTTTCAAGATATGCCCTGAAACTGGATACCTTGTCACTACAAGCGCTATCAGGAACTCCAATACCATAACTCAGGAACCATCCAGATGCGGAAATCAGCTTTGGAGACGTGGAAATGATATATAATCAAGGTAATACTAGTTTTGCTCTTCAAATGTTGGAATTCATTCAATTTTTTGTTCTATCAAAATGTTGCGTCCATTCCCTTCTAATTTTTCTTTCAATCTCCTTGTTGGCTTTGTTTGTTGTTGCCTCGATACCAGTTTCCCTTCCTGTTTTCCCATTTGAATTTTTAAATTCGCGCACTAAATTGTCACATTTCACTCTTTAGGTTTATCTTACTCAATTTATATATCCAACTATTTTTCCATACTTATTACTATTTACAAATTCTAATAATAATTGTTAATGATATCAACCAATTGCCATTCCTTCACAATTTCCAATTTTTACCTATGACCATCTATTCTCTGATTAGCTATTATCATGAAGACGTTTGCTGTTCTACCATTGGTTACTTTTAGTTATCTCCAATTTCATATACTGTATGTTTCAAATTTACAAATGTGTTGATCACCTTTTATACATGCAAATTTTGTAAATTTAGACTTTTTATTGTCTTTTTTCCAATTATGGTTTATAATTATGATAGTGTATGAAATTGTTTGTTTTATATTATTTTGACATTTTTATCTATCCATATTATACAAAGGCTTACAAATAAATAGAACTTCAAAAGTCATTAAAAAAAAAACTCTTGGAACTAATAACTATTTAGTAATTATTCTTTTTTTTGGGTTTTTTCCTTTTAAACCTTTAACTGGCATAACATAACATAACAATATATATTAACAATATATATATATATATATATATATATATATATATATATATATATATATATATATATATATATATATATGTCCGGGGAGGTCCATAAGTAACGAATGAATTCACTTTCTACTTAATTTACAATATATGAGTAAAATCCTGAAACACGTCCATTTTTATTTTGAAATGATATTCTTTAAGCATTTTTTTTTCCTTTCTCTTCAACCCCCTTGCTAAATTTGGTCAAGCTGGTGCCTATTTTGGAAAGCATTATTAAGGAAATGTTGACAAATAAGAACATTTGTGATGAATACCACCACGGTTAAACTCATATTGCTTATTAATATGTGTGCTGTCCCATGAAAGTTTTTTTTGTTAAAAGGCTTCATGGCAATTTGGGTAATTCAGATTTATATAGCAAACAGCTCTATAATTTTTCACATCATTATGAGGATTGGTTTGACCTGAGTGAGAAAGTATGTTTGATGAACTAATAATGAATTCCATTTGGACCTATTGTAAATTTTCCCGAGGGATTGACATTCAATGATTTCCTCACTATGTTTTGTTATTAAATTCATATTCGGGGATGTGGTTGACTTTCTGGTAACTAGTCTGAGATGCTGGATTGATATCAGAAAACTACTAAACAATACAAGCTATTATTTTCCAGAACTAGTATTTTATCGACTTGAAATACTCCTCAGGCACTCTGTCATCATTATACAATTGTTTGAAAAATACAAATAAAAAACTGGTATAACACACAAATAATTTAAAAAAATCCCATCGAATGAATGTTTTCATGAGTCTACTTCAACCTGGTTAACGTACATATTACATAGATAGATGATTGCAATAAATGAATAACCAGTTTGGAGAAACATAAATCTTCTTTCTATTTCTTGAGTTCTCTCTCATTGGAATGTCAATTATCTTTTCGAATTTGTTTGATTTACCCTTATTGAAAGAATAACAAACATTTGCCATTCACAGAGAGAGGTTTAACGTTATTGTATTAGATATTTCTTGACAATGTATTAAAGAAATGAAAAATACGAGTTAGGATGTTTAATTTTTTTGCATAAAAATGGCGCCCCATACGAAAAAAAGGCAGGAGCAATTTTTTGTGACAATTGAACGAGGAATTCAAAAATGATTTTTAAATTCAAAATATCTGTGGTGTACCATTTTTTTTCTTTAAAAAAATTTAAATCATTACCCGTATACGCGCCAATGATGAACCTAAAATTCTTAATTGCATGTCAAAAATGCACAATAACTACCTCTTGAAACTCACCAAATTCCATCTGCATATCTCGACCGGTTTCAGAGCAATAAATAAATAGTCAGTTTTTAAGAAAAAGTTCTCGGAAAATGAAGCATTTGCGGACAAAAGTTATGAAGCAAACTGCCATTATTTTTCCATGCAGAATCACCCCCTGAAGCTTGTCGTACTTATTCACCAACACCCTGTATGTATTGAATTTTGTTATTCATAACTTTCCCGCATTGGAGAAATACATCGCGGTTCTTCGAACTCTCCTTGACGCCACATTGGGGATTCAACCTCGGCAAATATACGGTCTACTATCGCCTAAGGTGAGCCTGAAATATGGCCAGTTTGGGATAAACGGCCGCCGGTGTCCCTCAATCACAATTGCGGCCTAAATGTGTGATCGACTTCATCCCCAATTTGTCATATCCATCGCCTCCTTGTTGTAGACGTCAAGTCCCATTTTAATCCCTGCACAAAGCCACGTGATGATCCTCCATAAATTCGATTGTATGAGGTGATCGGTTAAATGACGTGCAGGGCCGCTTCGAGGACACGAGCTCGTATCTGAGAAAAATCGTATAGTTTTTCCTCGGGACTCCTGGATTCGAATCTGATTTGGAAATTGACAATTCTGGCCGCCAAACTACCCATTCTTGATGGACACTAGTTTCTCCCTTATGATCTCTTGGTTGGTAACAAGCACAACACAACAAAGCCTTGCTTGTTAGGGAATCACTGTTTCGTTTTCATCACTACAACATAGCCAAAGAAACACTACATCAAATTCATTGTCTGCATATCACTGTATTCCCAATCATCTCACAATATTCCTGAGACGTCAACCCTGATATATTAAATGGCATCTATCATTAGAATAATGTAAAACTCCTCGCTAAACTCATAGGTTATACATCTGCAACCTACTACGAAATACTTTTATTTGATGTTTCGCTTATATATGGGAATTGGGAACGCCAACTCACAGAGACAATGAAGTTGGATTTATAGATCGGAAAGCAGCCGTTGTCGCTGCCGTTGCAGTTGCCGTTCGGAATTGAAGGTGCAGTTGTACATGTGTGCGTTAATATTCTGTGTTAGACATGTTCAGTTTTTGTAAATTTTGTGCAAATGGGAGATTAAAACTTATTTTCGATGGACTCGTTACTTGATGGAAATCCATTGTAATTTTGAATCACAACACACACGATTAGATTTCCACAGAATTTCATTAAATTCACAAGATCTTTCGCTAGTACAGTAGCTTCTTCAGGTGAATGTTCATTGAACTAAATATACAATGGCCAACAGTTTTATACTTACTACCTAAGGTCATTATCAGTAATTACCTCCAACGAGGTAAGTACCACAATAATCTCCCAAAACATAAAATATATCCGCAGTTATAATCATTACAAAGAGGTTAATCTAGAAAAATAAATTCAAAAGTGGTGAATTATTCAAATCAAGTTGGTCGTTTGGTAACAAGTTCGAATTTTTCAACCTATCAATTGCTAACGTTTCCAACTGTTTCAGTTTAATACCTCCATTTTCTACGTGTAAAATTTCGAAATCATCATTGAAACAATGGTTCATTTCTGAGGGGTGACTGTTACATGTTGAATTCGTTTTCTTTTTTACATAACTCAAATGATGTTCATGGATCCTATCTTTGAATGTTCTACCAATCTGTCCAATATATACCTTAGGGCAAGTTCCACACTTCCATCTATATACTCCCGATTTTTCGGCTTTCGAATGAATCCACCTAACGTATCATTTGTTTTACATGCAATTTTCGGCTCTTGTTTATTAAGAAATGAAGCAATTTTTTTAATAAAATAAAAAAAAATCCTGAAAATACAAAACTAATTTTTTTCGATATACAGAATCTATTCCCAAGTATACCTCCGCATGGAACTTTCATTATAGTCAGAGAGTTATTAGACAAGAACTATGTAAATCCAGTCATCAAAAACGAAGTACCTAATAGACCTTTCATCAATTTGTTTGAAACTGAATTATTTTCAATTCGACAACAATTTTATTCTTCTTCAAAACGGTTAATTATGGGAAACCCTTTGAGTCCTTTACTCGCCGGAATTTTTATGGATAACCTAGAGAAATACATTCATGAATCCACTGATGAAACATTTCTTGTATTGGTATCGATCTGTGGATGACATTTTGGTATGTTTCATTGAAACCAACAGACAATTGGATACTTTTTATGAATATATCAACAGAATTCACAAAAACATAAAATTCACTATCGAAATTAAATCAGGAAACTCAATCAATTTTTTGGACTTAACAATAAACAAACTAAACAAAAAACAGGAATTTTCATTTTATCATAAACCCTCCCACACGGATATTACTATTCATGTCAATTCTAACCATCCCTACCAACATAAAGTTGCATCTTATAATAGTATGATTCATAGATTAGTTAATGTTCCCCTTTCAGATGAGAATTTCAAAATGGAACTTAACATCATAAAACAAATTACAGTGAACAATGGATAAAAAGTTGACCTGATAGATGGTGGTTGTTTGGTTGAAAGCTGACGAGCTGATAGGGTTGGCACTTAGCTTCCCTTGACACTGCGACCAGCTGGGGTCTATTGTATCACTCTGTCGTCAGTAGTTCCTCATTCAAACAGGTTTGTGCCTTTAATTGGGTTCAGTAGCCTGTTAATAAGGTTCTTCGGATACATGCTTGTTTCCAGGCTGATCTCTCCAAAGGTTCTGTGTCGCCTTCTACTAAGGGCGTCACAGTCGAAGATAATATGAGAGGCTGTTTTTTCTCTTCATCACAAGCCTACACTCCACGGTTTCCCTGCGTACTCCCATGGTGTTGAGGTGTTTCATTAGGCCGCAGTGTCCAGTCAACATACCTACTATTATACGTGCCCTCGTTCTGTTCAGGTTCAGAAGGTCAGCCATCAGGGTCCGGTTTGGATGCCCTACCATGACTCCGCTGTGTATTTGCCCGACAGTTCGATCCCAATATTGTTAGTGTCTTCTTTTTATCCACTCGTCGACCAAGGTCCTGCATCGGTTCTTGCTAATCCCATACACATATTCTGGCCCTGTGAATAGTTTTTCAGATGCTTGTCTAGCTAGCTGCTCCGCTTTTACGTTGCCTCTATGACCTGGCACTCACATCAAGGTGACCTTGTTATGTTTTGCCAGCTCGATGAGGTTCTGGAGGTAGTCCCAGACCAGTTCAGACTTTATCTGTATAGAGTTGAGTGCATTGATAGCACTTTGACCGTCATATAGAATGTAGATGTGTTTTTTCCTATAACAACTTTCTAGATTCTTCTGAATGCATACCATAATAGCATGTGTTTCAGCTTGGAATATCGTGGAGCATTTGCCAAGTGGTATCATGTAGTCCCTCATTGGCCCTACCCCATGTTTTCCTGCTCCCGTTCCTTCAACTGTCTTTGAACCGTCTGTATACTAGACTATGTCCGCAGTTGATTGTGATTCTATACTCGGGCCCATCCAGATCCGTCAATTCGTGTTTCAAATGGTTTTTCGAATGAGTATAGGGGTTGCGTATAGTCTGAAATCAATTCAAGTTCTTCGATATTGATTACATGAGTGATTCTGGTATGTCCAGTTGTTCGGATTCTCCAGTTTTTTGTTTTTTTTCAGTCTGTATGCACTCATCCTGGCCTCTCCAATGACATGTAAGTCAAGGGGTTCGAGGTTTAGGATGATACAGAGACAGGCAAGCCTCTGGATTTCCCCAAGGTTGGTTTTTGCCTGTCTTTGATTTGTTTTTGGCCACCATAAGAGTGAGCCATAAGTTACTCTTGGTCTTATTACCGCTGTGTCAAACCAGTGCATGACTTTCGGTTTGAGCCCCAAGGTTTTTCCAAAAGCTCTCCTGCACATCATGAAGGTTATCTTGCTTTTATTGGTTACATGTTGAAGATGCGGGTTCCTGATAGATAGTATTCTCCTCAAAAAACTCCATTCGAAAGCTATGTACGAAGTTTTTCCCATCACCAAGAACTCTAATCAAAATTATAGAACTTTCATATATTGTGGACAGACTACGGAAAAATAGCTTTATTTTTTAATGAAGAAGATCTCAAAATTGCTTAAAGAACAAATGAGGGCGACCCTTCATATATAACAGCTTTTTAAAGCTGGCTTCTTGCTTCCAGCCAATCAGAGTACTTCAAAACTAGCCGCCGCTTTTTCAAGGTCATGCCGCTATTAGTTGGTATAAGTTTTACTCTCACCAACGAGTTGTTGACCATCTTTGTTTATGTTGCTCTCTTTTTCTATGAAAAAATGTATCCAAAAAATGATAAATTATGGAAGTTCCGTTTGGTTTGGCGAGTTTGTGACAACTGGCATGTAAAACACAATGGAAAAATTTAAATATACTGTTAATGAGATCCTGTAACTTTAACTTGAACACTAAGTATAAATTGACAGTTGCCGTGAAAACGCCGCATTTGTTCTGATCTATGGAAAGGGTCATTTGGAAATAGCAGCAATTCTTTAAAAAAAGTTGACGCTAGAAGCTCGTATGGGAGGCCGCCTTAATACGATGTGTAGATTCATCAAAACCAATAAAGAATTACGAAATCCGAAAAATTGAGAGTGTATAGATTGAAGTGTGGTATATATTGTAGAGACTGGTAGAACATCTGAAGATAGGATCCATGAACATCATATAAGTTATGTAAAACAGAAAACAAACTCAAATTCAAATCACCTCTCATGGGAAAACTATGGTTTCAATGATGATTCCGAAATTTTAAATGTAGAAAAATAAAGGTATTAAACTGAAACGTTAGAAATCAATAGGCTGGAAAATTCGAACTCCATCCAACTTGATTTGAATAATTTAACACTTTTGAATTTGTTTTCTTAGATTAAACCCTTTGTAATTATTATAATTGAGGATGTATTTTATGTTTTGGGAGATTATTGTCGGTACTTACCTCGTTAGAGGTAATTACCGATAATTACCTTAGGTAGTAGGTATAAAGCTGTTGGCCATTGTATATCCAGTTCATTGTACATTCATCTGAAAAAGCTACTGTGCCAGCGAAACAAGTGAATATAATAAAATTCTGTGGAAATCTAATCGTGTGTGTTGTGATTTAAAATGAAAACTTATGATTTATTTTAAAAAAATCTGGAAGTTGCGGTTAATTTGTTGAATATAGATATAAGAGTATTCCTAGTTTAGCAGATAAATGTTTCGACATTGGAAATTTGGCATTTGACAAATTTCATGCGCTCTACGACGAAAGTATACATTGATATAAATTTTCCCGACTGCTGCGGCAACGTCAACTTCAGCGGCTACGTCTCAATCAATAAATCCAGCTTAAGACAGCTCGCGCTTGTGCTCATTAGCGTATCGTTGAAGGTGTTGATGGAAAAAAATTCAATAAATTGCCTTAAAATGCTTCAAAATTATGCAGAGGCATTTTTATATGGATGAAAAATAAATCTATTTGATTTCCGCTTTTTGTGGTGGTTCACGTTGTATATATAATCCTTACGGGTATGTTGGGAAAAAAAAACAGTTGATAAGAAAATAGTTACCGCTCAACAAATATATAAGCTACTATCTTTGTTTCTTGAACACTGGACAAATCAATGATTTCCAGATATTACATATTGATGAAAATGTGTAAGACCAAAAATATAAAATTGCCTGATGAAGGCATGAATTCTGGGAATATTTACCAAATCATCAGAAACAGGTTTCAAAAACGTAGAATTTTCATGTGGAATACGGCGGTATTTTCTTTGTTCCAGAGATAAAAACAGTTATTATTGATGCTATGAATCTGAAACTAGTGCACTATTAATTGAATTAAATCCCTCCTAGAATACAAACACCTTACCCAACGATTATACAGCATGGAAAGGATGGCTGATTTCCTGTCTTCGTACAATGGCGAAATTTCAGCTGCACATGCGCGGATTTGCATCGTCATTTGACGTCACCAGGGAACCTAGACGGTTCACCCGCCATAAGTGCCCATGTTTTTTCTACTTTTGCACAGCTGTTTTTCTTTCTGTTGGTAACATTTATCCATCGTTTTTTCAGTGTTTAAGTTTGCTGAATCATTTGACCTTCGTTTCAATGAATTTCTAGTGTCATAAGCGTCTATAGATTATCGTGAATAAGTGAATATTGAATTGAATGTTAAGTACGTTTTGGAGCTCAACTCGTGATAGGACACTTGTTTTTACACGCTTTATATTAGCTTCACTTGTATGTTTGTTTGTTTGTAACCGACTCCTTTGGGCGCGATTTCGACCCACTTCCAGACGTCCGAATGATTTGAAATTTGGCAGGTGTACATAATTCCGGTGACCATGCATTAAAAAAGAAAAAACAATATGGCGGCTCCAATATGGCGTACGAGTTTCGTGACTATGGTCCGATTCGCTTCAAAATTGGTATCCGGAAGTTTTTGTGGTCGGAGATTATGATTCTTCCGTCAAAATTGAGAAATTCGAAATGGCGACTCCAAAATGGTGGACGAATTTTGTGATTATGGTCTGATTCTATTCAAAATTGGTATGTGGAGGTTTTTGGGGTCAAATTTTATGATTCTTTTGTAAAAATTGGAAAATTCGAATTGGCGGCTTTAAAATGGTGGACGAGTTTTGTGATTATGGTCTGATTCTATTCAAAATTGGTATGTGGGGGTTTTTGGGGTCGAATATTATGATTCTTTTGTAAAAATTTAAGAATTCAAGATGGCGGCCGAGTTTTGTGATTATGGTCTGATTCTATTCAAAATTGGTATGTGGGGGTTATTGAGGTCATATATTATGATTCTTTTGTAAAAATTGGAAAAATCGAGATGGCGGCTTCAAAATGGCAGCCGAGTTTTGTGATTATGGTCTGATTCTCTTCCAAAATTGGTATGTGGGGGTTTTGGAGGTCGAATATTATGATTCTTTTGTAAAAATTTGAAAATTCGAGATGGTGGCTTCAAAATGGCGGCCGAGTTTTGTGATTATGGTCTGATTCTTTCAAAATTGGTATGTGGGGGTTTTTGGGGTCGAATATTATGATTCTTTTGTAAAAATTGGAAAATTCAAGATGGCGGCGAGTTTTGTGATTATGGTCTGATTCTATTCAAAATTGGTATGTGGGGGTTTTTGGGGTCGAATATTATGATTCTTTTGTAAAATTGGAAAATTCAAGATGGCGGCCGAATATTGTGATTATGGTCTGATTCTATTCAAAATTGATATGTGGGGTTTTTGGGGTCGAATATTATGATTCTATTGTGAAAATTGAAAAATTCAAGATGGCGGCTTCAAAATGGCGGCCGAGTTTTGTGATTATGGTCTGATTCTATTCGAAAATGGTATGTGGGGGTTTTTGGGGTCGGAAATTATGATTATCTAATTTGATTAGATTATTCCATTTTCAATTTGCAAAGAATTAATAAAAATAATAGTTTAAAAAAAAATTAAAAAAACACGCTTTTATAAATAAACCACACTAAAAAGTAGGAAATGAATAATAGTTTGAAAAAACTAAAAAACACGCGTTAATAGAAAACAAGACTAAAAAAATAGAAAACGAAAAATAAAATTATTTTATTTTGAAAAAAGCGTGGGTGCATGATATCAATAATTATATAGTGCATTACACACCGAGGCGATACCATGCACCCCACGTTTTTTTTTAAATGAAATACATTTTCTTCTCATTTTCTATTTTTTCAGTCTGGTTTTCTATTAAAGCGTGTTTTTTAGTTTTTTTAAACTATTATTTATTTTAAGTGTTTTTCGATTTATTGAAAATATTTGAGGTAAATAAAACTCTCGGCAGAGGCAGTCTTAGTTCGAGCTGTTTTCACTTCAGATCATGCCTGGAATAATATGTGCCCTAGTTACTTGTAAGAAGGTTATATTTATTCTAGTTCTTTTTATATTCTCATTCATATATCAATTTCAGTAACTAAATCATCAACTTGTATTTTATTATAGTAAACAAAAGACACTCACTTCACTAAACTGGGTTTACAGAACCACCTCCACCTGAAGAAGGTATTGTATAGCAAAACACGTGTCGTGATTTTGTAAACCCAGTTTAGTGAAAATCATTTAGTGAAGTGAGTGTCTTTTATTCACTGGATTTTCATCCCGTATCGGCCATATCAATTCAAAATTTGAATCAAGCTAAGACTAGCTTTTTGGCCCTATGATGTTTCAAACTTGTATTACGATGCGCGATTTTATCACAAAACATTTGGTTTTTTGGTAAGTGTTTAAAACATGAGATGTTTCCTAAATCCTTCCAGTTAAGAGCAGAAAATACCAGTGTTGAAGCTCATCAAGGTGAGAAATTCGGATTATTCAAATGGGTGAAAATAGAACGGAAGATTCAATTCAATAAATGATATATTTACAATATTTATTCGAAAGTAATACACACATAATTGATTAGAGACTCCACATAATTGAATTTAAAATTTTAGATGATAACGTTAGGGAGCGGGTTAATGAAATAAAACATATAAAGTTTTCAAAACAAAAAAATAAATTCGATTCATTATACAAAAACCATTTAAAAACTCAAAACAATTATGAAAATTCTAAAAAAGTTTGAGAACATCAGTTTTTCAGTAGATTCATTAACCTGTCCAAAACAGCTTTTAACTTCACGTGGGGCCTCTTTTTCCAAATACTAATTCAACTGGTGAGGTTTATCTGGAGCTGTTGCAAAACGCAATAGAACCGTTAATCCTTGGAATTTTGGAAAATAATCCAGATGAATTCGGCAATTTGGGAATAACATTCCAACAGGATGGTGCTCCTCCACACTATTACGGTGCAGTAAGATGGTATTTGGATGAGGAGTATCGTGGTAGATGGATTGGACGACGAGGTTCGACGGAATTGCCAGCTCGATCACCGGACCTCACACCTTTTGATTTTTCCTGTTTTTCCTTTGGGGGTTACTTCAATCGAAGGGTTACGCCACTGAACCTGACAATATTGACGTTTTAAAACAACGTATTGTTGCAGAATGTGAGGCAGACACATTTGCAAAGGTACGAGAAGAGTTTAAAAATAGGATATTTCACTGTCAGGAAGTAAATGGAGGTCACTTCGAGCAATTTCTTTAAGTAGGTACTGATTCTTAAATCTGTTATTAATATCATACTGAATGGAATTTAAATTTCAATGTTTACTAATGAGCCATTAAAACTGCCATAAACACAAATAGAAAAAAAGGAATTGAATAGGTTTTTTCGATACCTTCCAAAAGAGGTGTTGCTTGCCGTAGTGTTCCATTCAAAATTATTGGTCACAATAGCCTTGTGACGTCATCTTTGACGATTTCGTCATCTATCATCACTAGTAGGGAAGTTCACAACCTTTAATATTCAGTTTCCAAATTTCACTTGTTTATGTATAATCGTTCCAAAAATAAGAGGGGGGAAGGGACTTTTGAGAAGCAGTGTATACCGACATCACAATACACATTACATCAACGCATCCATATCAACATAAATTAACCGCGTGTAACAGTATGATACACAGATCAATTAATATTCCGCTTTCAGAGGAAATTTTCAATTCAAATTTATAACGGTTATAGTGCAAACCTAATGAATAATATTCTTTCAAAAAAAACTCTATTAATAAGCTACAATAAAAGTGTTCCCCACTCTAAACGAAAAACAAAATTTCAAAGTTATTACAAATTTAGGCCATCCTACCGAATAATCATCCTCTTCTTTGCGTAAAAATAACATCAATATAGCATATAAAACAGATAATAATTTCAGTTGATTTATTTGGAATGATGAAGATAAAACTGAGAAATCTGATAAATCTGGGGTTTATAAATCAACTTGTGGCTCTCGTGCAAGTTTTTACATTGGCCAAAGAGGCAGAACATTAAAAAAACGATTATCAGAACATAGGAACTGTTTCGTCAACGAAAAAACAAATTCAACTTTTGCTACTCATTTCTTGACTGAAAAACATATTGTTCTGTTAATGATTTCGAAATATTCTATACAGAAAGGAAAGGTTATAAACTCGACTTTCTAGAAAGTCTGGAATTTAATAAATGCAAGTAGTCCCAATTTTTGCTTGATAACCAGAACAACCTAAATAATTCTCCTTTGTTGAATTTGTTATACTGAAAATCAAACTGGTAATAGATATAATCTCCGTTCTACTTGGTTTCATTCCCTGATGGACAATCATTAATATCATCAATATCCTCAATTAGATTCATATACCTGCTATTACCTGCCTTGACTATTTAATATGATACATCGTAATTGTTGAGTTAGTATATCTCCACCTGAAGAAGCTATTGTATAGCGAAACACGTGTCGTGGTTTTGTAAACCCAGTTTAGTGAAAATCATTTAGTGAAGTGAGTGTCTTTTGTTTACTTCAATATGGATTTTGATCAAATATCAGCCATATTAATTCAACATTTTATTATTGTATTATCATATAAATCTCAGATTATTATTTTTTACCAAATTTACAACTTTCTACTTTCAAATAAACCCATACCAACAATTGTGACTTCTCTTACAAATTATCATCCTCTTGGAGGTAGGTATATTATTGAACTTCACCCAACTTTTCAACCTATAAAACATGAGACAACTCATTAATTCATATTTATTAGAATGGCCTCGAAGTTTCCACAAAAGTTCTGAATACATCGAAACAACGAAGTGCCATATCACGAAATGACGTTTAAAACGCGCTTAGCATCAGTTTAATTTATGGTTTATCCACCGAAAACGTGGGCATCTAGAGTTCTTAAAATTCAATGGAGCAAAAGCAAATTAACACACCAACCAGAAACAGGCAAAAATCAACAGGTTTGAACGTCACGCTTCACTGGCGGAGTGCGGGGGAGAAGGCAGATAAAATCGACGAATTGTGTATTATCGTTGCACCTTACCAGGGCATGTTCTTCTATTATAATTCTAACTAATCCTAATATACAATGCTCGTCTAAAGTCCGTTCCCCTCCTACTAATTTTTGAACCACCTGGTAAATCGCAACGAATTCTGGAGGGCTCAAATAGGAGATAAAAACCTACAGTTTCAGGAAAAAATCACAGCTAAAAGTTTTAAAATGGCGGCTGAACGCTCTGCCCATAATTCTCAATAGTTTTCTCTAATACACTTTACTCCAAAATTCAATTGTTTGAAAAGTGACATTCCGGTTTGAAATGAAGTATGGATTTTGGTCACTTCCTGTAAAACATTTGGCTAACTAAACGTTATTATTAATTTGTAGTTGAATCTCTTAATGAATTCGACTAATAAGAGGCGTGAAGAGAGTTTATTAGGGATAAACAGTACCGCTTACCGGAAAATCTCGAAGCCTACGAATGTGTTCTGTAAATTCACAATCAAAACAAATTAATTTGTTGAAAATATAAACAGGATGTTCATAAAATCAGATGTAGAATCATCTGCGACTGAAAGATAAACTTCAGTCACTATTTTCCATCGTCAAGATAACCTCTTGTGGGGTATTCATGTTGAAAAGGGAAACATTCTCAATTGAATATTGATAGAAAGATTTTTTCTGTGAATTGAAAAATCCACGATTAAAATGAAGTTATTTTTTGTGAATGTCTAACTGAAAACAACTACTTCCCCGGCTAAAGCCACGCTGGACATTGAACTACATCTGATAGATATTCTGAAAAAGCCCTGACTCAAAAGAAAAAATCTGAAATTGAAAATTTGCATTTTCATTCAGATAGTTATTTGATTTTCTATTCCAGTCTTAATTAGGAACTTATAAAGATGAATGAGGCAAAGAAGAATGTTTTCCAAAAGAGAGTACTCACCAGAAACCATTCGTAACATTGACGCAGGAGAGACATCGCATTCACTAGGTCTTCAATACATTTTTGTCGACGAAAATCTATTTCACGCTTCCACGATCATCAGGAAGACCGGAAGAAATGGAAAACACATTTTCAAGATGCAATCTCACTTTGCAAAGATGGAAAAAGTTAGAATCATTTCTTTTGGAGAGACACTTTGAAATTAGTGTTTTCTGACATTTAAACCTGTCATGGGGTATGATAGATTGATTTGTTGAAAATATAAACAGGATGTTCACAACATCGGATGTAGAATCATCTGCGACTGAAAGATAAACTTTAGTCACTATCTTCCATCGTCAAGATAACCTCTTGTGGGGTATTCATGTTGAAAAGGGAAACATTCTCAATTGAATATTGATAGAAAGATTTTTTCTGTGAATTGAAAAATCCACGATTAAAATGAAGTTATTTTTTGTGAATGTCTAACTGAAAACAACTACTTCCCAGGCTGAAGCCACGCTGGACATTGAACTACATCTGATAGATATTCTGAAAAAGCCCTGACTCAAAAGAAAAAATCTGAAATTGAAAATTTGCATTTTCATTCAGATAGTTATTTGATTTTCCATTCCAGTCTTAATTAAGAACTCATAAAGATGAATGAGGCAAAGAAGAATGTTTTCCAAAAGAGAGTACTCACCAGAAACCATGCGTTACATTGACGCAGGAGAGACATCGCATTCACTAGGTCTTCAATACATTTTTGTCGACGAAAATCTATTTCACGCTTCCACGATCATCAGGAAGACCGGAAGAAATGGGAAACACATTTTCAAGAAGCAATCTCACTTTGCAAAGATGGAAAAAGTTAGAATCATTTCTTTTGGAGAGACACTTTGAAATTAGTGTTTTCTGACATTAAAACCTGTCATGGGGTATGATAGATTGATTTGTTGAAAATATAAACAGGATGTTCATAAAATCAGATGAAGAATCATCTGCGACTGAGAGATAAACTTCAGTCACTATCTTCCATCGTCAAGATAACCTCTTGTGGGGTATTCATGTTGAAAAGGGAAACATTCTCAATTGAATATTGATAGAAAGATTTTTTCTGTGAATTGAAAAATCCACGATTAAAATGAAGTTATTTTTTGTGAATAACCAACTGAAAACAACCACTTTCCCGGCTAAAGCCACGCTGGACATTGAACTACATCTGATAGATATTCTGAAAAAGCCCTGACTCAAAAGAAAAAATCTGAAATTGAAAATTTGCATTTTCATTCAGATAGTTATTTGATTTTCCATTCCAGTCTTAATTAAGAACTCATAAAGATGAATGAGGCAAAGAAGAATGTTTTCCAAAAGAGAGTACTCACCAGAAACCATGCGTTACATTGACGCAGGAGAGACATCGCATTCACTAGGTCTTCAATACATTTTTGTCGACGAAAATCTATTTCACGCTTCCACGATCATCAGGAAGACCGGAAGAAATGGGAAACACATTTTCAAGAAGCAATCTCACTTTGCAAAGATGGAAAAAGTTAGAATCATTTCTTTTGGAGAGACACTTTGAAATTAGTGTTTTCTGACATTAAAACCTGTCATGGGGTATGATAGATTGATTTGTTGAAAATATAAACAGGATGTTCATAAAATCAGATGAAGAATCATCTGCGACTGAGAGATAAACTTCAGTCACTATCTTCCATCGTCAAGATAACCTCTTGTGGGGTATTCATGTTGAAAAGGAAACATTCTCAATTGAATATTGATAGAAAGATTTTTTCTGTGAATTGAAAAATCCACGATTAAAATGAAGTTATTTTTTGTGAATAACCAACTGAAAACAACCACTTTCCTGGCTAAAGCCACGCTGGACATTGAACTACATCTGATAGATATTCTGAAAAAGCCCTGACTCAAAAGAAAAAATCTGAAATTGAAAATTTGCATTTTCATTCAGATAGTTATTTGATTTTCCATTCCAGTCTTAATTAAGAACTCATAAAGATGAATGAGGCAAAGAAGAATGTTTTCCAAAAGAGAGTACTCACCAGAAACCATGCGTTACATTGACGCAGGAGAGACATCGCATTCACTAGGTCTTCAATACATTTTTGTCGACGAAAATCTATTTCACGCTTCCACGATCATCAGGAAGACCGGAAGAAATGGGAAACACATTTTCAAGAAGCAATCTCACTTTGCAAAGATGGAAAAAGTTAGAATCATTTCTTTTGGAGAGACACTTTGAAATTAGTGTTTTCTGACATTAAAACCTGTCATGGGGTATGATAGATTGATTTGTTGAAAATATAAACAGGATGTTCATAAAATCAGATGAAGAATCATCTGCGACTGAGAGATAAACTTTAGTCACTATCTTCCATCGTCAAGATAACCTCTTGTGGGGTATTCATGTTGAAAAGGGAAACATTCTCAATTGAATATTGATAGAAAGATTTTTTCTGTGAATTGAAAAATCCACGATTAAAATGAAGTTCTTTTTCGTGAATGTCTAACTGAAAACAACTACTTTCCCGGCTAAAGCCACACTGGACATTGAACTACATCAGATAGATATTCTGAGAATGTTTCCCTTTTCAACAAAACAAATTAGTTAGCTAAAAAATTATAATTTATTTTTGAATAACACTTTTATTTAACCCCAACAATTATTTCCTCAAGTGTTCAATGTGCCCCCCTCCTAAATCTTGACAATAAAGTGCCCTATTATAAATAGCTTCTCTCACGTTAATGAAAGTCTAGTCATCTGTTTCTTCACATGTATCTATTATTCAGCGTTCCAACTCTTCTATTGTTTGGCATTCAGTGGCGTAGATTTTTGACTTCAGATAACCCCAAAAGAAAAAATCTAGAGGTGTAAGATCCGGAGATCTTGGTGGCCATTCTGTACTTCCCTGCGACCTATCCATCGCCCAGGAAAGTATGTATCAAGGAACTCTCTAGCCATGAAATCGGAATGGAGAGGTGCCCCATCCTGGTGAAATATGATTTCATAATTTTCAAATTCTTTCTGATTGTTTGAAATAATTTGCCTTATTCGAGGTTCAATTTCAGTTTCTAAAAGATTTCTGTAAAGAACTCCTGTAAAATTGCCTCTGATGAAAATCGGTCCAACAACGCGATTGCCCAAAATCCCCGCCCAAACATTCACCTTTTCAGGAAACTGGGTATGTCCCTCTCTAAAAATATACGGATTAGTATCGCTCCAGAATCGTTCATTCTGTTTGTTGACTTGTCCATTATGAAAAAACGTGCATTCGTCTGCGAAACATACACGTTTCAGGAAGCCCCGTTCTCCTTTAATTGTTCTTGTTAACCACTCACAAAATTCAACCCTTCAGTGTGGATCATCCTCCGTGAGAGCATGCAGGATTTTCATTTTATAGGGATGAAACTTTTTTTTTCAGTACTCTTTGAACACTTTTTGAACTTACTCCACAGGATTCAGCAACTGCAGACGTCGACTGAGTCGGATTGATTACCATTTCAGCAACAAATGTTCACCCTCTTTTCTTCTGAAAGAGGCGGTCTTCCTGATCTCGGAGCATTTTTCAGCGTACCAGTTGCTTGGAGCTCATTTAAAAGTTTGCGAAAATATGACCTCAAAATAGGATTCTCGGGAAATCTATCATTAAACATACGGACTGCTAGATGATAATTTCTTCCAGCTTCTCCAAATATCAAAACTACCAGCCATTTGACAGTTACCAGTTCAGTTTGACAGTAAACAAGATGTTACCGCGACAACGATTATTTCCAATGCAAACTTGATTGAAAGCAACATTAGTGTTTTTGGTTGGGTTTTAAATGACTAAAATGTCACTTTTCAAACGTCGATATTTTGAAAACAATTGAATTCAGGAGTAGAATGTATTGGGGAAAACTGTTGAGAATTATGAGCAGATTTGGAAAATGGAATAATATATGGGGTGTTCTATTTAATTTTTTTATTGAACCGCCATTTTGAAACTTTCAGCTGTGATTTTTCCATGAAAAAGTGGGTTTTTATCTACTATTTGAGCCTTTCAAATTTCGTTGCGATATACTAGGTGGTATATTGGTAGGGGGGGAATGGACTTTGGACGAGCACTGTATACAACTAATTCTACTATATACATTGCATTTTTATGTGAATGTATGCTTCAAATGGCAAGCTTGTCCTTGGTGTAGGGCAAAAGCTTTCGCTGTTGGTGGTAACAGGCGGGGTGGTATATTTCAGGATTTGGTTTTTAGTGGTATCAAGCGTTTTCTCGTACGAGTATTTTAATTCGTTTTCTATTAGATAGTTGGGTTTGCTAGGACTTTGGATTTTATATTTCTGAGATTTTTTCCGGGAAACGAAAAAAACAAAAATTTTTCTAACATGAAAATTTCCTAATATCGTGTTTTTGTGTTTTTGTTCTCATTGTTTATTGAAAGAAAGGTATGTGTTGGGAAAAATTGTAATAACCACATGCATTTTTCATCAATCTCATGTGCTTGTCGTTGCGATTTAATTAAAAACCTACTGAGTTCGGACCTGTTCCCATGACTAGGTCACTGGGTATTATGCGTCAGCAATTTACTGGAATGGAAGAATGTTAGATGCAGGCTATTAACGCCAATCTGTTTTCGATTTGATAGTTAAGTGGTATGAATTTGATAGCGGAATTACCCGTTGATGCCCATCAAAATTGAAATCTGGGATTTCAGGGATGAAAAAATGCGTAATTGATTTTTCGATGAGCGTCATACACGTAATTTCTATTCATAGGGAATCGGCATTCGTTTGATGTTTGGAGTATGTTTTGGATTTTACATGGGGAGAGTATATATCCATCTATGTTTTTTATTTCAATACAGATTATAGGCCGATCATTTGGGAAGAACTGAATTCATTGATATCCCTCTACTTTCCGAAATGAAAATCAATTATCACATCTTGATCTGCCATTTTTGGGTGATCTGCAAAACTGGTAGATTTTTTGCAGACTTCAATCCCCTAATCTCCAGACCGACACCCTGAATGAAATCGAATGGAAAAAGGGGTAGTTTGTACATCATTTGCCCGCGTGGATTTATAGAAAGTCTGCGTTCTTGATTGGAAAAAATAAATTTGGAGACTAATAGAACCGTGATAGAATGCACCAAGATTTGAATCGTAGAGGCCGAGAAATAAAGTTTTTCTCATTTGAAATGAGCACAAGTACCAATTTCCATGACTCTGATTTCAAAACTAACGGAACCCCTATAGAAACTTTCACTTCCCACTTTCACCCTTTTAGGAGTTGAAATTTCAAACATACTTGAAAATATTTTTCTTTATTTGTTACAAAGACCTCAAAAGCCAATTTTCATGACTCTAACCCGAAAACTAACTCTACAGACTTTCAATCCCCATTTCACTCCCTTTGATTTCCGAAAAATCCGGAAATACTTTTTTAGTTAAAAAGGAGAGCTCAAATGCTGATGTTCATGACTCTTACTTCAAAACTACTTCCAAACAAACTTTCACTCCCCCTCTTCATCCCCCTTTCACCCCTTTTATGGATGGAATTTCTTTGTCTGTTACAAATAGAAATAGAAATATTTATTCATCCTTTGTGACATCACAAACATGTATAGGACAAGTCAGTCACACGCTGTAGAAGGTGTATTTTAATATACAGTTGGTATGAATGAAATAAAATAGAATTGTATTAAAATAGTACATTTCGTATAAACTAACATAGAATATATTTATTGCACTATACAGGCATATTTATGGAAATACAGATGGAATAGACAAAGACAGTTCCTACAAGTTATCATGGACGTATTCTTTTACACTATAGTAGCATTTTTCTAGCATTACATTTTTCATGGTCCATTTGAAATCACTGAAGGAGTCCATACTTGCAAAAGTTAGTGGGAGTTTATTATAAATTTTCATTCCCATGTATCTAAAACTATTTTCAAGTTTTGTAGTTTTGTGTCTGGGGACACATAGATGATCAGAATTCCTGGTATCATAATCATGATTTGAAGAATTCAGTTCAAATTTATCAATATTTTTTTTTACATACAAGATACAGTGGTAGATATAAATGCTGTAGAACGACATAATTTTATATTTAATGAATGTGGGCTTACAAATTTGTCTAAAGTCTAGGCTGAACATTTTTCGTATGATCTTTTTCAGTGTTATGAATATTCTATTGGCATCTGTGGAATTTCCCCTTAAGATTAGGTTATAACATAAATGACTGTACACTAAACTGTAGTAGACACTAATTACTGCACTGGTGGGCATGCAGTCTTCAATTCTTGAAATTGCATAAAAGGCCTTATTCATTTTTTTGTTAACTGCGTTAACTTGCTCTGTCCATCTGAGACTAGAATCAATATGTAAGCCTAAGAACTTTGTTGTTGTGGTTGATTCAATCATATTACTCTCGACTCGACATGTTAGAGAAGATGAAGTGGACGTAATATTATTGGAATGAAAATGTGCACACTCTGTCTTATCGATAATAACCATTAGACCGTAACATCTACACCAGTTCACGAAAGAATTTACAGTATCTGCAATGGATGAAATGAGTTCCTCTGAGGTATGTGCCGAGACCGCCAGTGAGGTATCGTCCGCATATATCGTCAGTGGTTGCGGTTTCAGTTGAAGTGGTAAGTCGTTTATAAAAAGTAGGAATATTAGCGGTCCGAGCACAGAGCCCTGAGGAACTCCTCAAATGCCAATTTTCATTACTCTTATTCAAAAACTAACTCTACAATATTTCAACTTCCATTTTTCCCGTTTAGAATTTTGAAAAATCCGGAAATACTCCCTTTTTTATTAAAAAACGGTAGCTCAAATGCCAATTTCCATGACTCCTACTTCAAAACTACTTCCAAACAGACTTTTATCCCCTTTCACCCCTTTCATGGATATAATTTCAAAGAAATAAAAGTTGTCTGTCATTATGTCCAGGACATTTTATATCTATTGATAATGTTGGAATAGTGAACATTCCATTTGTAAGGTCATGGATAAATAAATATGCGTCATGATTATGGAAAGTACCCCAGACTCTACTCTCAAGTTTCTCCTGCATCTTTGATATTGATTCTCTGGTAATTGTAGGGATTTCACTTTCCTTCTGTCCAAGTCTGTCAGGTTGGTAAAATGTGTTTTGTGAATGACATATTTCAAATTATTTTAAAGAAAAAATAATTGGCGGCCAAGTCTGTTCAGCGAGCTGATCATTCCATTTGTTCTCCCTTTCCCATTCATTTGTCTTGAGAATAGCTATTCCCTCGCCTGCCAATAAGATTTGAAATCCCATCATATGATCTTGATGATGATCAGGTCAAATTCCTAATTCCAGAAAAACATAACAAAGACGAAGAACCATGTAGAAATGCATGATGTGCTGAGCAAAGCTAAAGATCTTCTAGGCAACAAAGGTCCAAGGCATAAGTTAACCTTGGTAAAAAACACTTGATGTCAATAATGGGATTTTCAAGGCAAGGAAATTTTGGGAAAAATATTCTAATATTCCAGAGAGACAAGTTTTGGTACCAAACGATTGACAGTGGTCATTTCTCTTTAGCTGAAGAAGCAAATGGGCAGAATGTGCCAATGAGTTCATGGTCGTACATTGAACGAATATCTGGAATACGGTTGGGTTCTTGGTGGAATTCCGTGTCGAATTTGTTTTTTTAATTGAAGCGCCAGTTTGAACCACATAGAGAGGAATATTCTTGACTGTTAACGTCTACAGCTCAACGATTCAAATGGTGACCTAATTTTTCATCAAAACTCCACATTCATAGAGAATATAAAATCTTGCAAGTCTCAACCATTCATTCGATTGTGACTATTTCAACAAACAACTGATTATATAAACCCCACCCTGGTAACAGTGCTCCAACAAAGCTACACATTCTGTTTATTTCCAGCCGAATTGAACAAACTGAATTCGAATCCTTTCTGGCCAACAAGATTCTCTACTCTGGCAGTGGCAAATAAACTGAATCAAACGAATATAGAGTATAACGAGAGACACAATAATGGTTATTACGTTTTGTTGAGATATGAGTGCATTCAGTGTTGGGCGAAACCTTCGTGCACTTAGCGTGATTATCAGCAAGCGGTTCATTTTTCAGAAGCTCATCTGGTGGAAAGCCGAACCAGATGGTCGGTGAAACGGTAAGTAACGAAGTTGCTGAACTAAAACAGGTCGAGGGCTCATGGAGTGTCTGACTAATCGTTGTTCACTGTAAAGTCGAGAATTTTCGATATTTCTCACTCAACCGTTGGTTTCTACACTTCCATCACAATGGAAAAAATATTAAGAAATCACCCACATTATTTTTCCATGATTACGATGAAGTAATTGTGCTGCATTACAATATATTTGGAAAATTTTATTTTTGTTTCGAATAAGTTGTTTTTGCGTTGTTCGTAATACAAACATAGTTCTTGGCATGGAGAACGAATACGAGAAACTAGGGATCCAGGAAACTAATTAAAATTATCTCCCATTATTTCCATCACTGCATTACAATATATTTGGAAAATTTAATTTTTGTTTCAACTAAGTTGTTTTTGCGTTGTTCGTAATACAAACATAGTTCTTGGCATGGAGAACGAATACAAGAAACTAGGGATCCAGGAAACTAATTAAAATTATTTCCATCATTTGAGCAGTCATTACACTACACAAATACTGAGCCATACTTCTGACCTGTGGTATGGAAAAAATGAAAGTGATAGTTCTTCGACAAATTTCCATATCCAGCTTTGTTGTCATGTTCCGAATAACATTGTTTGAAAACACTTTTTAACAAAAAATTAAACTGACGTCAAAATCAACTGAAAAGCAGAAAATGAAATAAACCTTTTCAGTTCTAATAATAATTGAGCTCCTCAACTGATGTGAGTAACTAATTTTGAGTCGGCGCCAAACAAACAATTATCGAAGATCATTATATTACTTTGAAGAAGTAATCAAAATGCCGCTGTGCATCATTTTACGCTTTACCTAATTCAATTGCTAGTTTGTTTGGCGCCTATTCAAAATTAGTTTTCCACATTAGTTTAGGTGCTCAACTATCATTAAGACTAAAGAGGTTTATTTTATTTTTTGCTTTTCAGTTGATTTTGTCGTCGGTTCGATTTTTGTTGAAACGTTTTTATTTTTAAATTATTTGTTACTAAAATCTACAAATTACCACCTACTTAATTTTTTATTACTTCCAAAATACTTGCTTACCTAGCTCACTTCAACTATTAACTGTTAAATAATATGATTATCCACTTAAGCTATTCATTGTTATATAATATACATTATTTTTGAAAGTTCTTGTTAGTTGATTTCATTACTTCGTATATAATTCCATCCTTTCATAGAATGTAATTATTGTGACGGATGTAGGAGGATCTGTCGATGTAGGAGGATCTGTCAATGTCAACTAGATATGTGTGCCAATGCTCACAAGTGAAAAATTAATCATCCTCTATTTTCTACCCATAGGGGTGGATCTTATCATTTTAAATTGGAATATGATGATCCACTATGAGGTATACCCTATCTGGTAAAAAAAATCATCCGAATCGGAAAACCCTCTACAAAGTTATGCCTGATAGAATCGGTTAACGGACCAGAATTCACAGGGTGAACGATCAATATCCTCCATTTTGCTACCCTTAGGAATGGATTTTTCTTTTAAAATCCGAATGAGACCAACTCCAAAGTACACCCTATTCAACGAAAGAAGAATAATCGGAATCAAACTGCTCTGTGAAAAGTTATGCGTGATCATTCATAAAAAAATATACGCGTCGACTACAGAACCTCCTCCTTTTTCAATTCGACGGTTAAAAAAAACGTATTGAATGATATCACCGATACTACTCGTTGAAATGAAACACAATGTGATTGCCCGATAGATGGCACGGGGGGCACATGGAATTGAAAATTTCAAAATGCATGGGGGTTCAAGTGACACATCGTTGAAAAGATAATTCAATTTTCTATGTACTCATACTATTTTTTTTTTGAATTTCGTTCAAATATTTTTTCACAATATGCATTTGAAATATGCAATATTAGTGCCGATCTGAATGGTACCGTTACCTCAATAACTTCTGGACGGTTTGATGTGAAACAATGAGAGATGAAATTTATTGAATGGTATTACCGATCCGATAGATAGCGCAAAGGGCACATCAATTTAAAAATTTCAAATATCATGGGGGGTCAAGTGGCACATTGTTGAAAAGATAATTCGATTCTCTTGCCAACTATCCTATTTTTTTGAATTTCGTTCAAACCTTCTTTCAAAGTATGCATTTGAAATTTTGTTATACTTGACATTTCAAATGCATATTAAGAAAAAATGTATTAATGAAATTGAAAAAAAAAACTAAATTGTCGAAAAAAGAATTGAGTTATCTTTTCAACGATGTGCCATGTGAAATTTGAAATTTTCTGAGTTGATGTGCCTCGCGTGTTATCTATCGGGCAATCACAATGTCTTTCATTTCAAGAAGTAGTATCGGTGATATCATTCAATAAGTTTCTTTCCATTGGTCTACGTCGAATCGTTCAAAAGTCAACAGGAGGGGGGCTATTAAAAGCCGCACAGTATATAAAAAAACTACATGGATAGAAAAAATACACATATTCAATATATATATATATATATATATATATATATATATATATATATATATATATATATATATATATATATATATATATATACAATGAAACAAATATACTTCAGGAAAAATTTTTTGACTGAAATTTGAATAGATAATGAAAAAATTTATGATAACTTCCAATTTATGATTATATTAGCAACTGTTCATGTTCAATTCTTATTCAATATTTTGATTCTGACACCCTGCATTATATATTCGATATCTTTTGTGGAGTATTCTGAGTTCGTTTCATTGAGTTACTTTATGTGTATTGAATGAAATTTTTTTCAATATTTTCTGATGTTTTTTTCTCTACTTTTCCGCCTTTGTCATTCTCCCAACCAGCTCTGTAGATCGGATCATTGTATTTTGCTTGAACCAGGCAAGTTGCATATCATTTATTTCGACTAACAATTTTTTTATTTCCTCTCCAATCATCTGATTATTCTTGCTTTCCTTCCTCGTATTTTTCAATGCACCCCAACATCCTGTACAAATTATCATCCCCAACTGATGATCCCAAAAAGTCTTCCTGCCTTGAACAAACACATTTGTCTAATTTTTCTGATGACTAGAATGAGCACGATGAATATGGAATGAATCGATATTTCTCCAAATGAACAAATATTTACCCCGATGGAAACTGCTCATCCCTGTAGATATCCATTTGAATACATCACGAACTGTTAACCAGTGTCGACTGTCGCAGTTTCTTTGAACCCTGTTATCGTTTGACTCGGTTTGGTTCTCTTTGGTTAATATTTAATGAAAAGCAAATAGAGGGTTGAAATGGTAGGCAGAGAGTATTTACTCTGTAACTTTCCATTATTATTTTGACTGGGTAGATTTTTCTCAGGGAGCAAATTCATTGGAATATTGCTCTTTTGATGGTTGGAACGTGTGGTTGAATAATCCGATTGAACGATTATTGGATATTTTCTGGGTTTTTTCCAGGGATTTCGTCAATGATTTACATTATTTGAGCACTATAGATATTCTTTTATATCACGGAAATTGTAGGTGTTTGTTGATTTGGTAACAAACTAAAGACTTCATTTGTAATACTGTTGCTTTAATATTTTTTCCTATCAAATCTATAGAGATTATATTTTATCTGATGTAATAATGATGGTTCCTTTCCCTGTCTTCGCCAGCGCGGGGTCCTTCAATTTGAATATATTTTTAATTATTTCACGAATATGATTGGCTACTCTTCTCAGCTTTGATATAAAGATTTCGCATCAGGCCCTATTTGAGTCCTACCCCATTCCTGGGCTTTGTTTTGTGAACTTCATTCTTCACAGTTCCCCAGAAATCAAAATCTAATGGGATAATATCGGGGAACCCAGGAAGCCAAAGTTGAAGGCTGAAGGCTATTCAGCACATTGCAAAATATTCGTGGAACCACTGACGACCAATAACACTAGTTTGAACGATTTTTTATTCATAGTTGAAATCATTGTGGATTGGTAGGACGTAAATGTTTGAAAACATTTATATTTTTGTAATTCTACATTTTTTACATATTTGGAACTTAAAAAAATAAAAAAATGACCCAAATTACTCTGTCTTTTGTATATGTTAGGGCCATTTTTCCTTAAAGTAAAGCAGATCTAATCGGCAAACATAATTTTATCCCAGAAATCTTGGTACCTCTCTCCAAACGACTTCAAATCTTGTTCAAAACGTTCACCATGTTCATCACTCACGCTTCCCAGATTATCAGGGAAAAAATCCAGGTGTGAATGAAATAAAATTAATTTCTAAAGACATATTGACTCCCATTTTGTGGTAATTCTTCAATAAACTGGATACAATTTCTCCATGATCCTCTGTTTTATTGTTGCCCTAGGAATTTTCAACAGCGGCTTCAAAATAATACCAAGCATTTCAACACTGGATAAGTGACAGTCAAAATATTTATCCCTCAATATCTTTCTTCTCTGAGGACCCATGAAGATTCCTTTCTTCAGTTTAGCAACAGAGAGATGGGGAAACATAGATTTTAAATAGGCAAAAGTAGATCCATTTTTGTCAAGTGCTTCAGCAAAATTGTTCATCAATCATAGTTCGATATGAAGTGGTGATAGTATCACATTTTTCGGATCAATCAAAGGCTTGTATCTAACTTTCTGTTTGTTTGGCGTGTCTTCATTTCGTAGAGACCATTATTTCCTTATGTAGTGGTCTTTCCAATTGTGTTATTCATATTTAACCGACGAAATAAAAAAAGAGGAGGTTCTCTAGTCGACGCGTATATTTTTTTTTATGTATGACCGCGCATAACTTTTTACAGAGTAGTTCGATTTTGATGATTTTTCTCGCATTGGATAGGGTGTACTACAAAATTCGTCCCATTTGAATTTGGAAAAAAAAACCTCTCCTAAGAGTAGCATAATGGAGAATATTGATCGTTCACCCTCCGAATTTTGGTTCGTTAACCGATTCTATCAAGCATAACTTTGTACTGGGTTGTCCGATTTGGATGATTCTTCTTTCATTAGATAGTGTATACCTCATAGTTGATAATATTCGAAATGGAATAATCCACCCCTATGGGTAGAAACATTGGGGAAGATTGATTTTTCACTTGTGAACATTGGCACACATATGTAGTTGACATTGACAGATTGCCATTGTCATTAATTTTGTTCTCTTACATCCGTCACAATAATAACATTCTATGGAAGAATGGAATTATAAACAAAGTGATGAAATAAACTAACCAGAACTATTAAAATGAATTTATATTTCATAAAAATAAATAATAAAAGTAGATAACCATATTATTCAACTGTTAATATTTGAAGTAAGGTGGGTAAGTGAGTATTTTGGAAGTAATCAAAAATCAAATAGGTAGTAATTAGTAGATTTCAGCCACAAAAAATTGGAAAATTTTAACAAAAAATTAAACCGACGAAAAATAAAACTGAAAAGCAAAAAAAAACAACCTTCTAAGTCTCAATAACTAAGCTCCTAACTAATGTAAGTAACTAATTTTGAGTCTGCGCCGGACAAACAATCAACGAAGATTACTTCAAAAAAATTATCATAATGTCACCGCGCATCTCGATGCCATCATTTCACGCTTTACCTAACTCATTTGCTTGTTTGTTTGGCGACGACTCAAAATTAGTCACTAACATAAGTTTAGGAGCTTAGTTATTAAGACTAAGGAGTTTTATTTTATTTTTTGCTTTTCAGTTCCGTTTTTCGTCGGTTTAATTTTTTGTTAAAAAGTTTTTTACAGCAGAATTGAAGTTGTCGTTGTCCCATACGATTCCTCAGAATTTACTGCCTCCTCTTTGTTGCCATTATGTAATAAGACAGCTTCAAGACTTAGTTCCGAAGAATCGATGAACAAACGCCAATCTGTGGGATCATAAAACTGACCCATTGACTCAATAAAAACTTTTTAACAAAAAATTAAACTGACGAAAAAATCAGCCGAACAGCAAAAAATAAAAGAAATATACCTTCTTAGTCTTAATGATAATTGAGCTCCTAAACTAATGTAAGTAACAAATTTTGGGTCGGCGCCAAACAAACTACCAATTGAAATAGGTAAAGCGTAAAATGATGGCAGCGCGATGCACGGCGACGTTTTGGTTACTTCTTTATAGTAATATAATGATCCGTTAATTGTTTGTTTGGCGCCGACTCAAAATTAGTTACTCACATTAGTTTGGGTGCTCAATTATCATTAAGACTAAGAAGGTTTTTTTTTATTTTCTGCTTTTTGGTTGATTTTTTTGTCGGTTTAATTTTTTGTTAAAAAGTTTGTATTTTTCACTTTTTTGTGGCTAAGCTCAACTGATAACTATCCACTCAATTGACTCCAGGTATCCATCATGTTGTACTGTCATCAGAACTATACTCTGTCCTTTTTTCACTGGCAGCTAAACACCTCCATTATAAATGCAAATCTGCGAAAAGTTGTTTACCGTCGGTTCAAATAACTTTCATGGTAACAAACACGTTTTGATGGGACTTCATGTGTTTTCGAGTTTACTTTTCATATCCACTCTGTTTTATTTCTAATAACAATAGAACGATGGAATTATTACAAAGTATCAATGGTAAAAGTACTGATCAGTGACGTGCGTTCGGTATCCATGTTTTGATATTTATTTATATATAAAACTTTCCAAGAAACAAAACATGTTTATACCAATATTGAATTCAGAGTAATAATTGACAATTCGTCAATTATTGGATGTATCAAAGTTACACTTGTCAAACTATTATAACTGCGTCCTGTGCGCGACTTCGGCAGCTCACCTAAAATGTTTCAGTTGCAAATAGTTATGGTGATAAATGTATGTAGTTACTTAATGTCCATTTCACAGTCATCATCGGTATCCAAACCAGATGAATATTCGGGTCCCATTGAAATTACTAGATCCCACGTATTCTGTTCTTCTGTTAATACATGGTTCACAGCATTTTTTCAATTGTCGCTTGTTAATTTGGAGAACGATGCTAGAAGAAGCTGACGTACATCATCCAATTTAAAAATAGTGTTGTTCCTTTCGAAACTGAAGGTTCCACATAGTTCTATATTTGTGCGAAAACACAAGTGTCTTTTAATTTTTGACGAGACACACTATATATATATATACAGGGTGTAACTGAATAAGTGTAAAACATTTAAGGAGGTGATTCCCCATCGAAAAAAAGATAGGATCTTTCATATAAAGAAACTTCATTGGAGCATCCCTTGTTAAGATACAGCCCCTTAAAGGGGGTACATAAAATTATTATAACAATTTTTTTCACAAGCACTGAAAAAGTTACAATATTGAAATTAACCTGACGTTTTGTACTACCAAAAAGACACTTAGCCAGTAATTTATTTGGTTTACCCCATGGTTGTAAGGGGTGAAAAACGCAACCCCTAAAATTTATTTCCAATGTAACTTTTTGTCTTATTATTTGTTTACCATTTATTTCCGATAGCCTGTTTCATTCTAAACAAAAAATGTCTCTTGGGTTTTTTGCCCAAAATAAACCAGTAAGCAGCAAAACATTATTTTACGAACAACTACAGAGATACATCGTCATAAATGCGAACTGGATTTATTGTTATTTTGTAGTTAGTACCTGCATTAAACGATTAAAGGGTAATAAACAAAACTAAGTTATTAATAACAAAACACACAACATGTAGAAATCATAGTGAATGTTCAATATGTCTACCTTCAAACATTACGCATGCGTCTAGACGTCGGCGCATTGAGCCACGTATTCGCTCAAATATTCCTGGAGTCTCTCTGATTACCCTGCACGCATCGATGATGCGGTTTCTTAAGTCCTCTACATCGCGAACAGGAGTACGATATACCAAATGCTGTGAATGGCCCCAAATAGAGAAATCGAGAGGATTGAGATCCGGGGATCGAGCGGGCCATTTATGTGGTCCTCCTCGACCTATCCACTGATTTGCATATGTTTCAGTTAAATGCTGACGTGCTACTTGACTAAAATGGGCGGGAGCCCCATCATGCATAAAAACATATCCCTTCTGACGCCCAAAGGAACTTCCTCCAGCAGTACTGGATGCACTTCTCTTAAAATTGAACGTATGCCTCACCATTTAATCGAGGAGGTAGAAAATGAGGCCCAATTAAATCATCCCCAATAACTCCGAGCCACACGTTAAAGAAAACTGTTCTTGATGGCTAGTTTCGACAATAGCGTGAGGGTTTTCATCAGCCCATATGTGGTAATTATGAAAATTAATAATCTTGTCCCGAGAAAACTACATTCGTCTGTGAATTCTATCGTCTTCAGAAAGTCACAATTTCTTCTAATCATTTCCAGCATCCAATTGCAAAATTCAAGACGGTTCGGAAAGTCTCGCGGTAACAGTGCCTGTACTCGTTGCAGATGGTAAGGGTATAAGAGTTGTTCCTTTAAAATTCGAAATACCGTCATTTGATCAACATTTAGCTGGAAAGCAATCTTTCTAGTACTGGTAGTAGGTTGTTCTTCAATCAAATTAAGTACTGCTTCCTCAAGCTGTGGTGTTCGTATTTCTCGATGGCGACCACAATCCTGCGTTCTTTTGTCGAATGAACCATATTCTCGTAATTGTTGATGAAGTCGAGCAAATATTCTATGTGAAGGATGCTGCCGTTGAGGATACATTTCAGCATATCTTCTAGAAGCTTCTAACCCATTCCCCTGCGACAGACCGTAAACGTAATGCATATCAGCCATTTCCTCATTTGTGTATGCCATTTTATTAACAAGTGAATTATTAAAGTAACAAATTAAGAACAGAACAACAACACACAATTAGTATTAATTCAATTTCGAAAATTCCCAAACTGACAGCGTCATACCAATTTAATTGTCACTATCGCTAATAGCGACCTACTAGATAGATTAGTTTCGTATTTTCGCATTTATGACGATGTATCTCTGTAGTTGTTCGTAAAATAATGTTTTGCTGCTTACTGGTTTATTTTGGGCAAAAAACCCAGGAGACATTTTTTGTTTAGAATAAAACAGGCTATCGGAAATGAATTTTTAAATGGTAAACAAATGATAAGACAAAAAGTTACATTGGAAATAAATTTTAGGGGTTGGGTTTTTCACCCCTTACAACCATGGGGTAAACCAAATAAATTACTGGCTAAGTGGATTTAGTTTCTTTATATGAAAGATCCTATCTTTTTTTCGATGAGGAATCATTTTTTTTAGTGTTGAAAAAAATGTTTACAAATTTTGTCCCCCTTTAAGGGGCTGTATTTAACAAGGGATGCTCCAATGAAGTTTCTTTATATGAAAGATCCTATCTTTTTTTCGATGAGGAATCACCTCCTTAAATGTTTTACACTTATTCAGTTACACCCTGTATATATATATATATATATATATATATATATATTGCTTCTTTATTGTGTATACATGTTGTTCAATGGTCACCATTTCAATCAATCAACATATTTTCACGTTTTATATTCCCGTTTTATATTGTAGTGTCCTGAAGGTAACTTTATACAAGTCGAAAAGTCGACAAAATATCAATAGTCGTTTCAGTTATGGGGCGTAACCACAACACAATTCTTAGTTATATACTGTAATAATGTTGCAAAACATCGATAACGTTTATTACTATATCTAGCATATCTGATAAATGCTTCTTCATTGCATACTAGAAAATACCTCTCACGATTAACAAAAGTGGATATTTCAATTACACGCGAGCTTTTATTCCGGATAGATTATAATCAGGAGAAACTTCAATGACTCTTGCTGAAACTATTACATCATATTACAGCAGTGCAATTTGAACTATTCGAATTCAGTTCACTACTGTTCAAACAAAGAGAATGCCTCTGTTTCTGTGCTGTAATATCGGCATTTCCTTTAATTTAACGACTTTTACCGTTCCCTTGAGCATAAAATGTAGTTTCATCTGCAATTTAAACTAGTGCAATATGAGATGCACACAATATTCCAGAGTCCTGCCCCAGGAAGGGCCTTTTTAGTTTTATATATCAGTTATGTTGGTGGATTATCTTTCTATTTTGTATACAGTGTTCATTGTTTCTTATTGAAGTTAGAATTCCAAAGGGTAAATCACCTCGAACTCTGTATTCTCCCTCATTATTCTCACATCTTTATTACTTTTGAATAAAATTAAATAATAGTTTGAAAAAACTAAAATAACACGCACATATGGCAATAAGGACTGAAAAGTTGAAGTAAGAAGTAGGAAGTTAAAAGTTGGCCAACTTGCTACTCATTACATGTTTTGTTAATTGATAATTGTTACTTGTCTGCATAAACACGGCCAGGGTAAGATGATGGTTCGATTATAATTATTAATTGGTGTTGCATAAATCCATCATAATAGATATATCGTTACGAACTGTATTGGATAACGATTATCAAGTTGATTTCAAATATATTCTGTAAACGTGCAATGATTTTATACCGTACTCCTCGATTTCATAAAACCATCTCGGAATTTGCGTAGGTAGTTACTGACTGATATGAGTGCAATATGCCTGTAATTACCGATGTCTTCAATTCTTTAAGTTGTGAATACAGAAAAAATATGACATAGTTTCCAGATGGTAGAAAATGTTTCAGTTTCCAAAATTTGATTATAATAGCAGAAACCTGGATAGAATTTTCACATGGGGTTTGATTAGTCTGACAGGAATTGTCTGGACCAGAAGTCAGTTTGTTCTGAATTTTTTTACCACCGAATGTCTGTATCCTCTGGTACGTTTGAGTTAGCAGAAGTATTATAATCACTGACGGAGTCAGTTTTTCGTCATTGTATAACAATAGTCCAGGCATACGAGATTTATTTCTTTTAGAATTGAAGGATGAGTAGAACTGATCGAGACTATTTTCCAGGTTATTTTCAGATTTTTCAATGAATTACGTGTATGTCAGAGCTATTTTTGTTTGATAATACGTCGCATATCACTGTGCCGTTTTTCGAAGTTTGGTTTGCTAACGCCAAAGAATCAAGAAATGATCCATATTTTGCAAGAACTTGGTAATCAACCAGTTTCGGAAGATATATAAAAGATTTACAAAGCAAGAATCAGTAGAGTAAGTCATAAAATCGACCAAAGATGGTAGAAATCAGGGAATATCGAGAACGCTTCCTAATAGCGAATTCTTCGTGGTTAGTGGTTAATAGCGAATTCTTGTGGCTCAGTGGAACGAGCGTCGGTCTTGTCTCAACTGCTTCCACCTGGCACGGGTTCGATGCCCGCAGCTGGTGAAAAATTTTTTCAAGGTCCCAAGAGTGGTTTCGGATCCCACTATAGAAGGTAAGGTCCCCGTGATCTTAACTCGTACAAGTTTTCAATAACTTCTGAGGGTTGGTCAAACAACTAAGAAAGCGGTTAAAAACAAACAAACAAAGTAGAAAACATCGTTACCGAGTATAGTCAGTGAAGCTATCGATTATGTCCCACTACCTGAAACAAGAAGCCGGGCCAAAAACCCACACAAAGACTTTGAATTGATTGCTTTTATCTTGTGTATTTTTTTTTCTGAAGTGTATTTTTCGTTGTAAATATATTGAAATATATGTCTAAAACTTTTTTAATTTCCCCATATTCAATATCGCACTGTGCAGTGGCTGGATCAAAATGCAACTTCATCTTCATCTTCACTGATGAGTAATCCAGAATGTTATTCATAAGATTGTTTGTATCGATCAAGTTTGTTCCATTATCAGAATATATGACAGAAACTCTTTCTCTGCGAGCTGTCAAATCTTCTCAAACATAAAATGAAAGTTTCTGTAGAAAGTGATTCTGCCAATTCTGAATGATCTCCAATTGTGCAAATGATGTGTCCACGAATTTACTATTGTACATTTGGTGCAGTTCATACATTTATATACAGTGCTTTCGTAAAGTACTGAATATTTTCATTTTCAGCCACACTATCCATTTCTGAGGAATCTCCTGAAACTAGTCGATTTTCAATCTCAATTTGCCACATTTATAAGGGAAAATTGAATATACAGGGTAGGGTGATCCACGTTTGACTAATGACGTCACACATGGGGTTTGCATACAGTGCGTACATCGAATTCAGTGCTCTCGTAAAGTAGTGGATAAATTCGTAAAAAATTGAAAGAATAATTTTTGGAAAGAACGCTCGAAGCAGTCGAATTTTATTTTTATGCAAGCATTCTTTCAAATTCAATTAATAAATACAGAATGATTCGTGTAGGAGGAATGATGTCATCGGTATTTTTTTTATGCCAACTCTATTTTTCATTACAGAATGTGAAAAGGTGGTTATGAGTATGGGTGAAATGAAAATAAAATAAGAAAAATTATTTTGAAATATGAAAATACTAAATTTAATGGTAAATAAATATTCAAATTGTGCACCGTTTGCTATCTGACAGTAGCCAAGTCGAATAAAATCATTGACCAACAAATTTTCTTTTATGTAAAAATGTATAAGGTGCTTGATATCAGTCATCTCAATATCATCATGAAAAGTTAGTGAGTACCCCACGCTTCTTTACGTAAAAGTTTTTTTTTTGGCCAATGACTTTATTATTATTATTTTCAACTTTTTAGTCCTTGCTGGAGTTGGTTGGGAGAAGGTCAAAATAACTGAAGCCGCTATAGTCCTGTTGCCGACGTTTCGACTTTTATAAAGTCATCCTCAGGGCAATACAAAGGGTATTGTAATTATTACTCAAAATGAATAATAGGGTTACAACAGTGGATTGCAAGATAAAGGGTAAATAAGTTAGTGAATTACATACATTGTAAATAGCTCAAAATAATCGTGGAAAGAATTATACAATTAAAAAAAAGAACTGTATCACTAGGAGAAAATGTAGATATCAGGACACTCACAAGAACAGTAGGTTTCTTGTCGTGATAAAATTGTTTGAAGGGACATTTACATATATATAAATATATATATATTTATATATATATATATATATATATATATTATATATATATATATATATATATATATATATTGGAATCCTCTTGTTTGTGTATATGACAAATCAAGCACGCCTATGATACACATACCTCAGTGAATAGTCGAAAGAAATCTCTCTCTCTCTCTGTAGATTTACATATATATATATATATATATATGTATATATATATATATATATATATATATATATATATATTTTTTGTTTTCTATATCGGCCATTCAACCAATTGGTAATCAAGGGGGTGTGAAAGGTCTTGCTCTTGGTAATATAACACCTCTATGCCCCTTCTTTCGACAACTCCGTTGTCATCCGGCCTGAGTACCGGCGTAGTGAAGAAAGGGTCACAAAACTTCTATTAAACTTCACTGAATTGTTATTATTTTTGCGATGCACGTTATAAACGGCAGGACATGCACATTCCAAATTTACTTGACTTCCAACCTAAGAACGCCACCGGTCCTTCGCCATGGTCGGAAGTCGAATGATAATCTACACTTCAGGAAGAAACTCTCACGTTATTATATATATATATATATATATATATATATATATATATATATACATATATATATTGGAATCCTCTTGTTTGTGAATATGAAAAATTCATGTGTTTCGGTGAATAACGTGAGAGTTTCTTCCTGAAGTGTAGATTATCATTCGACTTCCGACCATGACGAAGGACTGGTGGAAGTCAAGTAAATTTGGAATGTGCATGTCCTGCCGTTTATAACGTGCATCGCAAAAATAATAAAAATTCAGTGAAATTTAATAAAAGTTTTGTGACCCTTTCTTCACTACGCCGGTACTCAGGCCGGATGACAACGGAGTTGTCGGAAGAAGGGACATAGAGGTGTTATATTACCAAGAGCAAGACCTTTCACACCCCCTTGATTACCAATTGGTTGAATGGTCGATATAGGAAACAAAAACTATTAACATATATATATTTATATATATATATATATATATATATATATATATATATATATCGAGAATGAGAGAAATCTGTTACGAATCCAAAAAGACACACCATCCGTCTACAGCCTGTTTCATGGTTTCCCAATCATCAGGACGGCTTGTGGTCTCCCTCAAATTCGCATCAGATTTCTCGTTGGTTCATAGCCTTAGGCCAATACAAACATGTGAATTGCATCAGATTATTGATAGTGACATCTATAATCTGTGCGGTGAAGCTTAAACCTGACATCGTGGAATTTTAAAATCACGAGATTTCGTGCACTCTAACAGGTCACTAACAATTTGTTAGATAGGCCTACCCACGATATCAATAGTCGTACTTCTCATGCGTTTAACGCAAACATCGATATCGAGAATGAGAAATCTGTTACGAATCAAAGACACACCATCCGTCTACAGCCTGTTTCATGGTTTCCCAATCATCAGGACGGCTTGAGGTCTCTCTCAAATTCGCATCAGATTTCTCGTTGGTTCATAGACTAAGGCCAATACAAACATGTGTATTGTATCAGATTATTGATAGTGACATCTATAATCTGTGCGGTGAAGCTTAAACCTGACATCAACAAATTGTTAGTGACCTGTTAAAGTGCACGAAATCTCGTGATTTTAAAATTCCACGATGTCAGGTTTAAGCTTCACCGCACAGATTATAGATGTCACTATCAATAATCTGATGCAATTCACATGTTTGTATATATATATATATATATATATGTATATATATATATATATATATATATGTATATCTACAGAGAGAGAGAGATTTCTTTCGACTATTCACTGAGGTATTTGTATCATAGGCGTGCATGATTTGTCATTGTTGTGGTGTTTTCAATTTGGTTTTTAAATACGTTTAAGAGTAAGTTATACCTTTCCCATAGATCTTAGAGACTCATTATAAATGCTAATCCGATACCGTTATCATGGCCCATTGTTTGATGTGCGAACTGTATTAGAAATAGGGCTGAGGATTCCAGGTACGGATTTGAAAATACGTAAATGATGTCCCTCATTACATTTTGATACGCGAATTGAAATTTGTCCACGTAAGTTCATAGTTATGAATTTGATTGATCTTTAACCTCTCTATATTAGGTTTGGATACTACCTCTGTGGTAAAGTGGATTAAGTAGGACATTTCAGATCAGGGTAGACAATTCTCTTCCGGATTCGAGAGGAATTGAGGCTGGTGCTCCTTCAGGAGGCAGTGTTGTCTCCTGTATTATACACCCTTTACACGTCCTATTTACCAAGAAGTGAACATGTGGAAATCTCCTCGTTCGCTAATGATACGGCTTCACTTCCTTCTTAAGCCAACCATTTGGTGGGTGTTTTTCATTTGCATTGGTACCTGGAGTGGAAAATATAGTTGAATCCTCATAAAACGCAGGCAATTTCGATGGGTCGTAAGAGAAGCAACCCAGAAAGGGGAGTGACTAGCCTAGAATGGTCCGAACAGGTCAAGTACCTGGGAGTTACTGTGGATCGCCGGCTCACCTGGAGACCACATGTCCAGATTATCAAAAATTACACTGTAAAGAAAATTGGTTGTTGTACCCCCAGATAAACAAGGAAAGCAAACTTTTCCTTCTAAACAAAGTCATAATTTATAAAATGATGTCATTTTGTGAGCCTGGGGCCAAACCTGCAGAACCAGCATTCGCGTCCTGGAACGGGCGCAAATGAGAGTCCTGCGGATGATAACGAACGCTACGTGGTACGTGCGGAACGATCGGATCCTTGAAGACTCAAATCTGCCTTTCATCAGAAGTATCATTAGATATCACAATCAGAAAGTATTCGATTGCGCAATAACCCACGAGAAACCCCCCGTTAGGGAAGCCGCTGATTACAATATAGACGACCCCTCGCGTTTTAAACGTCCCAGACGCTCTCTAGAGTGATAGGCTACTCGCTAGTCCATACTGGGTAGTAAAAGCTGCATCCTCTCTAAAAATTATTTACTGAAAAAAATCAATTTCAAAATTTTTTTCTTGGTCATTTTTGAGAAGCATCACCATGGCAAGGGCTGGACACCGGTTCCTAGTCCTTGTTCAGTCAAAATTCTTAATTTGTGAATGGCTGTTGCCTACTTATTTGAAGCCCAAAGAGAAAGAGCCTTCGGGTTAAGCTTGAATATCGTAACAGTAATAGAAGACCATGATATCAGATCAGTTGGTTTTGGTACCAAACAAAATATTGGACTTATGTGGATATGTTAGTAAATTGCAGTTGCAGTTTTGAAAAAGTAGTTCAGATCGTCATTGATTGGTTCACGAGGAACTTCGACAATGAGGGAGATGGGAGCTGAAATAAACTTGGTTATCGTCCACGTAAGAATGCACCAAATACTTTTTTGAGTTATTTATAAGATTAGGGGTACAGAGCGCAAATATAATGTCCCGAAATTGACCCGTGTGACACTCCATGCTGAAGAGCTGCTAGTGATGAGACTGCTTCTCCAATTGCCACCCTTTGACTTCTTCTATTGATATAATTTCTTGGCATTGTTACTGCTCAGACTGACAGACCGATGAAGTGTAATATATATATCAACAGCTCGTGATTTATAGTGTCAGTTCTGCCAAAATCAAGTAACAAGTGCAATTGCCTTCAGCAGTGCTGTTATACAACTGAAACCCTTTCTGAGCCCAGATTGATCCGAAGGTGGAATATTGAATTTTTCAATGTGATCTGAGACTTGGATCTCAATGACCTTTTCCAGAATTTTCTTTTTCATATTTCCGGAAAAATGTATTAGTGAATTATTCAAATTATCACAACCAATTGCATTTTTCCATGTTACAAATTGATTCTTATACAAACACATAATTATGTTCTTTGAAACAAAATTCAGAGTCAATTAGGCAGTTATCATCATTTTCTAGAATCGCTTACAATTGAATTACCATAACGCTCACTACAGTCTCGGCAGTGTTATAACATAGTTGGTACTATCCATTATAGCCTCTATCAGGGAGAGAGACATGTCACGAAACAAGCATTTTACATGCTTAGGTGCTATCTCTTTCTTTCATCTATGGCATAAACCATTCACAATTTATTGTAAAAATATTTGTACCATACTTATACTGAACTGAATAAACTGAAACTGAAACTGAAATCTCAGCAAAGTATCCGGTGGGTCCATGATTGATATTGAGTTGAAGAAAAATAATAGATTTTCAGAAATGAAGAAGTAAACTACGTTTGACATAAGTTTATTTGCCGGAAGGTGATGAAGACAACAACAAAAGATGTGGAAAGGGTGAAGTTTGAGTAGAATGGTTTATGACCATGTATCGCTGGAGTGATACTTCAAAATTTTAATTGATAAAAAAATATAAAGTTACGGATTTATAACATATCCAGAGTGGAAATGAAACTGGTGAACTAGCTGTTGTGATCATTCCAATTTGAAATGTTGTTCCCACCGGAAAAGCAAATCCTGATTCTCATTATTGGCCATGTACCTCGGCAAACTGAATTTCCATCAATTATTCGTCACTGTTTCCTACTGAAAGGTGATTCTCTTGTCTTCATCCTTCCAAGAGCACCCAAACTTTGCTAATTATGTCACAGAGGATTCACGACAACGTCATGTTGAAACCTTCACTGATTTTCGCTTCATTTTGTATTGATCACGAGGTTGACGAGGTTACATCATTATTTCTATAGGAGGAAATTCCAGTGGATATATATAAACAGCTATCTATCAGCTGGACGACGTCTAGTTAGTTTCAGTACAAACAAATTTCGTGCTGTTCTGCATTTGCATTACTATTTTTTTTAGATCATTCATTCTATTTACCACCAAAATATGTGCCGTGGATTGAAAAGTTTAACAGATAAATCATTAGAAAGTGAGTCTAGCAAAACACGTATCGTGGTTTCATAAACCCAGTTTAGTGAAGATCATTTATAACGTACGTGCCTTTTGTTAGCTTCTCGATTGAATTCAGTCTTCTATAGCAAATAGTACGCTGTCAATAATGCCTTTACCCTTCTAAAGATTCTATCCCACGGATTCCGTCATTCATTTCAACTATGAGATTTGTGATGAAACCCAGTTAAGGATGAAGGGTTCCACTGGTCATTATTTCAATACTTGGGTTCAATTCTCAATGATCATTATACTCAAGGGAGTCTGAATAGTTATCATTACTTTCTACTTCCCGTCATCCCGAACAGCTGACACAAATGGATCAATTGAATAGATCCTTTCCTGTAAACCGAATTGCAGGCCCTCGAATTTGTAACTACGACATCGAAGAGACCCTTCCAAATTCCACTATCCTCTGTCCGATTTCATGATTATTGGTCAAAGGGGAATTCGAAATGGGCATTCTGAATATTAATTATTTCCTCGAGATGATTTGGAACTGATGTCCATATAAAGTTGGAGAAACATTATTCCTGTAGTCTAGCAAACGTGAATACAGCGTCTTGTGTAGATATTTTTTCTGTAAACCCGTATTGTTGTTTGGACAAAATTTGATACTTGTTTAAGTAGTTTACAAGTCTCAGATCAACTAATTTCTCTAAGATCTTAGCTATATGTGTGATCAAAGAAATCGGTATATGATTATTGATGTAAGTTATGGACCCCTAACCACATAAACATATTTCTTATTCCATGAAATCAATAACGAACAATAACGATCAATGTCGTTCCTACAGCACATGATGGAAACCAGCGGTAGCTTCCATTTACACAATTAATTGATGAAGCGAAAATTGAATATGTGATGGATAGAATCGATAATTAATATGAACAATATATTAACATTATCATCGATCAGCAAATTTATTCAATATCAATTAACTTTGATTAATCTCCGAACTGTGTCCAAGATACATTTTGTGACGTCACCAGATGCTAAAAATTTATTTATCTCTGCTGATCATGATCCCAATAACTCAAAAATACTGTCACACCCTATAGGTGTTAGTGCACACGAACGAATAATTTGATTTATTTTGAAGTCATTGCCGTTTACAGATTGGTACAAGGTATTCATTTGTCGACAGGAAAATTTGTACATAGGAAATAGAAAGATTATTTGGAATTGGGAGAGAAATGGTAGAAACGCCGTATACGTAAGGAAATTTGCTTGCTTGTAATTTCAAAGTTGATAGTTCCATTTCATTCTCAAAGTATGAGTGATTTTAGTTTTACATTTTATTTTCTGATCGAAATTATTTATTCGACACGTGTCGAGCTGAAATATATTTTTTCTACGACCGAGCGTTTTTACCCACTATCCCGCGCGCATTTGAAAGTGTTTCCCGCACCAGTGCGGGAAAAACTCACTTTCCCACACTAGTGTGGGAAAATAAAGATATGTCAATTCTGACGTTATTATATACATTTCATTGATTTCACCTGTAGTTATTACTATTCTTACCAATTTAGGTTTCAATATTACCTAGACTTCTTCCTTGCTGCTGTATTTATCATTTATGGAATAAAATAAAAATTGGGATACTTTCATATAACTATGTTTTTTAGTCAATCCACATAACAATTAAACTAAGCTGTGACAGGTGAATCAGTATGGTACCAAAAGATTTGCTATGATAACCAAGGTATATCATCAAGACGTCAAAGTTTAAAGTCCAAGCGTCGTCAAAGTGACAGAGATCGCTACCTATTTACGCCTACCTAACCCAGAACGTAACATAGGTCACAGTTTCAGACATTCCTCGGCAACGTTTCTAGTAGATTCAGGTGAAGGGATAACCAACATAAAACGTCTTGAAGGCTGGAAGTCAACTGCTGAAGGTTACTTGGAGAACTCCGAAGAACAGAAAAAAACCAACTCAAATAAAATTCTTTCATGTATAACAACTTGCAACCGATGCCGTCACAGTCATCTTCATGCAGTTTGCAATCTACTGGTGTTACTCTGAACAGCCAGTTAGCACCAACTAACTCCGCTGGACCGGCTATTCTTACTCATTTGCAGAATGAAACAAGTTGTGTTTTTAATATAAGTATTCATGATAATTAGTACATTTTCATTTGAAAATTTGTATGTGGAAATAAAATATATATATTTTTAATATGCTTCTTAAATTTCTATGCGGTCGTAGAAAAAATTAGGTTCACAACTCATGCGTAAAGTGTTTTTCTCGCACTTGACGGCAGTCACGTACGGGAAAGTATCACTTTCCGCACTTGTTAAAGAAAAATAACTATTTCTGATATTTTTGTTGAAAGATGTATTGAAGTTATTTTTGTGTACTATTTTCCCAACTATAGTTGAGAAAAAGATAAATTGAGCTCAATTCAATTGAGAAGTAGAGTTTATTCGATTCATTTCTTGATGAATATATCACAGAAGAGACATTTTCCTTGTAGAAAAAATCATTCAAAATGGCAATAATTATTTTTATTTATTTTACTAGTCGAAAAGAATAGACGTTATGAAAAAAGACCTCGCATATTGAGCCGAAGGCCGAATCTATGTCCCGGGAACAAATGGTGACCAAAATAACACTGTCTTACATTCTAGTATAGAAACACTCTATCGAAATTGGTGTTATGTGTTGGAAAATATTTTTTTTTTTTCATATACCCTGGTGAAAGCAGCTACTCTCATGGTATGTGAATATTATATGTGGGAAACATTAATTTATTTCGGAAAAAAGGGTGTGACTATACTTTACAAGAGGAATCGAGATAATATGAGTAAGTATGGGAAATATTATTATGTTATCTTATCGCGCTTACTAATTGATTTCAAGTCCGTCCATTTTGCGATAGATATTTTTGGTAGGGAATATTTTATTATTTTAATGAAACGCAGAACTGTCAAAAGACCTGTTACTCATTACAACTGGTGACGGCGTCGAGGAAGTTACGAAAAGATAAAGTTCTTTTTCAGGTAAAATTAAAGATATTAGCATTTCTTATGTGAAACAAAAAAATGGTCTAGAGGCCATTCATTTGTTACAATACCATACTTGTATACAGAATGTGAATTCACTCGTTGAACTCCCGTGAATGACGGGTGTATAATGTCATTAATAACAGTGGTTGAGAATTGAAAAAAATCTTGAAAAAAAAAAAGAAAGAAATTACAAATTTAATAAATTGGGGTCGGAAATTATAATTTTTGTCAGAATTAATCAGATAAAAAAAAAAAAAATAATTGATTTAATTGTTTAACCTATGCAGAAAGCTTGCCGCGAATATAAAAATAGATATTCTTGCGCAGCAAGATTTTGAATCTGCTGCTTACAGAACAACCTAGGACAAACAATTAAAGAAATCATTTTTTCCTTCTTATTGCATTTGTATAAAAGCTTGTCCTACATTTTTTTATATTTTTTTTTTGCCCAATTGAAATAACCGATACTTATATTTGAAATTATCATTCTACTTATTTATAATTTTGTTCCTAAAAATTTATTTTTGCCAAAGTGTTTGATTGAATTATTGGCCACGTGAAATGTCTCCATTTCAACTTTACGGGGGTGTTTCTTCTCATAACTGCATAACAGAAGAAGAAAGGAATATTAGGATTTATTGATTCGCAAGAAAAGTGAGAGTAATGTGGAAACAATATCGTATTCGTAGAAAAAATATAGTGTACAACGAGTATGGTATAAATATTTCCCACTCATATAAATTGTGGCATTCGCCTTCGGCTCGTACCACAACTTCCACACTCGTGACAAATGACTATCATTCCATGCTCGTTGTACAATATACCATTCCACACTCGACTGATTGATGATATATATATTCGAATTATCTCTATGATTTTCTTGAAATTAAGCTCTTTTGTCGAATTCTGCATTTTTCTTTCCATTATTCATTCCAGCTTGATTTTGCTCAATCACTGCATTTATTCGATCCACCACATTGTTATTTAACTAACAGATTGATTTCGTGTACTGAATCAACTAATCATTGGCAGAATGAACAAGGTATCATTGAAATATTGAATCTATTTCCAGATGAATTGGTTGTGTGACGTTGTGGCATCGGAAGCTGTTTGAATGGATGTGTGATGTTTGTATAACTAAACTAATGCAAACCCGCTGGAATTGAAATATTTCATGGGAAAGTTTGACATTACGTTCGATTTTCGGACAGATTATTATAGTTTACCATTGGGACACACAATATCCATCAACATCAAACGGATTTTTTGGGAATGAAGGAAAAACCAACATCAATTATGAACATAATCGTTTTGCTAGCAAGTCCTTGATTACTGAGGGAATTGTTTCATTGGTATTTGTTTCGGTAGACTTGAAAATCAATAAAACACACTAGGGGAGTCCCATCAGTTTAAACTCGAAGTGAATTTTTCCTTGGGGTATTTGACCCTATGCAGAACGACCAATACACGAAAACCAAACCAGAAAACAGAAATAAAACAAAATCTCCCCCAATCAAACTAGTTATGCAAAATGAAGACTTATTTTTCCATACAGTATAATGAAATTATTTCCCGAAACGATTTGAACTGACAGTTTTCAAATTCTCGTTCTTGTACAACTTTTGAAGATTATTTTTCATTTAATCAATTTCTAATAGCAACCTGGGGATAAACCTAGGAATGCTGATGACCGTCGATCGTTACGAATAAAATCTATCCAGAGGGTTTGTTGAAACTTGGATCAATTATAACTTTGTTGAAAAATTGACAATAATTTTTTTCAGTTTTTCATTAGTCTGTAGCATGTAAAATTTCTTAACTATAGTTTGTTTTTAATTTTTATTCGGAAATTGCCATAATCACGCCAGACTACTTATATCTAGGAATTATCAGAATTCAGTTGGACTAGGACAGTAGCGATATGGATCATTCCTTCGAAAGTTAGCTGGTGCTAACCCACAAGGCTGTTCCATTGGATATTTCATTAGAGTTCCCACATTTTTAAATTCGGTATTTTCTGAAATTGTCTCTAGTTTGGTTTTCATAAGTTTGGGAAGTAAGTAGTAATGGAATGTGAGTTACGAATTAGTCGTCGGCTATCTTTGTGAAATCTCATCATTGTTTGTTCTCATGGGAATAATGTCTTTCAATGAGCGGCTCTCGATGCGAGTCACATGAGAACGAGGTTTCCTGTTCGCTAGGAAAACGGAAAAGATGTGAGAATCCAAGGTGATGTGACGGCTGAAGATTCTATTATTTGGAAAGCCAGGGGTCCTCAAGTTTCTATTTCTACCAAGGGATAAGTGACATCTGAGCTCTTTGCACAGAAAACTATTTGCTTCGGTTTGGATTTGCTTCCATTTCACCAATGTTCCGTGCATGTTGTTCTCCTGTGATTGCTCCATGGTGGTGTTTCGCAATTCAGTTTGCTTGACGGATGGCTCCAGTGTGGTGTCATTCACCACTCATTGCTATCATTGATCCTCATGTGTTGGATCCTTTTAGATCGGCTAATGGCTTTAGCCTTCCTAGAAAAAAAGAAAATAGTTTTTGAATGGCAAACATTTTCTTTGTTGTCTGTTTTGAACATGTAATTGTGACATACAGTGCTCGTCCAAAGTCCGTTCCCCCTCTACTAATTTTTGAACCACTCGGTATATCGCGATGAAATTTGGAGGGCTTGAAGAGGAAATAAAAACTTACTTTTTCATGAATACATCACAGCTGGAAGTTTCGAAATGGCGGCTAAGCGCCATCTTCAATAATTTTTTTAAAGAGAGCACCGTATTTTCGAAATCTGCTCATAATTCTCAACAGTTTTCTCCTATACACTTTACTCCTAAATTCAATTGTTTTCGAAATATTGAAGTTTGAAAAGTGACATTTCGGTCATTTCAAACCCAACCAAAAACGGTAATGTAGCTTTCAATCGAATTTGCATTGGAAAAAATCGTTGTCGCGTTTACTGTCAACCTGAACTGCTAACTGTCAAATAGTCCGTCGAGCGCCTACATCCTTTTATGAAAAGTGTGATCATGGCTCGTAGTTGAGACGATAAATTTGGAGCAGTTTTGATATTTGGAGAAGCTGGGAGAAATTATCATCTAGCAGTCCGTATGTTTGATGATAGATTTCCCGAGAATCCTATTTCGAGGTCATATTTGCGCAAACTTTCAAATAAGCTCCAAACAACTGGTACGTTGAAAAATGCTCCAAGATCAGGAATACCTCCTCTTTCAGAAGAAAGAAACGGGAAATTGTTGCTGAAATGGTAATCAATCCGACTCAGTCGACGTCTGCAGTTGCTCCTGTGAAGTTACCTCAAAAAGTGTCCAAAGAGTCCTGAAAAAAAAAGTTTCATCCCTATAAAATGAAAATCTTGCATGCTCTCACGGAGGATGATCCAGACCGAAGGGTTGAATTTTGTAAGTGGTTAACAAGAACAATTGAAGGAGAACGGGGCTTCCTAAAACGTGTATGTTTCGCAGACGAATGCAAGTTTTTTCTTAATGGAAACGTCAACAAACAGAATGTACGATACTGGAGCGATATTAATTCGCATATTTTCAGAGAGGGACATACCCAGTTTCCTAAAAGGGTGAATGTTTGGGCAGGGATTTTGGGCAATCGCGTTGTTGGACTGATTTTCATAAGAGGCAATATTTTCCAGAAATCTCTTAGAAACTGAAATTAAACCTCGAATAAGACAAATTGTATTGAACAATCAGGAAGAGTTTGAAAATCGTGAAATCATATTTCAGCAGGATGGGGCACCTCCCCATTTCGATCGCATGGCTAGAGAGTTCCTCGATACAAACTTTCCTGGGCGATGGATAGGTCGCAGGGGAAGTACAGAATTACCACCAACATCTCTACATTTTTTTCTTTGGGGGTATCTGAAGTCAAAAATCTACGCCACTGAATGCCAAACAATAGGAGAGTTGGAACGCAGAATAATAGATTTATGTGAAGAAATAGATGAACAGACTTTCATCAACGTGAGAGAAGCTATTTATAATAAAGCACTTCATTGTCAAGATTTAGGAGGGGGCCACATTAAACACTTGATGAAATAATTGTTGGGGCTGAATGAAAGTGTTATTCAAAAATTAATTATAATTTTTTAGCTAACTAATTCGTTTTGATTGTGAATTTACAGAACACATTCGTAGGCTTTGAGATTTTCCGTTAAGTGGTACTGTTTATCTTAAATAAATTCTCTTTATGCCTCTTATTAGTCGAATTCATTAAGAGATTTAACTACATATTAATAACAACGTTTAGTCAGCAAGATGAAGAAGTAGGTTTTTATCTCCTATTCAAGACCTCCAAATTTCGTTGCGATATACCAGGTGGTTCAAAAATTAGTAGGGGGGAACGGACTTTGGACGAGCACTGTATGATTAATTGTTTTTCCCCATCACTTTTTCTTCTCCATGTAAGTAACACATATTGTACTCCACTACCTATGGTTTTACCTCCTTTCTCTCCTTTTAGTGTAGAATTTTACATTCAGCTGATGATGAACCTATGTAAGTTCGAAACATGTACTAATCGATGGTTATTTACTAATCAACCATCACATAACTAATCGATTGCGATATTGGAATGTGGAGATGACTTTGAGTTTTTCTACTTCGTAAAATTATACACCATTACTGAAACCAACGAACTCATAGTGTTCACCGCCGAACAGTTGCCGTCCGCTATGCCTGCACCTTTTGGCTTTTCATAAAAAGGTAGGTTATAAGTCACAGTAGATTCGTAACAATGATTTCACCGTTCAACAATACACTTTATCAGTGTCGACAAATAAATTCATCTCAAGACGCCATATGCTGAAAAGTGCCGCGAGTCATAATAACGCTGCTATATTTTCTATGATTAAATTTTCACGGATTTATCCAAACAACATTAGGGCACAGCATTTCTTAATGTCATCCTAGCTGGTTGATTGAAACAGGGAATTGAAATACTCCGGGGTATTTCGAATATCCAGAGGTATTCACTATTCCTCAATCTAGACATTCATTTCAGTATATAAAAACTCATTCCAGGTTGACTGTAGGGTACGAAAGAATGAGGTGAATTACGGTATGCAGGAGATTTGCGCAGCAGTGAATGGCGCTGGAAAAATACATGTCTTATCAAATCATCCGTTGTCTTGGAATGAGAATTCAAGAACCTGCTCGGGGGCAATGCATGTGGGGGATGTGCTTTCGTTCGGGACTCAGTGTAGGAGAATGTAAATTGAAATTTACTGCTTCTTTCCACTTTGAAATACATGTAATCTGACATATTTGGGAATACTTGGATGTATGATTATAAAATGTGAATTGTTTCAATTCCATTGAACGATTAACTGCCTATCAAATGTAGAATTTAGCTCTTAGAGCAATAATTTGAGTTTATTATTATTATTTCTTTATTAAAAATGAATCATCGCCTTCTGGAATTGCAAAGAAATATTTTTTAGTTCTTGGAGTAATAGCAACTCCTTTAAAAAAAATTGAACAAGGGTGCGTGTGGTAGCTCACTTGAAAGAGTGTTCGATTATCTATCCAACAATTAAAGGTTTTTTCAATCTATTATATTCCCTATCAAAAAAATTTAATTTGCAAATTTTAATAGATATTTATTATACAAGAGAAAAAATATTAGATTTCAGCGAGAGGTCAAATCTAATATTTTTTAATACACAATTTTTTTCTGTGACGGGAAAAACGACGATTTAATATTGAAAAAACCTATTATTACAATATATTAAGGTCAGAAAATTATCGATGTGAAATATGAATTTTTAAACTGGTAGGAAACCTTTAAAGTAATCAAATATATGTCAATTCAATTCTGTGATTTGATTTAAAAATTGCGAACTTAGTGGTTGTTTAGTAGTTATTTTGAGTAATATAAAGTTTAAAAATGTCTGCGCAGTCAAGATTTATGGAATTGAAGATGAAAAAGTCATGCAGTTCTTTCTTGGAGACGGTGTTATTGGCTTATTTTACGGAACTGGCACAACAACAAAAGCCATCAACAGTATGGTCGAATTATTCAATTATTAAAAGTATGTAACAATCCAATAATATTGTAGACATTTCAAAATATTCAAAACTAATTCCATTTCTGAAACAAAATGGGAAAGGTTCCACGCTCAAGGAAGCTGCGATTTTAATGAATACACGAATTCGAGATTTTTTAAATAATGCTCCCGATGAGGTTCATTTGATGGCCAAGGTTGTTGTTCTATTTGGAGCTTGTCGAATTTGTGAAATCAGGCAGGTAACATTAGATGATATTGAAAATTCGGGTACGTTATTAATCGCGAAACTTAAGCAAACAAAGAATGATGTAAACAGGAGATTTGTAGTTACTGAAGAATATATTGAATTTAACCGAATGTACGTAGCCCTTCATCCAGCAGCAGCCTGTTTTATGCATATCGCAATGGAAAATGTATCAATGTTTTTGGGTAAAAATCAGTTTTTTACCTGAAACAGAATGTAATTTTCTTCAACTTGAAAATGCTAACTCATATACAGGTCATTCATTTCGAAGATCGTCTGCTTCACTTTTAGTTGAATCTGGGGGAGACTTGAAGACACTAAAGAAACATGGCGGTTGGAAGTCATCAACGGTTGCTGAAAGGTATATTGTTGAATCGGTAGCACACAGGACAGAAAGAGCTTATAAAGTGTTTAGAACGTGTGGCAGTGCTGAAATATCACCCGATTTTCGACCAGATACATCAACGACAGTTGTGTCGATGGCAGAAAAAAATGTATTTTCAACACAAGAGAGTTCGACTGTTGTACCGAATAGTTCAAGGAACACGTCTCTCATGCAATTCACATCTAATAATTGTACTTCTGATATTAAGGAAAAGTAACTTTTGTACAATACACTATTCTAAAATTGAATATCTACCAATACTTATGTGTATATGTATCCGGAAAGAAAGTACTCACTTTTGTCCCGGGAAAGAAGGGATTTCATAAATAGTTATATTTTGTTACCTGTCAACAGAGCTAAAATGAACAGATATAAAATAAATAATAAATAAAAAAAAATCTACCGTCACAGAAAAAAAAATTGAAATTTAAATGATAAAATGTATTGTATACTATGCCTATGTGCCAAGTATTTGTGAAATCTGACTTTTCCACCCGACTACGGCGAGCAAAAAGCAGGGTTATGATTTTGACTAGTATGTATGTATGTTTGTATGTATGTATGTTCATCTGTTCCCTCATAACTTCTAAACTACTCATCATAATTTGAGAAATCATGTATCGTTGGAAGTGCCTTTATCGTCCGCTGGTTATAGAGGTCACTTCAAATCGAATATGACGCCCTCTAGAGGACATAAAGACAATAACAAAAAAACATTTTTAAATGAATCCGTGTTGGGTAACAAATGAAAGGGCTTAATTAGCACATTTCAAAAATATATATTTATATTGTTAGCTGTTGCTCAAGGCTTTCCTTGCATAATTGAGAATAATTTATAAAATCACGCATCAGATGTACTGAAAATACAAACAAAAAAAAAAAATAAGTCAAACTAACAAACTATTCAATATTTATCGTCTAGTAAACAACTCACACGTAATATATTTGACCTACGACCACTGTAGAAAATAGCCAAAAACACACGACACACAGCCTCAGTAAATAACTCATCACGCACGGTAAACACATCACACCGTTTTCGTTAACAAAAAGAACAGTATGAATATATTAAAATTTATACGTGAAAGTAAGCGGAACATTTAATAATTCCGCAAGTAGGACATGATCGCGCAATCGCCCGTCAACAGCGTAGTCATAGCAACTTTCAAAATCAAAATAATACAATCAAACCTTTTTGAAAGACAAATAAGTTCTAGGGAAAGATAAACACCATGTGAAGTGGAATAAATAGAAAAATCGAATCAAACGGTTTTCTTCACATAAAAGATTCAATATAAATTGAACCAGAAAATGGTAGATCTCAGGTGAACAACAACTACTTTCCTGGCAAATACCACGCAGAACGTTGAATGATATTCACCTGAAAATCCATGCATACCTCCATATAAATGGACATTGAATGCAAATGTTTCTTTCTGATAAGCTCGATTATGTTTAATTTATGTCGTGTTCACCTAAAAATCCGCATACCGGTTTCAGGCTTTTTTGGCCCTCATCAGTACGGAGTAGTCAACCAGCCAAGGTCGAAGAGCTCTGGCTGAAGCGAGACCAACATAACCAAAACCATCATCGAGTCTATAACACCTATAGGTACGCCGGAATAGAAAACTTTTAACTGGCGGTACCTACTGACAGAAAGAAACACTCCGAAAATCTCCCACCTCGATAGGTTTCTAAATAAAAGATTCCTTCTCAGTAGGAGTGGCAAGCCCGACTAGCATATAAGGAAAGATAAACACCATGTGAAGTGGAATAAATAGAAAAATCGGAGTGTTTCTTTCTCCTACTGAGAAGGAATCTTTCATTCAGAAACCTATCGAGGTGGGAGATTTCCGGAGTGTTTCTTCCTGTCACTAGGTACCGCCAGTAAAAAGTTTTCTCTTCCGGCGTACCTATAGGTGTTAAAGACTCGATGATGGTTTTGGTTTTGTTGTGTCTCGCTTCAGCCAGAGCTCTTCGGACCTTTGGCTGGTTGACTATTCCGTACTGATGAGGGCCAAAAAAGCCTGAAACCGGTATGCGGATTGAGGTGAACACGACATAAATTAAACATAATCGAGCTTATCAGAAAAAACATTTGCATTCAATGTCCATTTATATGGAGGTATGCATGGATTTTCAGGTGACTATCATTCAACGTTCTCGTGGTATTGCCAGGAAAGTGTTTTCACCTGAGATCTACCTATTTCTGGTTCAATTTATATTGAATCTTTTATTTAGAACACTCCTACTGAGAAAGAATCTTTTATTTAGAAACCTATCGAGATGGGAGATTTTCGGAGTGTTTCTTTCTGTCACTAGGTACCGCTAGTTAAAAGTTTTCTTTTCCGGCGTACATATAGGTGTTATAGACTCGATGATGGTTTTGGTTATGTTGTGTCTCGCTTCAGCCAGAGCTCTTCGGACCTTTGGCTGGTTGACTACTCCGTACTGATGAGGGCCAAAAAAGCCTGAAACCGGTATGCGGATTGTTAGGTGAACACGACATAAATTAAACATAATCGAGCTTATCAGAAAGAAACATTTGCATTCAATGTCCATTTATATGGAGGTATGCATGGATTTTCAGGTGAATATCATTCAACGTTCTGCGTGGTATTTGCCAGGAAAGTAGTTGTTTTCCACCTGAGATCTACCATTTTCTGGTTCAATTTATATTGAATCTTTTATGTGAAGAAAACCGTTTAATTCGATTTTTCTAAATAAGTTCTAGTTAATAATTATAAGATACATACCGTTTGAAAAAGAATACCTACATTTTCAATGTGTCAAGTGATAGTGAGAACGAAAATTTAACTCCTCCCAACGTCATGGCAATCAAAAATGGCAACGAATTATTTACTGACAAGTAAATCCAGCGAACGCTACGAAAATTATTACGGTAGATTCATGGACTGGAGACTGAAAAATGAAGGTGCATTCTTTCGCCGAAAATGTTTTGGTAACATATTTTCAACACCTTTCGGAAAAAATGAAAACTAGCTCTCTATGGGCCTTTTACTGAATGCTCAGATCGACTCTTAACATAAAAAACCACATAAATATAATAATAATAATAATAATAATGTTCATTCATCAATAAAAAAAAGTACAATAGTGTATATAGAGGTACAATAAACAGATTGGCTCCAAAAGTCGAGACTTGTACGGAGCATGAACAAGGTAATAATTAGCATCATATAAAATAGTAGACTATTTGGACATATGATGAATATTAATTCAGTTTAGATCGTGAAATATATAAATAAATTAAGATAAGATGGACTAAAATTCAATAAAATAAAATAAAGTTGTAATAAATAAACTAAAGTTGTGAAGTTATTAAAATAGTGAGTTATATATACAATCTTAATTTGACTTAACTAGATAAGTGTGTGGATAATGTATATAGTGTGTAGATAAAAGGGAAATAGTTGATAAAATTAGACATTGGGAACATTCAAAATATTAGGGATAGGTGATAGAATCATGTAGTAAGAGATAGTGTAAGGTAAGTCTTTAAGGGTGTGATTACGGTATACAATTGATTAAGGTTAGAGGTTAGGCATTATGTTGGGTTGAGTATAGGATACTCAACATTTTTTTACCGCGTTTCTAGTATGTTGTGTATGGATTCACGTGTTTGGGACATGATGAATTTTTTCAGTTCTTCTTTGAATTTTAAGGGTGATTTGATATTTTTGATCATTTCGGGTAAATAATTGTAGAATTTTGGGCTGAGGTATTTGAAGCTTTTTTGTCCTATGTCTTTGAACATGAAAGGGGAAGAGTATTGTTGTTGTCGGTTTCTGGTATTGTAATTATGTTTATTTCTTTGTAGGTTAGGTTCAGATTTATGTTGTTCAATGTTACAATTCTTGAAGAATGATTTCCTTGGATCCAGGAGTCCGGTTTCAACATAAAGTTCGTCTGACGGGTAATCATTTTTCTCCCTAAACATTATTTTTAAGATTTTTTTCTGAGTGGTTTCCAATTTTTTGAGTATGGTTTTTCCAACTCCGCCCTAAGACAATATTCCATATGTAATATGGGATTCCACTAGCGAGTAGTATAATATTTTCAATTGGGACATATTCAATATATCTCTGAGGATTTTGAACTTGAACATAAGGTGCTGAATTTTTTTTATTATGAAAGCTATGTGTTTTTCCCATCTGAGATTGGAATCTATAATTACACCTAGGTATTTCATTCCCTTACATGATTTTCCATTCATGTTTTGATCTATATACAGATTATGGAAGTTTGGAGAAGATGCTTTATTGTTGTAAAATGGTAGATAAAAGGTCTTATCGAAGTTGATTGTTAGGAGCTTATTATCGAGCCATTGTTTGATTTTCTTGAAATCAGTTGGAACTATGTCTCTCAGAGATGTCCAATTTTCGGAGCTATAAAAACTGCTGTATCATCAGCATATGCTTTCATTTTTCCGCAGCTCTGGACAGAGAATAGTCCGTTCAGGTATATATTGAAAAGTATTGGTCCTAAAATAGTGCCTTGTGGTACGCCATACTCTATCACTCGGATTTCACTCAATGTATTGTTTATTTTCACGCTCTGGTGTCGGTTCGATAGGTATGATTTGAATAAGTTGAGTTGATGTCCCCTGATTCCCGTATCTTCCATTGATTCCAGTAGTAGAGTATGGCTTACAGTATCGAAGGCTTCCGATAAATCAATAAAAACACATAGTGATGGTCTACTCCTGTCCAAGCTGGAGTACATTTCTGAAGTGAGGTTCAAAATTGCATTTTGGGCAGAAATGCCTTTTCGGAATCAAAATTGTTTTTCAGAGAGTAGTTTATACTTTGTAAGGTATTCTGAGAGCCGTAGTTGCAAGATTTTTTCAAATACTTTGGCAAAGTTAGTTATCACCGAGATGGGTCTGTAGTTGGTAACGTTTTTGTGGTCCCCATTTTTGTATATTGGAAACACAATGGTATGTTCGAATTTTTCTGGAAATGTACCCGCTATGATATTCCCATCGATGATGAAAGCTAGTGGTTCCGATATTGATTCAGTGATTTGTTTTAATGTTTCGGATTTGATGGCATCCACTCCGGGTGTCTTATTGTTTTTGAGAGATGTTATGACTCTTATTATTTCTATAGAATCTGTGGGCTTGATGAACATGGAGTTCGCTATAGCTATTCTTTTTGGATTATTGCATTGTGGATTTGTGACTATTTGAATTGTTAAGTTTTTGCCAACTGAGATGTAATGTTCATTGAATGTGTTGGCAATGTGTTTGGTTTCATTCATTTCCTGTCCATTATTCGTTATTGTCTTTATTGTAGAGTATTTTTTGTTCTGAGAACATATTTCTTTCACTGTGTTCCAGAGGCATTTAGTATTTTTTGTATTATTTTCAATTTTTGTTTTATAAAAATTACATTTCGCTTGTTTTATAATGAATGTTAGTTTGTTTCTATAGCGTATGTATTCATTTTTGAAGTTGTTATTCAGTGGGTTCCTTAGTAATTGTTGGTACATTTTATCCCGTTAATTGATAGATTCAATAATGCCAGCTGTTATCCAGCTTTTCCTTTTTCTGTATTTTACTTTAATTTTTCTAGTAGATTCTTCAATATGATTGTTGACTATGTCAATGAAATTATTCGTTGTAGTATAGAATCACATTCTAAGTTAATAGCGCTATTAAAAAGGAAATCGGATGGCTTCAGATGCACAAAATCCAAAATTTTGACGGCCAAAAATATCCAAGATTTTTTCGAAACGGCTCCTGACAATCAGTACTTGTTTATGAAGGTGAAATGTGTCCACACTTACATTAATTTTTATTTTTAGACTGTTCTCATAATTGGCGTGAGTGGTGCATGCCGAAAACAGGAACTGGGAGGTATGAAAATTGAAGATGTTGAGGACACAGGAAAATCCTTCAATATTAAAATTCCAAATACAAAAACCAAAATTCAACGTCCTTTTGTGATCTCTTACCATTTTCATTCTAGAATCAAAAAATATACGCAAGACAATACTGAATGAGAACTTACCTTTTTTTTAATATATAATTGGAAAATACACCAAACAACCCGTTGGCATAAACAAATTAGGAAGTATACCAAAAGATATTGCGAAATTTCTTAAACAAGAAAATCCTAATCGCCACAATCGTGGATCTTTGGCAACTATTTGAGTCGATGCTAGCGGGGATCTATCGTATTTGAAGAGGCATGGTGGCTGGCAATCGTCTTCAATAGCAGAAGGTTATGTTGACAATTCTTCAAAAAACAAAGAATTAACCTCATCGAGAATATCCTCCGCTATTTCACATAATAGTAATACAACCCCAACAAATGGAAATATTACAATGTCATATGAATCGACACATCGAAATACTTCTAATATATTTAATAATTGTACAGTTACCATAAATAATTATACTGTTCCTTATGGTGATTAAAGCAACGTAGTAAATAGATCGAATTATATCCTATATGATCATCAAAGTTGTGAAACATATACTTTTTTAATTCTGTTAAATCGTTCGAAATGAAATCGTTCGAAAAATCTAAAGATGCAATAATATACAGGGTATCCCATTCAAAGAAATGAAGTACCCTGTCATAACTAGTTTTAAAATATCTCTGAACATGAAACGAACAAAAAAAAACGACAACTAAAATAGAAAGTTGACGTGTTTAAGCATCAATTACAATACCTAATAATAATGAAAATATTGAAAGTAGTACAGACGTTTTTGGCACACTGTATATGGCCGTAGGTAAAGTATAGTACGTGATGCGTGTTGTAAAGCAATTACGCACTCATGGAATTGCGCACTCATGGAATTACGCACTTATGGAATTACGCACTCTTGGAATTACGCACTCGCCGCTACGCAGATTCGCGCGTAATTTTTCCATTCGTGCGTAATATGCTTTTTACAACACTTGATACGTAATATACTATTAATCTATTCAATCAGTGATGTTCAGAGAATGGCCGTGGTCATATGTCAGAATGTATTGTTTTGTTAGGGTAGGTGGCAGCACTAACTTCTTTGTATTGTGCTACCATTTGAGTTAATTATTGGTGGTATTGTTTTTATCTATTTTTTCATCAATTCCTAGGGTTATGATTTTATTTACATGTTCATAGTTCATGGATATAATAATTCATGGGGTTATGATATTCACGAACCATAGATGTAAGAATTCAGAGACAGTGTGTACATCAGTATTTCAATATACTTCCTAGTATAAACTTGTTTCGTTTTGAATCCCCCCCGTCTCCACTTGAGCTTTGAGATTGAAAAAGAATTGATTACTGGGTATCTTCACTAATATCAAATATACTTTCAACACGTTAAACGCTCACTATATACTTTGATTATTCGTCCCCGGGGACCAAACACGAAATGAAATGAGAATCGATTATTTGGTTGTATTATTGTTATTTATAAATGACATATTAAAAATAAAGAAGTGATTTTTGAAATGAAACTCAACATTTGGTTTCGGAGCCTGAAGTAGTTCCAGGCCACGAAACCCATACGTGGGTTCCAAGTAAAACAAGTAGAGAAGCCCAACTGAGGACATCAATATATAAGTGTCAACAGTGTAAACGTCTCTTTTTGTTTACCATGATTTTTGAAGGAACAGAGCTTGCGAATTGTAAATTACTTATTTTATTCCAACTTAACTATTTAAATGGCACCGGTTATTATACTTGTATGAATGTTCATTTACCAATGATTTGAATATATTGTCTTTTTGACAAGTGTATTTTTTTACTTTCATATCCGCAAAAGAGAAACAAAAATACGTAGGCTCATTAACTATTCAGATCTACCAAGCCCCTGGTAATGTCGCTCCATATGCTGTAACGCTTTCAGAGACCCACTTGTTGACTTCCAGCGACTACAGTGCAAATGTAACGTGAAACCCAGCGTTTGGGTTCGGAGCCGATTTGACCAAAAAAGTGAAACCCACGGTTGGGGCTTCGTGGCGCTCAACGTGTTAACCAGTAACAGTGTTTCAGATTTTTTTTATAATTTATGAATCATCTACGTTCATGATCTCCTATCACTGTTACTAAAGTCAAGTGTAACCCGAAGGCTCTTACTCTTTGGACATCAAATAAGTGGGCAACAGCCATTCACGAATTTGGAATTTTGACTGGATAAGGACAAGAGACCGGTCTCTAGCACTTTCCATGATGAAGGTTCTCAAAGATGGCCGAGAAGAGAAGTTTGAATCTGAATTTGGAAAAATGTTAATTTCTATAGAGGGTGCAGCTTTCACTACCCAGTATGGATTGGTAAGTAGCCCATCACTCTATAGAGTGCCTGGGACGTTTAAAGCGTGAGGGGTCGTCTATGTTATAATCAGTAGCTTCCCTCACGAGGGGGTTCTCATGGGTTATTGCGCAATCGAAAACTTTCCGGTTGCGGTCTCTGATAATACTCCTGATGGAAGGCAGGTTCAAGTCTTCGAGGATCCGATCGTTCCGCACATACCACGGAGCATTCGTTATCATACGCAGGACTTTCATTTGCGCCCGTTCCAGGACGCGAATGCCAGTCTTGCAGGTTTGGCCCCAGGCGGCTGAGGCGTACAAAATGACAGGTCTGAACATCATTTTATAAATCAGAACTTTGTTTTTCAGGGAGGGTTTACTCTTCCTGATGATGAGTGGATATAATGTGCAGATCTTCTTTGCAATTTTGTCCTTAATAATTTTGACGTGTGGTCTCCAGGTGAGCCGGCGATCCACCGTTACCCCCAGGTACTTGACTTGTTCTGACCATTCTATCTCACTTCCAGAGACAGACACACCCCTCTCCGGGTTGTTTCTCTTACGTCTCATCGAAATTGCCTGCGTTTTGTCAGGATTCAACTTCATCTTCCACTCCAGGTACCACTGCTGGAGGTCGTTTAATGCAATCTGCAAGTAAACGACACCCATCAAGTGGTTGGCTGAAGAGGAAAGCAAAGCCGTATCGTCAGCGAATAGGGATATCTTCACGTGTTCACTCCTTGGAATATCGGATGTATAGAGGGCGTATAATGATGGAGACAACACTGCCCCCTGAGGAACGCCGGCCTCAATTTATCTCGAGCCCGAGAGAGAATTGCCGACCTTTATCTGAAATGTCCTACCCATGAGGAACGACTCAATCCACTTCACCAGGCTCCGTGACAGGTGGAAGTCAATGAGTTTGGAGAGTGAGCCCTCATGCCAAACTCTATCAAAAGCTTTACTGATATCTAACAGTATTATATGGGCACTGTTATTGACATTCAAAGATGTTATGGCGTCTTCCACCAGCCTCAGAACCTGAAGCTTGGTGGAATGAGCACGCCTAAAGCCGAACTGCTCATTCGGTAGGACATTTCTGTCCTCCACTTCTTCGTCAAGCCTTTCTAGAACGACTTTTCCAGCCAACTTAGCAGAACTGCAAAGCAGACTGATAGGTCTATAGTTTTGCGGGAAGGTCGGATTTTGTCCCTCCTTTGGAATCATAACTACGATGGCATGCTTCCACCTTCGACGGAATCTTTCAAGGCGTAGACAATTATTGATTATATTCAAAAGTGACCGCACCTGGTTGTCCGGAAAATACTTAATCATACGATTAGTAATTCCGTCATAACCAAGTGCTTTTTTGGGATTCAATCCTTTAATATGTGCCTTGAGTTCATCCATCAAAGCCGAACGAATGTCATCATGATTGGGTTCTCTTAGAGTACGACGAACCCGATCTTCCAGCAAAAGTTCTCGATCCAGATCATCATCTGGATGCTCATTCAATCTAAATTGCCTTTCCATCGAGTCTGCAAAGGCTTGAGCTTTGGACTCAGGGTCATAGCACATACCGGCCTCACCATGAATAGGGGGAAAATCAGATTCTTTTGTTTTTAAATTTCGATGAAGTTTCCAAAGTTGATCACTTTTCTCTAAATTTCGAAGTGTTGTGCCAAATCTCTCATTCCTGAATTCTGATATGTTTTCTCTAACCTCCCTATTCGGTTCGTTAGCTCGGATTCTGTCCGCAGGGAACAGACTCCTTTGATAAGCCCTCTGCGCTCGATTTCGCTCACGAATAAGATCTTTAATACGTCGAGGGAATTCATCGTGAAACTTAGGAGCCGGTTCTCTGCGAGAGGAATCCTCCAAAGCATTCTTGATGGTGAGTTCGTAACGCGCTACGGCTTCATCCAACTCAATTGGAGAATCCATTCTCTCAGTAGCGCAGTAAGCTGTCTCCAGGAGTGAACTGAATCTCTCCCAATCCACTTTTGTACACAGACGATCTGTTTGGGGCGGTGGTTCGCCCCCTAGTGATAAATCACCGGGTTGTGATCAGAGCCCAACTCGGAGAGAACGTGGATGTCCCAGTTCCAGGTGATGTTCCTGGCCAGGGCAATGTCAAGTACGTCAGGTCTGAGGTGGCCAAAATGCGTCGGCTCACCTGGAGTCAACACCTGGTATTCATACCTGTCACAATGTTGCCACAGTCGCCTACCATTCATGTTGGTAACACGACTCCATTGTGTGTGCTTAGCGTTCAGATCACCTATGACCAAAACAGGTTGATCTGTTTCCATCAAGAGTGTATCAAGCGCCTCAGGAAGTATTCGATTGTTCGGAGGATTGTAAGCACTGACCATACGCAGAGGACCACTCCTCGTGTCAAAAACAATGCCTACTGTTTCTATACCATGGGTATCATCATCTGAAATGCCAAGCTGAACATGCGGATGGCAACGTTTTACCAAAATGGCAACGCCACCGCCCGGACGTCCAAGTCGATCATTTCTGAGCATTTTGTAAGGAAATCTAACAGTTTCTCCTTTAAGACGAGTCTCTTGCAGAAAAGCAACATCAATGTTGTTATCTACAAGAAACTCTTGAAACTCAAGTCTATTCTGAAGAAGTCCGTTACAATTCCAACTCACTGCTTTGATGAAATTCGGAAGCTGCCTTCCACCCATTAATTGGGATTAAAACCGTGTGAAAATACTGCAGCAGCTTCAGCGAACTGTGCAAACAGCGCCCTCATTTTATCTAAAGTAATCATCTACGTGATTCATCCGTAACTCATGGACCTCACTCTACAGATAGAGAGAGAGAGAGAGAGAAATTCCTTAACTACGTCCATATTTATATATATATATATATATATATATATATATATAAATACATTTGTAGCAGATCCTTGAGAAAAAAAAAACTTTGAAGTTGAAAGTTACAAGTTGAAACAATAAGACTAAATTTCCTAAATTACCAATTATTATCGAAATTATACGGGGTACTTGGTTGGTTAAAAAGTATAAGGAAAACATAATTCATATTAGACAAGTGCGCCTCTGTCTCCGTACAGCTATAATCGAACAATTAGTCCTCCGAAGTGTAAGCTATATCAATAATGAGAGTGGAATACAGAGAGAATGTGAAAATAAGAGATAAGGGTTTCTCCGACCCAATATGAGATCCCTGAAGGGCGGTTGTTTCCGAAGATAGATGGGTTATAGATAGCGGAGTAGCATTGGGGCTCATTCCATGAGATTAACAAAGCAATATAGAGTCTGCGATGATGTGATATAATTAATTAATCATGTAACGGAAATTGCTGCTCTCACCCGACGAAACTATTATGTATACTAATCGAATCATGAATTCCATGTCTTGCTTGGGGAAATATGTAATTTTCGTTCAGCGTCTTCTCGTGGAAGTATTTGATCGCTTCTAATGTCTTCTGCATATTAATTCTCATGAAAATCAAGATTACGAATATATATACATAATCATATTCATGGTTGCACATTAGGCCGGAAGTTTATCTCATTTCTCTCCGGAAATCTTGGGAAGACATGGGCTAATTTTCAATTGTTCGGATGGATCATATCGCTTGTTAGTAGTATTATAAGGTTATGCACAGTTGTCCAAAATGATGAAAAAGTGGAACTTATTCGAATTTTGGTAAAATATTCGTATACGCTCCCAATTTTGTAAGAGGGTAAAAAAAATACCGGATAACCTTCTCTCAGAATTGTGGGTAACTATTGCAAAACATTTGCGCTCTCAAAGACGAGCATTCTATCGTGTACGTTTATCGGCTCATACGTGTACTTTCTCTTTCGTGTTCGACTAGCTCCAGAAAGAAACTCTTGTGAATAATTCCTGTGAAACTTAGGTGAAAAGTCAATTGAGTTATGTAGTTTTCATTTCATGTTTGATGGGGTAAATTGGTCGATGATTCACTTAGTGATTAATTTATTTTCCGTGCTGTTATTAGAATGAACGTGCATACATTTTCAACTTTCATTATACTTACAAAAAATGCGCCACACCTTCCAGCTCTGCAAAAATATCTAATGGATAGCCTGAAGTCTCTATAAAAACAGTTGAAAAATGTACTTGCTCATACTTACACTTTTTTGAAATATTTAATTAACTGTGAGCCTCTGCAAGAGTGTATCAAAAACGCAGCAAATAAATTAACACCTCATTATTTTGTAAAAAAATCGACTCTTATGCTAGAATGTGACTGTCTATATTATAAACGATATTTTAAGAAGATTCTCGGTACTGTTTTTACTAATTAAAGTTCAAAATTCAAAACATTTGATCTAATACCAAAGTTACCCTTTTTGAAACCAACCCCTTTGCGACAAATTTTCCCATGGTTCTCGTGAGCTTTGAGAACAAGTCAGCAAAGAGAAGGCTCAAATCTGATTTTATTGTATAACCACCTCTTCTAAATACCACCCCTTTGTGACACTTTTTTTAAATATGTTTCCCACCCTTATAGCAATTCCGCGCGTGATAAAAAGGCTCGAATGTGTTTTTTTTCGAACCAATCCTTCTAAGAACCACCCCTTTTTGACAAGATTTTTCAATTATTTCCCCTAGATTCTCCTCAGTCTCAGAAGTAATTCCGCGACAAAATGCGCGAATCTGATTCTTTCTACGAACCACCCCTCTAAACACCACCCCTTTGTGACAAGTTTTTTTTAATTTTTCCCATAATTCTTGTCAGCCTTAGAAGCAATTCCGCCAAAAAAAGACATGAATATGTTTTTTTGTCCAACCACCCTTTTAAAAACCACCCCTTTGCGACAGGTTTTTTTTATTTTCAGCTTGATTCTCGTCAGCCGCAAAGACTCAAAACTGTTTATTTTTCAACCCCTTTGTGCCAATAAGTTTTTTCATATTTTTTTTTAGCAAAAAAAAAAAGAACTAGTTCCGTTTTTTCATCATGGGGACCACTGTTTGATGGTGAAATAAAAAATATGTGAAAAACATGAAATAAATTCGAGATAAATAATCTGAAAGATTATAATAACGGAGAATAATTTGGAAAACATAAAGTCTAGTTGAATTTTTGATGCAATGCAATTACTAAAGCCATCAAGTACAGAAAAAATTGAATAGTTCCTTCAGTTGAAGAAGTTGAAAACTTGAGGAAAGACATCTTCAACAGCCCGAAACACCTTTTGGGAGGTCATACAAAATGTTCGAAATACTTCTGTCGAAAAGAAACTCTAGACACAAATGTGGCCGATATGAAATTGACTCGTTGAGTCATTCAATACTTTCCATAATATGTTTGAGTTCGACATAGTTTTCTGGGTATTATAGCTCTATAACAGATTAAAAAAACGTTCTTAAAATAAATTCCCTTCCAAGGAGACAGTACCAAATGGAGTAAAAACCTTTTTATTGAGAGAAAAAGTTTCCATGAAGTATAGTTCATTTTTGACGAGAGAAAACATATTTTCAAAGAGATTGCACATTTGTGAAGCCGCATCAGAGTCTTCCTTCTGGAGGACAATTGGTGACTAAATTAGAGAACAGTGCCTTATATAATTTTATTATGGAGACATTTTATAATGAATTGTGTTATGTGTCAAAATGGTCTTTCGACATTATGACACTGGTGACAGCAATCCATATGATACATCGTGCGAAAAAAACATATTTTTCGATTTTTTTCCGCAATGAAAATTTACTATTATATTAACAAAAAATATAAAAACGGCCTTAGCTTTTTGGCGATAGCTCAGAAACTATTGATGATACAGAAAATAGAGAACAGGTTTTTGAAGAGGAGGAAATTTCCCATGAAAAAGTCCCCACTCTCGGAACTCTATATTGATTATTTAAAATTTCAATTCAACGTTGCAAATAGGGCTCCGCGTGAGCGTTATGGCATGAGCAATGCACATACAATTTTTTTATATTATTGAATATGAATTTAAAAATTAAAAAAAATGATAGTATCAACTGAATAGTTGAAAGAATATAATTTCGTTAGGAAAAATGTTTCATTGAATTTTGATAATGTGAGGCTATTTTTAATTAAGTAGTTTTCTGGAATCGTCGATTTAATAAAAAACCGAATAATTGTTTACAGAATGACTCCAAAATTTTTTTGCATTTTGCATGTGTTCTCAATTATATCAGGCTGTGAAATTGTTTGGAAGTTGATTATTTTGTTGAATTTTGTTATAAAAAATATGAGAAATCGAGTAAATATTTTAATTTTTTTCATTGATATTTCATATTATTATCAGTTTACTGTCTGACAAAGGCATTTCACAAAGTTTTTAGGAACAAATTTACGCTAAAAATGAATTATAAACAAATGGATACGTTAAATATTTTCCAACAATTGTTTTTTACATTTGGTTACAAGAGTTTATAATGGATAAAAAAATGAAAAAATCCATATTTTTTTTCAATTGTTTATAATAGTTTTTTTTTAATTATTTGAATACAATTTTGTTTTTCTTTGAAATTCATAATCGATCATTTTCTACCTAATAAGATTTTTTTTATGAATAATGTAATTGTTCATTTACTTAACAATTAATTATAAACAAACTTTGATTGCCATTATATTTTTTCTGGTGAATGATACAGAAAAACTGTTTGTTGTTTTTATAGTTTTTTTTTTATGAACGACAAAACAAAAACCAATATGGAGGACAATAATTGAACCGCGTTCAAACGGGTCTAGGGATTTAATCACTCATCTAAACAAGATTCATTGAATAAATGGTGTCTGATTGGGCTATTTGATAATGAGTGAAATAATCAGCACAAAACTGCGAGAAGACATTTATCACCAAAAACTGCTCTGATTGGTTCTCTGTATTGAATTTCGGGCATTTGATTGGTTCAAAAACAAATAGATTTTTTCGAATTTTTCGAAAAAAAATGGTTCTACTCTTTGACATTGACAGTGACGTTCAGTTAACCTCGAGATAAAAATGGTTTCACTTCCGTCTCCGACGCAACAGTGACCACACGTTGAAAGTGTGGCTCGTGGAGAGGGAACGTGGATGCCACGTGGGAGATGGGAGGTCAGCCGTTCGTTGTTACGTGCATATACTGAAATTTGTTTTTATATCTGAAGTCCGCCGGTCGTTGTAACATGCATATACAGAAATTTTTCTATGCGAGTGAAGTCCGCCTTTTCCCCCAACGTGCATATACCGAATTTTTTGTATGTATGTACAGTCCGCCGTTCGTTGTAACGTGAATGTGAAAAAAAAACAATGAGTGTAAAAATACAGTTGAATACAGAATTTCTTCAGGCAAGACGCCTGTATTCAAAGGTATGCACCAAGAGGGAGCAAATAACCATACAATTTTGAAGAAGAAGAACTTTTCGAAGAAGCATTTTTTCTGGAAATTTCACTGAGTGGGATTTGCGGTCTTAATATCTGATTGAACCACGAAAGCGTAGCTTAAGTGGTTCAATATTTGATAATAAGGCTACACATTTTGAAGAGAACCTCCTCCTTTTTGGTTTCGTCGGTTAAAAAGACAATTTCAGAACTCATGTTCTATTTGAATTTTCATCGAGAAAAATTACTAAAAGTCTCCTTGTTCCAAAATCGAAGAAATGGTCGCCGAATACCTACCGCTTTGTATATGTGCTCCGTTTTAAGGGTCCAGAAAAAAAAATCCTGTGAAAAAAATTAATCGTTTCTTCATTGGAATGAGTCTCATTGGATTGATATCTCATCACTTCTCACGATATGTACTATTAGATGAAAACTTTTCAACAAAAAATTAAACCGACAAAAAAATCAACTGAAAAGCAAAAAATAAAATAAACAATTATCGAAGATCATTATCTATGAAAGAAGTCATCAAAACGCAGCCGTGCACCTCGCTGCCATCATTTTACGCTTCACCTAATTCAATTGCTAGTTTGTTTGGCGCCGACTCGAAATCAGTTACTCACATTAGTTTAGGAGCTCAATTATCATTTAGACTAAGAAGGTTTATTTTATTTTTTGCTTTTCAGTTGATTTTTTCGTCGGTTCAATTTCTTGTTAAAAAGTTTTTATTTTTTACTTTTCAGTTCCGTATTTCGACGGTTTAATTTTTTGTTAAGAAGTTTTTATTTTTCAATTTTTTGTGGCTAAAATCTACCAATTAGTACCTACTTGTTTTTGGATTACTTCCAAAATACTTACTTACACACCTTACTTCAACTATTACCAGTTAAATAATATGATTATCTACTTTAACTATTTGTTGTAATATAAATTATTTTCGTTGTTCTGGTTAGTTTATTCCATTACTTTGTATATCATTCCATCCTCTCATAAAATAAACTGATTTTGACGGAACAAGAATAATGTCAGTAGCGATCTGTCATTGTGAACTACGTATGTGTGTGCTAATGTTCACTAGTGAAAAATCAACTATCCCCTATTTTTCTACCCGTAAGAGTGGGTAATTCCTTTCGGCATCCAAATATGAGGTATACCTTATCTATTGAAAAAAAGAATCATCCAAATCGAAGAACCCAGTACAAAGTTATGCCTGATAGAATCGGTTAACGGACCAGAATTCAGAGGGTGAGTGATCCTTCATTTCGCTACCCTTAGGTGTGGATTTCATCTTTTAAATTCAAATGGGACCAAAATCGAAGTACACCTTATCCACTGAAAAAATAAATATCGGCATCGGACGCCTCAGTAAAAAGTTATGCGTGATCATACATAAAAAAATATGATGGACAAACATAAAATATACGGGTCAAATAGAGAACCTCCTCTTTTTTGGTTTCGTCGGTTAAAAAACTATTACTCATACAAATTCGATAGACATATCCTCAATACTGTTATTTCCATAATTAAACCGAATGAAAAATGAATTAAAAGAATATATTTCATTTGTATGCAGCTGGACTGTGAGCGTTTTCCAATAACCAACCACCAGTTTTCCATTTGAAAAAAATGCTGAAACAACATTACATGGGAGACAATGGAATATCCTGAGGAAAGAGAGCATTTGGAATAAGGTCGTCGCTATACTTTCCTCTCATTTCTGGCGGAATTTTAATAATCTCATAATTATATAAAGCGAATGTCGCAATGAGAAAAACTGCAACAATTTTCGCGAACAGCGATGAGAAATATCCAGGTGGTTTTATTCTGTCGCAGAGCCTGGAAAAATTACAGTAATGAGACCCAGACACATAATTTCGGAACTCAGTTATGAATGTCAATGATTTTCTTTCCGGGATAAACAAGCTCGGGAAAATGATTTGGTTAAATGAAAGCTAACACGAAATCGAAATACTGATGATTATTGTGATTTCCAATTTGCCACGAGATTATAAAATGAAATAAATATTTGATAAGAGTTTGGTTTACAAGTTGAAATAGATGTATGGTGAGTAAAGAGGCAACAAAAATATCATCATGAAGAATAAGACAGTGTATTCAGGGTGATTCAAAAGTACTTTGACAAACACCAGGAGGTGATTCCTCACAATATTCTTATATGAATTGTTCGAATAAATATATGTCCGGAAACGCTTCGTTTCCAAGATACAGGGTGTTGAAGTTTTATTTTTATTTTGGTTTTTTTTTACCTTTCGAAATACCAACCTTAATTAAACGAAAATTGGTATTGAGAGGTTTTTTGAGGTGTCGAACTCGAACCCGATGTTATTATTGCTCTTACTCGTAGAGGGCGCCACCTCCACGTCTTTTTCTTTTTGAAGATTCATAACTTTTGTGAGCGTACTACTAGCAAATTTTTCAGTTAAAACATCAATTTCTCCATCTCATCTATCTGAAAAAGCTAGTCCTACTTCAAATCGCTATAAGCAACCGCTTTCTAGATATTTGGACTTGAAAATTTCAAGTCGATTATTTGATAATCGATGCGTGTTGAAGTTATTACCATTATTTCGCATTTTTCACAAGAATGCTCAGGAAATGAATTCGACGTTAAAGTAAGTAGTTTTGGTTTTTTGTAGGGGGCGCCACCTATTCTATTTATTTTTACTCGTTTGAAATAGTTATTTTTGTATCAAGGGTGCAAATCTGTATTTGTTTTAATAATATTTTTGGGAAATATCAACAATGTATTTCAAGAAATTTTGAATATGTAGGATAAAATTAAATGAAGGAAACTAAATTGTATTTAAATAAATTGTTCAGTTCAGTTGTCCTCCTTCAGCGAAGATGCAGGCATTCAGTCTTCTAGTCATTGAATCTCGTACCCGCTCAAAAATTATTGGTGTGTTTCTTATTGTTTCACAGGCGTCTACTATTCGGTTTCTTAGATCTTTCTCGTGGAGTTTCATTAACTAGTGACTCCAAATGGTGACCATGCCTAGTTAGGTTCTTCACACCCCTACCGATCCATCGATTTGGATAGACACTGTTGAGGAATGCCCTGGCTACAACGCTAAAATGGGCCGCAGCCCCATCATGCTTAAGTCACATGCGGATACGAATTTCTAATGGTACATTCTGAAGTAGTCCCGGCAATTAGTTTTCTAAAAAGTATCTGTAAGTTGCGCTTTTCAGTCGGAACGGAAGAAAGAAGGGACCTTTCAAATAATTATCAATTATTGCCACCCATACATTAACAGAAAATTGTTACTGATAATGTCTTTCACTAACTGCGTGCGGATTTTCTAGAGCCCAAACATGGTTGTTATGAAAGTTTGTGATAGCATTTCGGGAGAAGTTTGTCTCGTCCGTGAAGAGTACATATCTCAAAAATTGAGGATTTCCAGCCAATTTTCTCAAAAACCACATAGTAATGCATTGGGGAAAGTCTGGTGGATAAGAGCTTGTACCCTTTGGATATGGTATGGATGAAATTGTTGATCGTGGATAATTCTCCAAGAAGAGAAGAATTGATAGCTTCAGCCATTATTTTTGTACTTATTTCTGAATTCTCCTCGAGAGCGTTCAAAACAGCTTCTTCCAATTTTGGGGTTCAGACTGCTCGTGGTCTACCAATAATATCAGCCCTCTCAAAGCTACCTGTTCCTGCCAAACGATGGTGGAGACTGGTAAATGGAGCTGGAGGCAGTACTTGATTAGGAAATCGCTCCTGGTAAATACGTCTTGCTTCGCGCGCATTGCCATCCGCAAGGCCATAGACGAAATGCATATCAGCTGAATGAGCATTATTGTTTAAATAATCTAATTTTTCAAAATTAGTGTCTCAAAACCTACAGAAACTTCAACAAAACAACAAAACGTTTAACTGTTACATAATATGTTATTACCGAGATGTCTGAAAACCCTGGTGCTTGTACCTGTAGGAGTTTGGGATCGACTTGGCGACACTTTGCCTACTTGATAATAGAGATTACTAGCGTATCAGATGGCGCCAATTCCGTTTTAGTTTCAATTCAGTAACAGGGTATATTTATTTCCTCAGCTCTCTTTTTGAGGCGAACTATTCCTGAGTTCTGATTCTAGCTTTGGTATTGGTTGAAAAGAGACATCTGTCAAACTTCACCAATAGCAAAGTTAGAATTAGAAGCCCCCGAACATTGCACAAAGAAAGCACTGTCGTGTTGTTTTTCGTATTTTGTACCATTTGAATCTGGGGTTAACTGCATTTTGACAGTCGGAGAATTGGAAATTAAATTGTCATTAAATTGCAGAAAATATCAAATTCAATGTATATAATATGATGGACTATGAAAATAAGATTATTAGTCAATTCGTCAAGATTTGTACTTGCTTTCGGTACTGGATACAGGTGAATATTCAGATCTGCGGCTTTATACTGTTCTACAGAAAGTATCCTTACACAGTACACTACCTGAAAATAAACAATTCCTCACGCACTAATGAACTGATGAACGAGTGAGTTTCTAAAGAACAAACTAGGAATAAGCTAAGCAAGATTTCAAATCAAAGAGATGGAAAACGCATTAATACCGACAAAACACTGAAACTAATTTCATATAAGATGCTGCAGATGTCAGAAATTGAGTTCTGACATTGAGCGAGAATATAAACAAACATTTCTGGACAGCATCATTTACCACAGACTACGATATAGAGAAGCTCTGTTGAAGTAACAGGTGGTGTCCCCTCAAAAAATAAGTTCATTCACTAGGGTTTGTAGACATCTTAGTTATTACCAAAACTACTTACTCAAACGTCAAATTCATTTCCTAAGCATTCTTGTGGAAAATGCAAAATAATGGTAATAACTTCAACAGGCATCGATTATCAAATAATCGATTTGAAATTTTCAAGTCTAAATATCTAGAAAACGGTTGCTTATAGCGACTTGTAACAAAGGTAGCTTTTTTACGAAGATATGATAGAGAAATTGATTTTTCTACTGAAGAATGTGCTAGAAGTATGCTCAAAAAAGTTATGAATCTTCAAATAAGAGAAAGACGTCTTGGTGGTGCCTCCTACCACTAAGAGCTATAATAACATCAGATTCGAATTCGATACCTCAAAAAAACTAACAAACAAATGTGAATATCATTGAAAGACTTTGGTTAGAGAACAGTATCATTAAGGTGTAATCATGGATTTATTTCATTTTGTGTTTTCATGATTTCATTTCTATAAGATCGATTATTATTTTCCTATCGTTTTCCAGAATATATTTTTTCGAATCTCTTTTGAATTTAGTTTTGTTTTTTTCACATTTGATTGTATCAGGAACACTTTTATATATATTTTTTGTAATATAATCATACGATCTTTGGGTTAACGACTTTTTTACTTGTGGTATTGTTGATAAAAAATTTATGCGTGTGTTATAGTCGTGTGTGGGTCGTACTAAGACTCGGGTTGAGTGCAGTTTCACATTCACACAATAATAAAATATTTGTCTCATATCCATGACTTCGCATTATTTATATAACAGGTTGGAGGAATATCTTGTGTTTTGCAGCATACTTAATTAATTTAAGCAACCTTTTTCAAGTGGACTAATGTGTATCCGAAGAGCACTGTCCCATAATGGGTTTCCAAATCGGAGATGACTTTTCACTAGTGCATTATCCTCCATTGAGTTCGAAACCACGTAGTTATTAAGAAATTTGAATGAAATGGTTCGAATTTTTTTGGTGATGTAATTAATATGTACGTCCCACTCCATATATGAGTCTAAATAAACTCCAAGGTATTTTATATTTTTTACGGCAACAATTTTGAGTGCTCTCCTCGTCTTTCATGTCGATTTGTTAAAACGGGGAATGTTCAGCTTTATTGCAACTGAAAGCTAGGAAGTTGGTTTCGTCTATGTTGACAGTCAGTAGTTTGCTGTTAAAACAGTTTTCCATAATATCATACCTCGTACGAGATCCCTCAGTACCCAATTTCACGAAAACTCATCGCATCTCTCAAGTACTCCTCATACTGTGAAATTGATAACTTTGACGAACGCTTGTTTAAGCGAAATATGCACAAGCATATAATATTTATACTTTAATCCAATTACGCCCCATCCATGACAATCTATTGCCGCCGACATAACTTGATTTCCCCAAGGAAATTCGAAAGTAATTAGCTCACCCTCATACATATATAAACGTATAGTGGAAAAAGTAATCCAATACTTTTTCAACGCGTTCAAGGTGTTATAATATCAAGCGATATAAATGAGTTGGAAACCTATTCCCGCGTTTTACTAAGCTCATGCATAGATAATCATCCATATTTCACGTTGCTCTTTTCAATACCCAAAGGAATAAGGATGTGAGTATGAATATGGAAACTATGTATTACAGTTGACTTGATTTCTGTAATACATTTGTAGACCACCTCCAGGTCTTTGATCCAGAACAGAGTCAGATTGAAACTCATTTATTCGGCGAGTGGCTTGAGACACAGCACACAAAGCAATCACTTTCAGATCATATTGAATTCTGCATTACCTGTCGTGCCGAAGACATATTCAGGTGCGTCAAATAGAAATCAACGTGAGAAAAATAAGAAGTACAGAGTTTAGGGGAGAGAACGGCGGGTAATTGGGAACAGTTAGATAAGTACTACATCCCCCGCAAAACACCCCTCAATGTGTACGCGATAGTGAGAGGCTTGTCACGGTGAGTCGAACAATTTTTTTGTGATTTGTGTCATAATTTTTGTCGTGTGTTGTAAAAGATGTGAATATCATATTTTTTAGTTCAAAGACACCATATTTCGTTACAATCATGCACGAACTATCTGTTTTCAAACCCCACGTGGTTTGGATTTCACCAAAAATACTGTTGAGGGCGGCGGCCATTTTGATTTATATTGACTACTTCGGGTAATTGGGAACGGCGTTAGGCGGGTAATTGAAAACGTTCCCAATCACCCCTTGCGTTCTTAATCACCTCTAGTGCTGCTGGTTGATTATGTGAAAATGTTATAACGTTACAAATTTTTTTAGAGTCCTCGAAATTACATGCGAAAGACTCAATCAAAATACCAAATTGAAGATTTTCGCCATGCAATCGGATATGTCAAAAGTAAAGAGCTCACATTGGGCCAAGCTCCTAACAAATAACCAAAACCAAAAACAACATTATTCAAACGTCTAAAACAAAACGGATTGAAGACACCAAAAGAGGTCGGTACAATGCATTCAATGAAGAACAAGAAGACTAGCTAGAAAAATACAAACTTGATTGCTGCAAGTCTTTTTATGGCATTGCTTTTCGATTTGCTGAAGCCAACAAACTGAACCCAATTTTAACAAAGAAACCCAGCTGGCAGCAAAGACTGGTACTATGGCTTCATGTTTGACATCCTTCCAGCAGCTTACGGATTCCAGAAGCTACTTCACTTGATAGAATAACAGCTTCCAACGCCACCAGAGTGAATCTCTTTTTTGATCAACTAAAAATGATACCTGGTCATCGCATTTTCAATTTTGATGAAACCGGCATTAGCACAGCTCCAAAAGGTTTGAAACAAATGGCAAAAGCGACAAGCGGAGAACGCGTGGTCACAACAACAGTAGTTTGTGCTGTCAGTGCTAGTGGCATATACAGTGCGCCAGCCATGTACTTTTGACAAAAATCCTAGAATAGATCGATTTTTATTTTAAAATGCCGATTTTTTTAAGTATATTCTAAAGAGGTTATGTCACTGGTTTTGACATGGTGACGTAATCGGTAAGTTTTTTAAATTGGAATAGATGTCTTGTGATACCTGATCTGAAAGGCCTTCCAATACTGCATTCAATGATAATAATTATTCATATATTTTTTCACAGGGTGAACAAAAATTAATATTTTATTTCAATAAGAGAATAACTTTATTTCCAACAAAATAGAACAGTTAAATAAGATGTTCGAAATGCCATCCACCAGTCTCTTGACAATAAGCAAATCTACGGACACATTCCTCTTGCACATTGCGAATAACTTCCGGAGTAATTCTGTTAATTTCGATCCTAATTCGATTTTTCAACTCTTGTAGATTTTGCGGCCTATCTACATAGACCTTCGATTTCAAATAACTCCACAAGAAAAAATCCAGGGGCGTAAGATCTGGAGATCTTAGGAGCCACTCTATCGGCCCGCGTCTACCAATCCACCTCCTAGGAAAACAGTTATTCAAAAACTCGCGAATATCACGTGCATAGTGCGAGGGTGCACCATCTTGTTGCAACCAAATACTTTCATTTGGTGAGTTAGGATTTTTGGCGTTTGGAAAAATATATTTTTATTATTATTACATCATGATTATGAAATTCTTGTATTGTCATCGGTCCTTGATATGTGTGACAAATTTCAGATTATTTGGAAGATGGAAAGTGGGTGAATATTTACTTCCAAGATTCTATTACATTGTGAGTTATTTAGTTCCTAGTAAAGATAATAAAAGCGTGTTAAAAAATGCAAAATTCTACTTTTTTGAGCCAAGGCTCTGATACCTTAGACTGCTCTGGCAGATTAGTGAGTCAGTGCTCTACTACACCAATGGATCCTTTCCAAATATTAATAGTTAGCTATTTCCCAGTCTAGAATGGAAACAAAAGACAATCACACACACAGCAGCTGGTGAAAAATGTTTTCAAGGTCCCAAGAGTGGTTTCGGATCCCACTATAGAAGGTAGGGTCCGTGTGATTTCAACTCGTTACAAGTTGTCAAACAACTAGGAAAGCGGTAAAAAATAATTTTTTTTTTTTTACAATCAACAACTAAATGATGATGATCCCGATCGCCGTGTGGAGTTCTGTGGACTAATGCAGAATTTGTGTAACCGCAATCCACGTTTCATAGAACAAATTCTGTTTTCCGATGAGGCTACGTTTTGCCTAAATGGTTCAGTAAATCGTCAGAATTGCAGATATTGGAGTAGGGATAATCCTCACTGGATGATGGACGGGCATACTCAATACCCTCAGAAAGTCAATGTTTGGGCAGGGATAATAAACGACAGAATTATTGGCCCGTTTTTTTTTCGAAAGAAATCTCACAGGAGAGCGTTACTTGGAATTTTCAAAAAATGAACTCATACCTAGCCTTGCCGATATTTTACCAAACGCCAACAATCCTAACTCACCAAATGAAAGTATTTGGTTGCAACAAGATGGTGCACCCCCGCACTATGCACGTGATGTTCGCGAGTTTTTGAATAACTGTTTTCCTAGGAGGTGGATTGGTAGACGCGGACCGATAGAGTGGCCCCCAAGATCTCCAGATCTTACGCCCCTGGATTTTTTCTTGTTGAGTTATTTGAAATCGAAGGTCTATGTAGATAGGCCGCAAAATCTACAAGAGTTGAAAAATCGAATTAGGATCGAAATTATCAGAATTACTCCGGAAGTTATTCGCAATGTGCAAGAGGAATGTGTCCGTAGATTAGCTTATTGTCAAGAGACTGGTGGATGGCATTTTGAACATCTCATTAAACTGTTCCATTTTGTTGGATATAAAGTTATTCTCTCATTGAAATAAAATATTAATTTTTATTCAATTTGTAAAAAAATATCTAATTAATTATTATCATTGAATGCAGTATCAAAAGGTCTTCAGATGAGGTATCACAAGACATCTATTCCAATTTAAAAAAATTACAGATTACGTCACCATGTCAAAACCAGTGACATAACCTCTTTAGAATATACATAAAAAAATCGGCATTTTAAAATAAAAATCGACCTATTTCAGGATTTTTGTCAAAACTACATGGCTTGCAAAATATCGAATTTGTTCCATAATTTTGACGCGCACTGTATTTACCTCCCATGTTTATTCTCAAAAGAAAGAGAATGAACGAACTGTATGTTGAAGGCTGTACTAGGGATATGATTGCCACGGTATTTTATTCCGGTTGGATAAATGAGTCCATATTTCTTGACTACTCGCGACACTTATTCTGTTGTGAAACATACTAAAGGAGAACCAGTATTATGGATACTCGACAATCACGGAAGTCATATCAATCAGCCTGGGAGCATACAAGATTTTCCGAAAACACAGCCTGCAAGTTCTCTCCCTGCCACCCCAAGTATCTCACAAAATGCAGAGAGTGTATTCTACAATATTCAGTTCACTGAAGATGGCATACAATAAGAAATGTGAGCTCTACATGGTTAACAATCCTGGCAAACGAATAAGCCAATACGAGGTTGGAGAACTCTTCACAAAGGCGAACAACAAATCAGCTAACATAAGCAAGGCTGGAATTCTTCTTATTGATGCGGACAAATTCGAAGACAACTTTGAAAATACGGTATTTGATCAATCCCACACCAGTCACATTCAAGAATGCGATGTTCACGAAACTGCAGCTGAGCAAAATTTGAATGAGTCCGTTAACACTGTCAGTCAGAGTCAAACACTAACAGAGGATGCCACTTCCATTCTTGAAAATGACTAAGATTTGAGCGTAACCATTATCACTCCTCCTCCACCCACTCCTGTGCCTCTTGCCTAAAACAGAAACCACTTCTAAGCGACAGAATGAGAAGCATTCTTAGATTTTATCCAGGTCACCAATGAAAATTCAACTAGAGGAAAAACAGAAAACGCAAAGTGAGAGGAACGCTTAAAGAGAAGAAGACCAAAAAAAAAATCAGAAAAAATTGTTTTTAACCGCTTTCTTAGTTGTTTGACCAACCCTCAGAAGTGAATGAAAACTTGTACGAGTTAAGATCACGGGGACCTTACCTTCCATAGTGGGATCCGGAACCACTCTTGGGACCTTGAAAAAATGTTTCACCAGCAGCGGGAATCGAACCCGCGCCAGGTGGAAACAGTTGACACAAGACCGACGCTGGTGCCACTGAGCCACAGGCCCCGTAAAAGGAAAGAAAAGAACATGTAAACCATACAAAGGGTAACGAAGTCAGAAATCTGATGAAGGCTTCACAAGGAAATGAAAACGGAGAGGAGTTTTACTGTATAATGTGTAAAGGAAAGTATGAATCCCCACCGACAGAAGATTGGATCATGTGCGCAATTTGTAAACTCTGGGCACATGAAGAATGTACTACCGGCGAGACTAGTAAAGGTTACGTGTGATGTGTGTCACACAAAGAAATCGTAGTTTATTATAAAGATTCAATTGAGTCGTTACTAATTATCCCTTACCGTTTCCATCTCCCACGCGGGATGATCTCAATTATTTCATAGGTTATAGGGTAAAAAGGAAGGGCAATGTTTTTTGTTTTCGTTCACCAATAAAGAGATATATAGATGTGACTTCTTACTATTATTTTTGAGAGTTGAGTGTTCCCAATTCCCCCATTTTCCCCTACCTATAAATAGGTAGTAGATATGAAAGTGAGAAATATGCTTGGATCTAAATTGTAAAGTTATTTGAGTGAGGTGAAACAATTTGACACTATGGTTTTATGAGTTCGGGATTAGTGTTTTGAGCTTGAGAGAAGTTGTAGAGATGAATTCCTGCACATGTGATGAAATTTGTTCATATATATTATGATTTCTAGTAGAATAATTCTAGGGGGTTCTTGGTTCATCACATCGCATATAAGACGAATGCTAGGTCAGTATTCGTAGGGATAAATTATAGATATGGACGGTGCTTGGCACCGAGAAATTATATTACAGATTATCCATGTTCATCGGCATATTTTTGAGAGAGAGTATATCAAAATGAGTCTTTTTGAGTTTAACGCAAATATAAATTATTTGTTCACCCCAAGATGATTCAGATTCAACCAGAGTGCCCTTTAATCAGAGTTAGCAGCTCGAATTCATTATCGAAAGGGGTATTTGGTCTAATCAGGAGTGAATACCATATATTTGATTTTTTATCTATTGACCTAGAGGTGGTTAGTTTCATACCAGACTAATTGCTAATTCACCTCATTCCTGAAACAACCACTGTTGTGCCTTCGCATACAGTATCAACAAAAATATATCTTGTGTATACAGTATCGGAAACATCTTATCTGTGGTATAGACAGAAATCTACACGAGCAACAAGGAACGCAATGATATGATAATACCACATAAACAAGAGAGACGCACTGCTGTGCGCCCCTCCTGTTACACCACCCGATGCATCAACTGACCACGTGGCGATGCGACACAGCGCACAGCTTGCCGAGCCGTGGTTGCGAAAACACAAGATCGTGACAATTATTACCTTTTGAAACATGCCGCCTATTTACACAACCGCAGAGAGAGTACAAGAGATTCGGCTATTGTTTGGCCCGAAATGGTGGTCTGTAAGAACATTTAATAAAATAATTCCGTACACAAAGTATTAAATTTGGTTTATCTTTTCTTGTAAATATTATTTTTTTCTCTCCATTCAAGGAATAATTGTTTTTCTGTTAGAAATAGGTTTTTTGTTTTCATTGTCTTACAGAAATATCGTTTGCTTCTGTTTATGTTTGGGAATTTGTTTTTGTTTTGGCGGCCAATACGTCACCAAATATATTTTGATCTACCTGTCGTCCGACAGATTAAATTGAATCAATGATTCACTTTAATTTGTTCAAATTATCCGAAGTAAAATTATCGTCAATAATTCTTCTTCATTGCACATTCTCTTGACTGCTGCTGGTATGATACTGACGTCCTGAGCTGACCGCCCTGATTCTCCTATCTCTGTGTCGTGACGTGAATATCCCTTCCTCGAGCGAGTCTAGGAGAAATTTTAATGCTCTCTCAACATAAAGCAAGCTATTCTTTACGCTCTCATGAAACCACCGTACCCAAGATAAATACTTTCCGATACTGTAGACAGAAATCTAGAAGAGTAACAAACAACGCAGTTATGTTTTAATACCACATAATCAAGAGAGACGCAATGCTGCTTTCCCCTCCTGTTACTCCACTCGACTATTCAACTATCTACGTCACTATGCCACTTACAGAACATCGTTGCAACGCTAGACAGCGACTAATTCTGTGCGGGGCCGTGGTTACGAAAACAAAAGGAAGTTAAATTACCGTTTGAAACGTTTTGTCTATGTTTGAGAATTTTCTTCTATTTGCGCGACCACAAAGACAGATATAATTGAATAAACTATTCAGTTCAATTTGTTCAAATATCTGTGACATTATCGTGAATATTTCTTATTAATTGCCGCAAGCACATTCTCCCGACGGCTGCTGGTATGATACTGAAGTGTTAGTTAACCTAACTCTGTGTGGTGACGTCGAACGACAATTTGATATCCCCTCTTCGAGCTATTCGAGGGGAAATTTTAATGCTCTCTCAATATTTAGCAAGCTATTCTTCACGCTCTCATTGAACCACAATACCCAGAATATATTTTTTCCGATACTGTATATTGAAGACCTGACTGTCTCACAAAATTTGGGCAAGTCATATATGTACAGCAAGAACTACAATGCTCCCAGAACACTCCACTGAGGTGTTCCCAATCCAATGATTTGCTCATCCAAATATGTACTGTTCGATAGTTATGAGGAAAGATGTAACTTCACTTCAAAGTGCATTAATGAATTATGAATAGTAACATATCAATGCAATAAATATACAAAATTAAAAGATTGAGGACAAACTATGCCAAAAAGGTAGCAAAAGAAACTATCCTTCGGAATATATATCACTGTGATATACATATCTCTATTTGGGAAACAGATAGGAATCTATGTTTCTATAATATCACCTCATTGCTCGAGCTCGACAAAATAAAAAAATTGTCGGTCACACAGGGTGTTCAATTTTTTCTGGGGGATCCCAATTGTGTTTTTTTAAATGGAAACCTATATTTTTTATCGCATTTTCGGTTTCTACATAGAAAATAAAATATACTTTATGTATATCTTCAACTTCGCTTCGAAAATATAGACGGTTTTCGAAATTCATAGCATGACAGGTTTTTTTTCCATTAATCGTCACTCAGAATATTTGAAATTATAAAGTTGTGCCAAGTCCAATTGAAATTCATTTCTGGTCAAATATTCTACATTGGTAACTCTCTCAAACGATATATCTGAAATCGACCTGTGTTGTACAGGGTATGAAAAACAGCTTGCCACATATTGTAAATAAAAATTTGTAGAATCTTCCTTATTTCAAATGGAATACCCTGTATATTATCGATCCATAAGAAAGCTCTACAAATGTCATCAAGTATTCACTATGGTTAAGTTCACTAGTTTTTCTTAAAACAGCAATTTTTTTCGTCGAAACGAATATTTTTTCAATAAATTTTTCAAAAACATTCCATAGAAATGGATTTGTGAATCGACATAATTACCATTATTATTCGACAGAAAATCCCCACTTATTGAGATGTGTGGATTATCAACAGAGGTGGTCGATAAATGTCTGGGGAGGCATCATTGGAGAATATGTATTTGCGACTTAGAATAACGAATACTTTTCGCAGCATTACACCAGCTCTGTCTTGCGCAGGGTAGAACAGTCTTTCAAACATAGACTTCAGCTCTGCATTCAAGAAAATGGAAGACATGTTGAACGTATATTATAAAAGTTTCATTATCAACCTCCATTAAACTTTCCCTTTTGTAGTTTGCCAGTTGACAATATGAATATCTAGAACTTAAGCTCTGACTTTAATTCATGAATATACACCATAACATAAAAAAAAAATATTCATAATTTGTTTCATTCAATCGTGTTTGGTTTGATATTGCATGATTTTGTTGTGAAATTCTGCATCCAATGAAAAAAATATTTTTTTATTTAGAAAAAAAGTGATACATACATTTATTTCATAAAAAAATATGTTTGGACACCTTGTAATGTACATAATTGAAACAAGATATCTTTCGTATATTCTTATCAGTCGTCAAATGGATTTCGCTTTGAAAAAAGTCGTTCATTCAAATTATAGCGAAGAAATATGAATACTTGCCATTTTTTCGAAAGAAAGAACTGTTTTAGGAAAAACTAGTAAACTTAACCATAGGGAGTACTTGATGACATTTGTAGAGCCTTTGTTGGCGCTCCTTATGGATCGATGATATACAGGGTATACCATTTAAAATAAGGAAGATTCTGCGAATTTTTATTTACAACATGTGGCAAGCTGTTTTTCATACCATGTATATCACAGGTCGATTTCAGATACATCGTTTGAGAGAGTTACCAATGTAGAACATTTGACCAGAAAAACTAACTTCAATTGGACTTGGCACAACTTTATAATTTCAAATATTCTGAGTGACGAATATTGGACAAAAAACCTGTCATGCTAGAAATCTCGAAAACCGTTAATATTTTCAAAGTGAAGATATCCATAAAGTATCTTTTATTTTCTATGTTAAAACCGAAATGGCGATAAAAAATATAGGTTGCCATTTAAAAAAACACAGTTGGGATCCGCCCAGAAAAAATTTAACACCCTGTGTGACCGACAATTTTTTTATTTTGTCGAGCTCGAGCAATAAGGTGATATTATAGAAATATAGATTCCTTCTGTTTCCTAAATAGAGATATGGAATACCGCGCCACTGTTGCAGGACCCTGTATATCCCAAAGGATAGTTTTTGTCATAATAGTGTTTAAGCCATTGATTAGGGATTGGCAAGCACGTATATGTCCCTTATACGATGAACGATTGGTTTAGATTCTGAATGTAGTACCCACAGGCCGATCCTTCATTCATTTTCGTTGTACGCCAGCAGTGATCTCCTTTCTCTCCTCTCTCCTTTCTCCTAATTGCGAGTTGCAGAGATTTGTATTCTGGGAGAATACCTAAAAATGTGTCTAACTTTGATTGATTGCTGAGTAGATGTCAGCAGCTCTCCAAACGAATTCATTCTCACGTTATTTAGGGGCGCTCCGAGACAAATTATACGCTTTCATTGTTCCACGAAAAAGCTAGATGGTGGTAGATAGTGCAGTTCCTGTCGGAACAGCTTCTGTCGATTCAGTTCCAGTATTTGATGGTAATGTGTTCTGTAACATTGTTTCAGTTGTTACTTGAAAGAAATGTTCTATAGATAACAGAATGTTATGTGACCTATCGCGAATATCGCGAATGGCCCCAACTTGAAAACTAACTATACAGTTTCTCAACCCCCATTTCACACCTTTAGGGTCGAATTTTCGAAAACCCTGAAACACATTCATCTTGACTTGTGAAAAAGAGCCCAAATACTCATTTCCATTACTCTAATTTCAAAACCAACTCTACTTTCACTTTCACTCCCCTTCTCACCCATCTTTTCATCCCTTAAGGAACGGAATATCAAAAATGTATGGTGTCAAAATTTTTGCTCTTAGAACCAGCGGTTTGGTCTGGGCGTTGATCAAATATCAGTCAATTAGTGGGTCAGTTAGTCAGGACATGTAATTAATTATGTACATATTACCCCAAACATGAGGTAGCTGCTGTGATTCGTTGAGGAGATCCTGCCTCTCGTCTCCGTCATCAAATCAACGCCGGGCCTCCATTATGTTGTAGTGTCATCAGAACTATATATGTGTGACAAGTTTCAACAAAATCGGTTAAAAAAAATATCAATTAATCATTCCTCATTTTTCTACTCTTAGGGATGTAATTTTCATTTCAATTCCAAGGAGGACCAATACCCTATACAGTAAAAAAAAACATCCAGATCGGATAATCCAGTACAAAGTTGAGCTAGAATCGGTTGATAAGTGAATATTCAGTGGATGAACCAACAATCATCCCCTATTTTCCTACCCTTAGGAGTGGATTCGTTTTTCAAATTCTATTGGGACCAACTTCGATGCAAACCTCATCTATTGAGAAAAGAATCATCAAGATCGAACAACTCTGTAAAAAGTTATGCGTGGTCATACATAAAAAAAAATGAAAATATACGCGTCGATAAACAAGTTGATGGCAACGATGAAATTCAAATCGCAAAACCAAAGAAAATGGAAACCAGCGAAACAACAGCCCAAGGAAAAATTAAACCTCCACCAATAGTAGTGAGAAATAAACAAAAATGACCAGAGATGGATGTTCTATGAGCGACAAAGAGTAAAAAGCTTTATTCACGTTTATGAAATCATGATGTAACTGAGACAAATTTTTTTCAATGAATATTTAAGCATCAAATGATAATATTATCGGACTTTCAAATCGGAAAAACCTGTATTTAATGCGCTTTTTATCACAATGTGTATAATCATAGTGATCCCAATCTTTCACTGAGAATTTGTTTACCTAGGATTCTACAAAAAAAAAAGGTCATTAGCTATGGCATCATCAGTTTGATTTTAATTTTGGTCAGTTACTGTGGAAACATTTTCGCCCCATTTCCATAATTCCAGTTATCGCGAAAATCATAGATGCGCTAGTCAAAACAAGGTTGATATCCTACCTGGAAACAAACTCCTTGCTGTGTCCTGAGCAATTTGGCTTTAGAAAAAATAAATCAACTACGAGAGCCATTCTGAGTGTGTATTTCGGTTGAAGGCACCAAATCAGCATCAATACAAATCGTCCATGGGGTTCCACAAGGCTTTGTTTTGGGACCAACCCTATTCATTCTGTATATCAATGATTTATATTATCATATATTACCGGAAAAATGTATTCTCTTTGCTGACGACACCACACTGATAGATCGTAACAGTGAATTAGAGGAACTGATTGACTCTCCCAAACTCACCTTGCAAATGACAGATGAGTGGTTCTGTTCAAACAAGCTTATGCTCAATTCTGCTAAAAATCAGAATCTTATTATATCTTCAAACTCCTCACTAACAGGTGGGGAAAGTGTCAAGTTACTTGGTATATCCATTGATGATTGATGAGAACTGGATGTGTCACGTGGAAAATCTGTCGAAAAAATTATCAAGTGTCACGTTCTTGATTCGCAGATTGAAAATCCTTGTTGGTGCAGATACTGTAAGAGCCAGCTATTTTGGACTTTTTCACAGTCTTATAACTTATGGAATTGTCTTGTGGGGTAATTCGTCCCATTCGAAAAAAATTTTTGTTTTACAAAAAAGGATTATTCGAATAATATCAGGGGCGGGCTACAGAGATCACTGCCATGCTCTATTTATTCATCACCAGATCATGCCTCTTCCTACCGCGTTCATATATTCCACTCTGCTTGAAATACATAAAAAGAAATTAGATTTTGCTCTTTCAGCGGACACGCATCAGCACCAAACAAGGTCAGGAAACCTCTTGAAAATACCAAGATATAGACTCTCTGTATCACAGAAAAATTCATTGAATATAAATAAATTACCTTTGGAATTAAGAAATATGACCTTTTACAATTTTAAGAGATCAGTGAAATCTTGTCTACTGATGAAATGCTTTTATTCCGTAAAGGACTTTTTAATCTATAATTTTAACGTGGATGATCTGGGCTTTTAATGGGCTTTTAATGTGTTTGTCAATGCAACTTTTATACCCCTTTATGTATTGTTTACAATGACTAGTTCTGAGTTAACCTCATTTTATTCCTGTGTTGTAATGTGATGAATCACCGTAGGAAATTAAGTTTTACTCTATTAACTTAGTTTTACTCTTTTAACTTGTAACTTTTAATTTAAAAAAAAATGTTTTTCTTAAGGACCTGCTACAAATGTATTTATATATGTACGTAGTTGATAAATCTCTCTCTCTCTCTCTCTCTCTCTCTCTCATAGTTTATATTTCAATACTATTGTTGAGATTTCCCTTTTCATTCAATACCAAAAGGAATACAGTTTTCTCCTCAATAAAGAATTTGTCAGGATTTTGGTCGACTGGAATAAAAGAGCACCATATATATTGTGATTTACATTCTCCTTGAAGCAAGTGTGGCATTCGAACATCACAAGGAAATATCGCCCCCAGGAATATCCCAGTACATTGTCAAGGCATTAGCATCGGGGCTCCAAATTGCTGCATTCTCATTCCATAAAGAATGCAACGTTTTGCATTTACAAATGTCGAGATTCGTGGAACATTCATGTCACGGGATTGAAACAATAAAAATACCAAGGCAGCAACACAATCTCCTCTGGGATTTATAAATATAGGACAAATGATAAATGGGAAAACTGTCTGAATATTGAAAAAGGATAGGAAGGATGTGTAACACAGATTTGACAAAAAACCAATAAGGTTGTTCCGGTTTGATAGATGAGGTGGTGTGGATTGGAAAGGAATATGTTTATCAAGTTTTCCGTGAATTTCTTGTGAATATGGAAGTATCGTGTTCTACAGGACAAACATTTCAACTTTTGAGCTCCTATGATAATCATTGTGTTGATTATATAGAAACGAAAGAACATAGAAAAAATGGAATGTCTGCATGTGTCTCCGTCTAGTATGAGGTATAGCATACAACAAATGTTACCGATGTCCGAGAATACACTACATTTGATCTCTGTGAATATTTTCAGACAGTTTGCTATTTGTTCAACTTTCTCCACAGAATTGAGAATACTTCACATGAATACGAAATTGGGGTATTTTGGAATAAAACATTGATTAAACATTTTTAGGGCTGTACGAAATCAATTTGATCGGTCAATTCAACAGTCAATTGACCAAGTGAGATATTTGACCCCAGTCAATTGAGAGGTCCTGCACCAAACGCGGGTCGTCCTAGTCAAAGCCCGGGTGAGCGGCCGTCTCGGACGTTAACATTCGTAGCGCCTGACTGAAAAACGGTAGAAAACTCCAACTGCAGACTTAATTTGATTATTTTGTTGTGTTGCTCCCTGTCGAATTTAGTCCTAATCCATCGGATAGATTTTGAATAATTGAATGGCAAAGTTTTGAAATTTGCCATTTTTTCATTTTTGACAGATGTCAGTTGGAGAAATAATTTTGACTGTTATGGATACAGTTTTGCAAGGGCTTTCAAATGACATATTGCAAGTCAAGTTTCGTGCGATATAGTTTCTCTCATTTTTAATAGTGGCAGATGACAGCCAAAAACTAATGGTTGCATTCGGGACAGGAACTGTATTTTCATACCAAATTTCAGCTCGATTGGTCAAACGGTTCGGCAATTATCATGAAAGACTATAGACAGACAGACACACATACGGACAGACAGACTTCACTCTGGAAATGGATATTTCCGTCCATATCTCGATTTTGATATTACGCTATTCTTCAACTTAAAAATATTTCCAACACAATTCAACTAATAAATATTCATTACGCCATAATATTTCCTCATAGATTTCGTAATATTAACAATTGAGGTTGTTTCAGCAATTCCAACAGGATATTTGTGATACAGAAAAACGTCAACGGAATAATTTTCCATTTAAGAATCAGAGAATATTTCAAGAAATATTACATTTTGACTTTTCCTTGTATATATATTTTAAAATGCATTATGTTGTTCCTGAAACATAAACATATATATATACAATACAGCTTCTCAACATCACAATTATTCCACTAGAAATGGAGATCTCTTCAGAATTCCTAATCATTTTTCAACCATCTCCCAATTTGTTTGTGAAAAATTCACAATCCAATTTTTATTGAATCAAAACTGAAAAGATTTCTGCCAGAACAGAGTTTCGACAGCATCTCGGAATTTTTAAACTTGAAATAACATTAGCATTACTCTGAATTTTGTTTCCGTGCTTTCATTTTTATACTTCTGTGCATCTATACTGCATTTCAAATTTATATATATTTGTATTTTGACGTATCCTTCATCATGTATCTCATCATACAGGATTCAATAAATTATTATTATTAATATTATCAACATTTTATGTTGGAACGCTTCCAACGTATCTTCTGAAACCTCCTATAAACATTTTCATGTCCAGCTGCATCATGATGATTCGATTTTTTTTTCTATTCAAAGTCCATTAAGTAGCATGCTACGGATCACTCTGTTATGATAAAGTAAACCGTCATATCAGTAATTCTTAAAAGAACTAGATTTTTTAATTCTATCACACAAACTATCACGTATTAAGTGAAAGCACATAATTAGCTCATGGACGATATTATCTCGAACAATTTGCTTTTACAATATTGTCTCACATCATTTTCACTCGGGCCATATGCTCTCAGATCTTTTACTCTAAAGCAAATTATTGTCATATGATCTCAAAGAATTTGCTCTCCTGATCAATCTTCATCACATCAGTCGACATGTTAGTCTGATTAACAAGTTAAAAAACGGGTTAATTTTAGTTCCCTGTCCCTAAACTAGGTGCGATATCTCATTCGATCCGGAATGACGTCTTGAAAAATATATCTCGCGTATTTATTAGCACATAAAAAATTGCAATTGTTATTAACAAAATAAGATGACAAAAAAAATATTCAGTTTTCCGTCGATAACTCAAAAACTATTGATATTTGAGAACTTTTGAGAACAGATTCTGAAAGAAGAGGGAATTTCCAATAAGAAATTCCGGACTCCCGGAATTCTATCTCCATTATTTATAATTTTTATTCAGCGCCGAAAATAGGTACCACCGATAGAGACAGTATATCACACAAAATATTTATTTATAGTGTTAAATATCAATTCAAGAGAATTTATGAGACCACTTGAAAGAATAAATCCCCGTTGGAAAAAAAACTATGTCAATTTTTCAAAAATTCATATGATTTATATCCAATCTCTGTTTTTACAAAAGTCGACATAAACGTTCAAATAAGTGACCTATAACAAACAATTTATAGGTGCTCTTCTTATATACATACTCAACAAGATCACGTGATGGAAGTTTATTAAAGTTTTATAATTTTTTTAAATAAACAAGAAATAAAATATTTGAAAAAAATTGTTAAAAAATTTTTTGTTGACGAATGTTATTATACAGCTATTTTGGCATCTAACAATAGCATTACTAAACGTGGAATTTTTTTATAAGTATAATATTTAAAAAAATATATTATTTACCATTTTATTGTCAATACACAATTATGATTAAAAAAAACCTTAGATAAATGTTTCAATTGTTTATAATCGTTTTTTCATATTTCGTTTGTTCAAATAATTGTTTGTCAGTTTTTTTTTCTTTAAAAATCATAATTGGCATTTCACCCGAGGTTAACATAAAAAAATGTTTACCAATGATTTCATTGTTTATTGAGTTAAAAATTTGTTATAAACATTTTGTACCCTCGGTTTATTTTTTCCCTTGAAGTGAAAATGATTACAAAAACCGCCATATATAACAAAGTACTGAAAAAAATTGTCCTTGATTTTTTATAACATTTTCAAATATTACACGATACCGAAATCAAAGTGGCCTCTTAATTTTTCAAGTAACAAATAGATATAACTTTTAAATTATAAGAGATACGATGATGGGCATTCGGAACATTTTTGCAAAGGATTAATCAATCTTTAAAATGGATAAAAATCCAAGTTTGTTACTATTGCGTTTGCTTATGAAATAAAATTCCTTTCATCGCAGAAGCTCTAGAGAAGTCGTTCCAGAAAGTTAGACAATAAATACACCCATAATATAAATTGTTCGAATGAGTTCAAAAATTTGACAAATATAATGTCAGGTGACATGCACCGGGCGCCTCTGTTCATAGAACATGGAGATGTACTATCGTTTGAACTGTGATCTCCGAATTTTTTCAATTGTCACTATAATCCATAATAATTCACAGGCTTAATTGACCCAGGTACTCAAATCAGCAGAACTCATTTCGATTTATGCATAGCATTAATTTTCTGTGAACAAAGGAAAGATATTTTTCCAATAGAATAATATTTCCCTATAAGTATAACCGAAAAATCTTTCGAAAAATCCTATAAACTTAATGAGGTGAGCAGTGTTCATTGACCCGGCTTGGACGAACAAGACTATTATTTCATAAACACCAAGACATGCAGTCATGAATGCAGTTTCGTCGTAAAATGGAACGATAAATATATCAGCACAGCAGCCACCAATGCCTGACTCCATTGTATGATAAAGCCATTAGTTGGTGCGCCTGATCAAAATGTCACATATTGAATAACAATAAAAAGTATATATTTATTGAAGAAAATAGTGAATTCTGATCATTATGTTACCTACTTATTAACAAAAATAACTATAAACCCCGCAGAAATTGGAAAACTGTGTGTGTAAAATTGCTTTTTGTGTTAAATATAATTTTAATTCTGTCTGAAGTCTTTTTGACATCATCTATACATATAAAATTACATGTCAACGCCTATAACAAAGCGCTGGACCTAAGAAGCTGAAATTTTGACAGCTCAATCCTATAATGATTCAGATAACCACAAGATTTTTGATATCCCATCCATGAAGGGGTGAAAAAGGGGTTGAAAATTCGTATAGAAGTACCGTTAGTTTTGAAGTTAGAGTCATGGAAATTGGTATTTGGGCACTATAATGAAAATATTAATGGTCTCAATACTGAGCCCTGCAGAAAACCTATGTCCAAAGAATGTGCAATGTAAAAGAATTCCCTACTTCCAAATAATCACACACCAAATCTAAAAAACCTCCTCTGAATCCTAAATTGTGTAAGTGTACATTTTTCTGCCATAATATTGTTCTTGGGTGTCTTGATCAAATTGTTTTTTTTTATATGCCGTATTTCATAAAAAGTTAAAAAATCAGCATACATCTACCACGGTTAGCGATGTCATTCATCCCGTGGTTATCCTATCTTTGGGCTCCAGTTTTTTTCAATTCCAGATTGTTTTCAGTTGTAATACTACAAGATAGTGAGAATAAAGTAAAAATTATTCGACAGATTTTCGAAAACTTGTTGGCAGGCAATAGACACGAGAGCCCAACGGGCTCGAGTGGCTATTGCCAAATGGCAACACGTTTGAGAAACAAACCTAGAGAATTATTTCTACTTCATCGAATTCTCGTGTGGTATTCTGTAGATTATTTTTTGATGTTACGATCCTGAACACATTTCCTCGCAAAATGATATAATGTACTAAACCGGTTTTGATTCCTTTCTCAGTTTTCATGCGAATTGATGACAGACGACAAATAAAAAATATAGGTTGTCAGACAATAAAACAAAATATCCCAAATTATTCCCGCGGAAATTTCCTAGGTAGAATATTCCCACTATAATAATGTTTTGATTTTTCTGTGAATTGAAGAATCCACAATAATTTTTTTTTTTTTTGTGAATGTCTAACAGAAAGCAACTACTTCCCTGGCTGGAGCAACGCTGGACATTGCGACGCGACTTTTGTATTTGATATATTATTACTTATAATCCAATATTTCTTTGATGAAAAATATAGATTTAAATAATATGTGGATGTATTATGGAAATAATCAGATGAAATATCCATAGTACTTGGCTCAAAAACATCATTCCACGTTTCATGCTGCATCTCTTCACAAAAACGAGCTATTGCATGCTCATTGAAGCTTCGTTTTTTTTGTGACATTGTCTGACAGGGCGTTACTATTTAACAAAATTCAAAGAAAAATGTTTTGTGGCAAAAAATATCGTTGTCAACAACACAGTGTCATTCAGGTTCCTGGAAATGTGATCAATGATGGTCAGTATCTATCCATAGACCCAAGTTCTTGCTCTCATTCACGAATTGAATGGGACTACTATCAATTACCATAGAAAGTTTTGAAACAAGGAACAAGCACCATTTTCATGTAAATTTAGCTCGAAAACTAATAAATTCATGTGCTCCTGATCATATTGGACTCAAAATATTTAACAACAAAGAACTGAAGGGTATTAACATATTTTTTTCATTCAAACATGAGTTGAAGAATTTTTTATTGAAAAAAATGTTTATATAGTATAGGTGATTTTATACAAAACTAGACTTTATGATAATTATTGTAACGTAAAAATTGTAACGTAAATAAACTTAACTTGGTTTAACTAATTTATTTAACACTTAATCTACAACTTAATTTATATTACTACGCCACTGAATAGCTCGATCGTATGGGCTCGTTCAGACTGTCCACTCCCTCTTGAGGGCTGTCTATTTATCTCCGATACAGCATTCTCGATGTTTCGAATTCTTCCAGTTGGCGACGGCATGTTCCAATTGTTTCCAATATTGACCGTTGCATTACGCGGAAGAGGGACTGGATGGTTCTCGAATATCTCCGGGGATGATCTCATCGCTGTCGATGGCGACGCGGGAGGCGACAGGTCCGGCCTAGGTTCGTTACATTATGTTTGACGAAAGTGTTTCTTTTGAGATATTTTTTATTATTCTATTGTTGGTTTCTATATATACTATGCATGTCTTTTTTATATATATATACATACATTCTTCTTGTTTTCAAGTGTAATTTTTTATTTAGATATACTAATATAATTGTACTAACTAAATGACAATTCCAATACATGTAAACTATGTCGAAAAAATGGAAATAAATATTGATTGATTGAAATATTGATTGATTGATTGATTGAGAGTAAGTTAGAAACAGAATTCCTCTTTCCCTTGGCACCGAACAGCATCACTTGTGATTTTTTTGAGTTGAGTTTCAAGTTGTGTGCATGAGATGCATCAAAGAGTTGTTCTAGGTTTCTGTTTATAATATCCTTGGCTATGATGACTTCACTGAAACTAAATGACACGTATAATTGAGTGTCATCCGCGTAATGGTGTATTCTGATCGATCTGACGTACTCATGAAAATCAATGTACCTATTCTTAACATGTTTTTTTGGGTAACCTTCACAAAAACTCGCTCGATACCTACCCAACATTCTGAAACCACTATCTGGTAATGGAAATAGTCTCATAAGGAATATCCCTCACTTTCTGGAGAAATTGAACGAATTACAAATTCAAGATGGAGATATCCTAGTGAGTTTTGATGTCGAAAGTTTGTTTACTAATGTCCCTATTGATGAAACTCTGGGAATCGTGAAAGAAAGATTAGAAAATGACACATTACTGAAGACAAGAACAAAAGTAGATGTCAGTGCCATCATAGAATTACTCAAACTATGCACAGAAAAAACATATTATCAACAAGAGTTTGGTATGGCGATGGGTTCTCCTTTGTCACCCATTTTGAGTAACATATTCATGGAATACTTTGAAGAATCCTTCGTTGAAACATCCCACAAGGGTACAAAAATATGATGGAGATACGTGAACAATGTTTTCGCTATCTGGAATCAAAGTGAAGAAGAATCAAAAAATGTCTTGGATCATATAAACGGTCAAGAACCGTCGATCAAATTCACTCTAGAATCAGAACAAAACAACCAACTCCCCTTTTCAGATGTCATGATCCAAAAATCATCATCCCGAATGGAAACATCTGTACACAGAAAGAATACACATACCAATCGATATCTACACTACAACTCAAACCATCATGCCAGTGTGAAAAAAGGCATAGTTAAATGTCTCTATAATCGAGCCCAAACAGTTTGCAATTCCAACCAGAATCTACAGGAAGAAATAAACCTCATAAAATCTGTTCTCAAGGAAAATGCATATCCGGATCAGTTCGTGGAAAAAACAATCACTGACATTGAAAACAAAAATCCATCAAACAACCAATTAACACAACCAACAGGAGTACTTCCGTCACCCACACATTTCACAACCAACATAATACCTTATGTCCCCGGATTATCTGAAAAGATCAAAGGGATTGGACATAGGTATGATGTGAGAACATCATTTAGAACAACAAACACACTGAGAGCTATACTGTCACAAAAAAAAAACAAAAATCGCAGAAGAAAGTACCAAAAACTGTGTTGACAACATACCTTGGTCGTGTGGTGATAGTTATATAGGTGAAACGTCAAGACCATTCGAAGTGCGCCAAAGGAACGGCCTGTATTCTTCTTTCCAATAACAACTGCTTTTCAACAAATTCTGATGAAATGGACCATACATGGTTACCTCTACTCAGAGAGGAAGTGACATATGGTAGAATGCTAACAAACTGATCTGAACAACACGCCAAATATCAAATGAGCAATACGTCACTCTCAAATTTTTTGGCAGATCTCAATTGACATCCGTCATTTGAAAATGCGAAAAAGACTCTGCAAGTAAAATCCAAATTATTCAAAGAATCAAAGGAGATTTAGAAGATTTTGAGAACGGGGGCAGATATAGTCCCCAAAACGTCAAAAAACCATATAGAGAAGTATCTTTTGAATTTTTACTATTTTTTTATAGGCATATTCAGGGGACGACAAGTTACTGACAAATCGAATCATTTTTCAATAGGAAATATAATTTGGTGAACTCAGTTACTTATCGGGGTGAACTAATCAGTTTGCCCTCTCTACAATTGTATAGATTTTCCTGATTATATTTTCATTTTCAGACTGTGGAAGGTTACCCAAGAAAACGTGTCAAAAAACGTTGTTCCTCCACAAAAAATCACATTCATTCAATATCAATGTATTCCCTTCAGCAACCTCGGAATCATTATAGATACACATATGCGATGGGATCATCATGTGAAGTTAGTCCTCAAAAAACGTCGTTTTGTTCTCCATAAATATGGATAATTAAATGATATTCTTGACCTGAAACAGAAAAAAACAATATAATACAGTTTAGTGGAAAGTCACCTAAGCTACGGTCTTCTTGGATGGGGGGGTATATATGAAACTTTCCTATGCCCACTCAGGGTTATTCAAAAGCGCTTCCTGAAACTGATGTTATCCAAACGCTCAAGATTTCCGAGTGAACGTTTATATGAAGAATCTGATGTACTAGATGTCAGGAAGCTACACTTTTAAAAAAGCAATATCAGACAATATATGAATAGGGATAAACTGGTTGAACTTACCCACAATTATAATACAAGGCGTAACCTTCAATTCCAATGTCCTAGGACACACAGATCCATTGGACAAAGGAGTAATCATTATTTGGGTACGAAATTGTACAATAGCCTACCACTAGACATTCTAGAAAGTCGATCTATTTATTCATTTAAGAAAAATTCGAAAGACCTCTCAAAAAATACTTCAACACAATTGATACACGTCTGAAGAATTGACAAGTTTTATTGATGAAGGAGCATTACGCGAATCCATGTTTAGACGACATACCTATATGTATGTTCGTGAACAAGTGTGATTTTATCTATTCATATAAACCCGTGTGTATAGTACATTTTCATCTATGATTTATATTAATCTTTTATATGAAATTTATACATGCATTGATAATAGAACCATTGCATGATTCCATGTCAGTATATATGAATGTTCGGGAAAATGTGAGTCTGTAAACCTATATATATATAGATACTACCTCTTAATTCTTATTTATATTATCCAAATTCATCCAAAATATTTATATTTATACTATAATGATGAAAACACATTCTTAGAATTAAGTAATTACTATCATCATATTAATCTCATTTCTTTTGGAACACATATGTGAACCATCCCACAAACAAGTGTCAACTTCAGTGGGACATTCATGTGCTCATTTGCTACTTGTAGTCAATTACTGTAACCTGTAATTCACATGTAAACACCCGCAAATAAACACTATTCTATTTGTAACATTATCCAGTACACCAGTTGGGATGTTAATGTATGTTCCAATTTACTTTTTCGGCAATATTTTCAGCTCAAATCTCCTGTATACATTCCAGGTTGATTTTTTACAATTTCACAGTTATTTTACCGATGTTTTCCTGTTATTATTTCCAAATGATGATCCATGGATTGTTTATACGTTTTGTTGTGTTATTCACGATAAATATCAACTGATGTCTCAACTGAAACTCCATTGACGACTGAACTGACCACGTAAAAGCCTCCACACTATTCTTCGATTGCTGTGTGTTATTGGAAGACGGATTCGCTCGGGAATCGCTCCCCTGGCTCACGTACTATATATATTCTATTTGTCTGTTGTGGTGACCAGGTGATTTATGACCGCACTCCCTTTGTTTCAGAGCGTGTACAACGTGTTGGGGGAGACCCTGGCAAGGTTGCAGCAGGACGAGGAAGCGGAGAGATGGTACATGGCCGCCCTGCATGCTCAACCTGACCACGTTCCGGCTCACATCACATACGGGAAGCTGCTCGCAAAAAATGTAAGCATGATTCATGCTGTAGTTTTATTTATTAGGTGTGTCGCGCTCCCTGGGGGATCATTTATCGTCCGCAGTGGGACTTCGGGTCTGCAAGTCAGTGAAATTATATTTTTACCACGAATACGCTGAAGTCAAAGTGGGTTGTGTTTTCTGAACGCGAGTAGAGTTGTTCGCATTATAAGATTTGATTTGTGGACGAGTGCTGTTTGCAAGCCCAGCTATTGAAGGGGAAGTGTTGTACCGGGTTATTCATAAATTTCTCACCCCTTATTATCGTTATTATTGCCTATAGAACAAAAAGTTAAATGTAAACGTTTTGGGTAATGATTTAATTTTAATAAAATGCTATCAAAAAAATAGTAGCGTGAAGGTTTAAGGGAATATTTTTTTCCGTATATTATTGAATTTTTGGAAAGATCCTTTTTTCCTGATTTGAAAAATATACCATATGTTAACCCTATCTCATACCGGTTTGAGTTATTGAACGTTGAATAAACTTGGTTCATTTAAAATAAAAAAATTCCCATTCCTCAAGGCGGCTAACTACAAAAACCTTTGTGTTGGTCGCGTATCCATAAAAAAACAACCAGTTCCCTGGCTAATGCCTCGACGGACGTTGAATGACATCCGATGGATAAACGTGCAAAGTCTTACAAGGTACTTTGCAAATGTTTGTTGGGGAGCCGGTCCTGATCGCAGACACGGTATACGTAGTGTAAAATCAGTTCCAGCAATTTAAGTATTTTCAGTGAATATTGTTCCAATCAAATTTAATAAACCATCACGGTGACTCATCCATACCCTTTGCATTGGGAAACTGCAGTAAGTAATCACAAACTGATCCACATAATCAATATTTACGACATAATAGTTGGTACCTGACAAGTAGGGTGCGTACGCACTCATACCAAATACCTGGCATCTTAGCATAGATCCACGTTGAATTACTCATCGAGTTCAGGGCCGTACTCGGATAAATTCGTTTCCAAATGGAAAAGAAACGTATTAAACTATCAAAATGATGACCTACAGAGAAACGGTTTCTGAGTACAGGCACCTTATACAAAACGTCAACCCACCACAACAGTCAACCAAAACAAACAAACCAGAACCTACTCATCAGCAGTAAGCTGCTATCAGTTCCCAACCAAGGAACAAGCCATTATATTTACCGCAATCGAGGGATTACTACTACAAGATTATATCTTTGCACTTGGATCAAAAATAGGACCACATAATATATATCATTCTCGTCGAAAATATCAAATAACAGAGTATGCATATATGTAACAGATAAAGGAAAAGACGATGATTTCATGTCAGACCACGGCTCGATTACCTTGAATGATCAACTCATTTCAGCACGTCGTCTCACAACCCCGGCTCAACGACTTGTTATGTCGAATGTGAGCCCCACCATCCCTCATCAAGTAATTGAAAATGAGCTCACAACACTAGGGCTAAAATTGGTGTCACCTATTTCCTTTTTGAAAATCAATGTTTCGAACCCAGAATTCAACCATATCCTAAGCTTCCGTCGCCAAGTGTACATTCATCTCCTAGATCACTTAATAATTCACACTTCCATTCTCATAAATAATGATACAGTATACAGTATACAGTATATCATGTTCCAATTGTAAACAACCGGGTCATATAGCCTCTCATTGTTCTGCCCCCACAAATACTACCAACGACTCACCTCTAACTCTAACTTCATAGAAAATGAAACTTCCCCTTCAACAGCAGACGGAAACCCAATCCAAGTCATTAACACTCCGAATGTGGAATCACCGTTTGTGGCCAATCCTCCTCCCAACCCCAATCGATTCAACCAAAATCCTCCGCTCCAGGATATAGGTAACAGCACGAGCTGAGATCATCAATGCTGAAAAAACTCACAGTGACTCAATACCCCTGGATAAATGGAAGCCCCCGGTAAGGTAAATTTCAATACCCGAAAGTAGGAAAGCGAAGAAGATAAAACATTCAATAAACCTCTTAGATAAAAACAGCACGAGCTGAGATCATCAATGCTGAAAAAACTCACAGTGACTCAATACCCCTGGATAAATGGAAGCTGAAAGAGGCCAACTGGCCAGCTTATCAAAGTATAATCGAGAATGAGTTGCAGTCACTACATCTGGAAGAGGACATCAACCAAAAACTTGAAAGTCTCACCCAAATAATACATTATGCTGGGTGTCAAGCCATAGGTAAAATTGTCAAGTGGCCATTCAACTCAGCAAGAGAGCGTTCAATAAACTGAAGAGGAATAGAACAGAAAAAAACTACTGATCTTCAAGAAACTCAGAGCCAAAGCTCGTTTTGCGATTAAAAAAAGCAGAAAATGATCGTGGACTGAATATGTCTCCAGCATAAACCCATCCACTCCCATAACGGAAGTATGGAAAAAAGTAAAGAGAATCTCAGGAAAAAATACATATAGGGAAATTAAAACGTAGGAATTCAAGGGCAAACATGTTACTAATAGTGGAGATATAGCAGAACTACTCGCTACAACCTACGGGAACCACTCAGGCGACAGCAATTTCGATGCAGCATTTATCCAACTCAAACAACAGACAGAAGTTAACTTCCCAATTATAGTCGTAGACGATGACTCTGCACTCCAATAAGTAACTACGAATTCCAAGAGACACTTAACGAATTGAAAAACTCCAGCCCAGGACCGGATAACATCCCAGTTATATTTCTTCAAAACCTTCCAGAAACAGGGAAACAGCTCTTGCTACAAATTTTCAACATTATATGGACTCAAAAGATATTTTCCAAGGTTTGGTCAGAATCCACTGTTATACCCATATTGAAACCCCATAAAAGCAGATCAGACCCCATGTCGTACAGACCAATTGCCTTAACATGTTCGAGGTGCAAACTTATGGAAAAGATTGTTAACCTTCGGCACGTATGGTATCTGGAAACAAAAAAACTCTTAACCCCTGAACAAAGCGGTTTCCGTAAACAAAGATCAACCCTGGACAACATAATAGATCTGGAATCCGAAATCCACGAGGCCTTCGTTAATAAACAAAAATGCTTAGCAGTATTTTTTTTATATTAAGAGGGCGTACGATACAGCATGGAGACACCACATTTTCCAACAGCTAGTAGAATGGGGAATTCAAGGAAACATGCTCGCCTTCACTCAAAACTTCCTGGGAAACATATGTTTCAAAGCACGAGTGGATGGATATATGTCAAACGAAGTGATCCAACAAAACGGAACACCACAAGGATCGGTCATAAGCGTTTCACTTTTCCTCGCAGCGATTAACCACTTAATGTATCACTTCCAGTCAGAGGACGATTATATGCCGATGACTTAGTATTCCTTTTCAATGGAAAAAACACCCGATCAATGGCCTCTATCCTCCAAGCCCAGATGTCGCAACTCCAAACCTGGTTATCCAGCACCGGTTTCCCCTTTTCCACACAGAAAACCAAATGTATCTTGTTCTCGACTTAAAATGAAGCCAGCTTCAATTCGTGAATCAAATAGAATTCTTAGGAATGATCTCCGATTGCGAACTCAACTGGAAGGACCACATCAATAGACTTGTCATGTCCTCTCAAAATGAACTGAATCTGCTGAAAACTCTCGCAAACAAAAAGTGGGTTTGTTATACTGTTATACTGCTCCGCCTCTACAGATCCCTGATAAAAACGAAAATAGATTATGGATCCTCTGCTTACAGTTTAGAAAACAAATCAGTGCTCAAATCTCTGGACTCGGTGCACCACTCCGCTATAAGAATAGCATTGGGAGCTTTCTGCACTAGCCCAGTAGAAAGCCTGCTCTGCAAGGCAGGAGAAACCAGTCTTCTCCATCGTCGTCAGTACCTGGCCTCGCATATGCGGCCAAAAGAGCCTCAAACCCTGAACACCCAACATTCCCTAACACGTTCTCCACGAGATACTCCACTCTTTACCAGAGGCAAAAACGATCTCCACCGGCCTTCTATGAGAGAATAAACAGATATACAGCTGAACATAATATCACATTCCCACGTTTCTTTCCAGCAATCATCCCAACGCCCCCTCCATGGGCAATCAACTCCCCAGAGTGTGATACTTCTCTATCACACTTCAGAAAGGGTGACACCAACCCAATTATTTTCAAAACTCATCTCGAGAGTATCTTGAACAATTTTCCGATAGCCAAGCATATCTACACAGACGCGTCAAGAACAGACGACGGCACTGGTGCTGCCTTCATATGCAACAATATCACAAAAATGTTCCGACTTAGCGAATACTCCAGTAGTTCCACTGGTGAGCTATATGCAATTCACCAGGCCCTCTGCCACGTAGGACAAGAAAACATCCAGCAGTCGCTGATTATAACGAATTCCCTCAGTGCCATCTCACATCGGTATAACTGGTAACGAAGCTGCGGACCAGGCAGCAGCCAGGGCAATATCAGATGTAGAAGCTGGAGAGGTCACCAGAAGAGTAGTATCAGACTTCAAACCCCACATCCATGACGCTATTACCAGATCCTGGGAAAACAAGTGGAGCGAATCAAACTCCAAACTTGCAGGAGTTGAACCAACAGTGAAACCTTGGACAAACTTCGTAAAAGATAGAAGATCTCAGGTAATACTATCGAGGCTCAGAATTGGTCATACCAGAATTACCCAGTCACCTCCTTGCTCGAAATGTACCTCCTACTTGCGATGAATGCGGAACAGCCATCACTGTGAAACACATACTTGCCGAGTGCACAAAGTACAACGGAGTGAGACAACTATGCAACCTTCCAATGGACCTCAAGAACATTTTGAAAGACAACCCCAGTGCAACCAATAATGTAATAAGATACCTCTGTACAGTGAAATATGATGTATAATTTATACTGCCTCTGTAAATTTATATCTAGCGCAACGCGCTAATAACCTTTCATGGTTGATGCGCAAATCTAAATAAAAAAAAAAATATTTGTTGCGAAATGGATCAATACTATCCACTTTACTCAGACTGACCACCTGTAGACCGGTTTCGTGGTATTTGCCCATTATCAGAACAGGGTGGGTCAAGCAGACAATGATTATTGTCTGCATTTGCTGAAATAAAATCAGCAGCACGGAGCATTGGTAATGTTTTAGTTGCACTAGTTGTGTTGAGTTGGCGTTAGCTCCGTTCTGCTAATTCTATTTCAGAAAATGCTTTGAGATCGGATTGATATTGCTCATTCCAGTCAGGTAACGCGGACAATAATCATTGTCTGCTTGACCCACCTTGTGCTGATGAGGGACAAATACCCCGAAACCGGTATTTGCCCCTCAGGTGGTCAGCCTGAGTGAAGTGGTTAATTTTGATCCATTTCGCAACAAAGTACCTTGATGTCATTCAACGTCCATCGATGCATTAGCCAGGGAAGTAGTTGTTTTTTTATGGAGCTGTCTTGAGTAATAAGACATTTTCAATGAATTTATGGCTGGGTATCAAGAATGTTATAGATTTCTGTCTCTTAATGCAGAATAACTTAGTTGTTACTGTGAATACCTATCCCATGAAAGTTAACATTTTTAAAGTAAGCTATAAAAATGACAACTATATTATGTTCGTTTAGTGACATTTCTTTAATGGAATAATCAAAATGGTTTACAGTGAGGAAGAAGAATTTCAAATATATACTTGTTAGATACAAAACAACAAAAATAAACGTGCAGCAAAAAGTGCATATAGGGTATAGGTTATATCCAAATCGTCCAAAACCGTCAGAAAATACATTCCAAAATATTTATCAAAAGGTGGACCATACCTTTCATTTCAATAGAGAAAAGCGTGTAGTTCAAGAAAACCAAGAAGAATACTGCTATATATACTGCTAATTATCACAGACAATGATGTATTGACCGATGACCTGAAAATTGCAAATGTCTTCAATATACACTATGCGGAAGTGGGAAAAAACTGGCCTCATCAATTTAAAAACCGATTTCTGAGCCAATATCTAATGAATCTCTGCCACATTCAATGTTTCTTCCACCTATAGATGAGGAAGAAATATGTCAGATTATAAAATCATTGGAACCAAAGTGCTTTCTTTGGTTCCATTGAGGTTAACTATTAAACTTAATACTGTCAACAATCTCACGCAGTCTTCTTTAATTTAATAATGAAAATATATTATTGCCCACGACTGTAGATTGTTCACAGTTTTGAGTTCAATAGTTAACCTCTTGAAACATAATTTTCTAACAATATTTTCCGGTCATCTTGTTTCTATATTTTTCAGAGTTCACTTTTCACGCATTCGGGTTTCTTTATTTTTTTAAGTTTTTTTTTATTTTACACTTTCTAGTTGAGAGTATAAGAATAATCTGAAGTCATTGAGCCGTTCGTTATAGCCAAGTTTGACTGTACTTAATTAACTCTCCATTGATATATTTAAGTGAAAGTGCATTAAAAATGTAACGAAAACGAAATAGTAACTGAAACCGAAATAAACCAATCAACGAGCAAATTAACCAATTACTGATGTACCAAGCTCTACGCTGATATAACTTTTTCACAATATGGCGTCTGGTTGACTCCATTTTGAATTTTGTCACAATGTGGCGTCTGATATTTGGCATATTGAATAACTGTCATGTCTTTAATGATTCTCGCAAGATTGAGACAATTCTATTGGCGTGAGAAACATCAGAATTGGCCTAAGCGTTTGAAGCACCACAAAAGAACAAACATACATACATAGGCCGATAAACACATCACCCTCTTTGCGTCGCACAGTCGGGTGGGAACAGGAAAAAAAACTGGAAGCGGTTGGTGCAGAATTTCTGGAAATTAAATTGTGGTCCCTATATTTTATGATTATATATCAACAGGAGTTACCTATCAAGAAATACTCATCCCAGAAGTGGTAAATATTTTTTTGCAGAATTTTCCGTAAGCCGAGCTTGCCAGTATCATTTGGATCCAAGATAGGGCATAGTGTCCTACCCATTCAATAACATTTGAATAATGTATTTACAATATGGATAGGAAATAATGAGTCAAATAGCCACCTGACAGTCCGGACTTGACACTTATTGATTCATTTCATTGGAGCTTCTAAAAGACATTGTTGATAATGATAATAATAATATTAAAGACACGATTCGACTTGAAATAGAGAATCTCAATGTCGATATTGAAGCAATTTGCAATGCACTTATAAATATGAGAAGACGTTAAACAATTATGCATTGACAATAATGGTGGACAGATTGAAGATCTGGAAAATCCTGTTATTTAAATTTCCTAAATAAATCTTTTTTATCTATTTCTGTATGAATATTTGGGATTTTTCTTCCTCACTGTAAACCATTTTGATTATTCCATGAAGAAATGTCACTAAACAAACATAATATAGTTGTCATATTCATATCTTTCTTCAAAAATATTGATTTTCCTAGAATAGGTATTTACAGTAACAACTAGTATAAGTTATTCGACGTTCAATAACTCAAAAACGGTAACATATGGTGAATTTTCAAATTAGGAAAAAAAGATCATTTAAAAAATTCAATAATATACAGGTTATCCCAAGAAAAAACGAAATCTGCACGCTACTGTATATTTGATAGAATTTTATCAAAATTCAGTCATAACCACACTTTTACATTTAACTTTTTTTTCTATAGACAATAATAACGATGACAAGGGGTGGTAATTTATAGTGAATAACCCGTTACTACCTTGGGACACCTCCTATATTCAAATTCATTTTTTTTCTCATTCAAATACAATAGGAATCTGATTTAAAAAAATTAAGAAAAAAACAAATCATGTACAATAGACCGGTGCAGCCTAGTTTGTGTAACTTGGACCCAATGATACAGTTCCTTGAACCAGTCAAAATGAAAACTGAAACAACAGTCCGTAACAAATAACTACAAAATCTGTTAGTGGACAAACTTTCGAAACATTGAAGTTCACATTCGTATATAAAGTGAATAAACAACCCGGAGAGAAGAATAACTGTCTCTGGGAGGGAGATAGATTGGTTGGAGCAGGTCAAGTACCTCGGAGTTACAGCTGATCGCCGACGCACCTGGAGGCCACACGTTAAATTGATTAATAATAAAATCCATAAGAAAACTATATCACTCTATCAGTTAGTGAACAGGAACAGTGAACTTTTCCTGAAAAATTAAGTTATGATCTATGTGTCCTGGAACGGGCGCAAATGGAAGTGCGTATGATAACGAATGCTCGTAACGAACGGATACTTGAGGACTTAAATCTGCCTTCCATCAGAAGTATCATCGGAGAACGCAATCAGAGAGTATTCGATTATGCAATAGCCCACGAGAATCCTCTTGTGAGGGAAGCCACTGATTAAAATATAGACGACCTCCCGCGCTCTAAACGTCCCAGGCGCTCTCTGGAGTGATGGGCTATTTATTAATCCATACAGAGTAAAAGCTGCATTCTCTATGGAAATTAATATTTTTCGAAACGCTTGGATCAAAAATTATTTCTCGGCTATTTTTGAGAATCACCACCATGGCAAGGACTGAGGATTCTTCTCTAGTCCTTGTCCAATCAAAATTCAAATTTCGTGAATGGCTGTGGCCCACTTGTTTTTATGTTGAGAGAGTGAGAGCCTTCGGGTTACACTCGAATATAATAGTGATAGTAGACCCTGACAGCTCGATGATAGTAGTTCAAATTTCTTTCCAGTATTGAGTTTTTTAGTTAGAAAGTGGAGTGGTGAGGATCAGGAATGAAATAATTAATGAAAAACCTTTTTAAAGACAAGGTTTCATTCAATGCACTAAAAAGTAAAAAATAATTGCTTTGGATGTGCGAAGTAGGTTATTCCGTAAGTTATAGATTCAAAAGCTTGTCTCGCAAAGTTTTCAGTTCGAATACAGAAGCGACAAGCTTTTGAATCTATAACTTACGGAATAACCTACGTCGCACATCCAAAGCTATTTTTTTTTACTTTTTAATGCATTCGAATAGAAGCTTGTCTTTAAGAAGGTTTTTTCATAAATTATTTTATTTTGTGCTTTTTAGTAAGTGCACCTCAATCTATGTATTTTTGTTGATGCATAGTCATTATGAGGCCTTCTTTCTGTTAGTTCTGAGCTATCTAGATCTTCAATGGGGAGACCATCTGAAGATTAACTCCCACGCCATCTTCAATTTATGAATTCTGACAAAAAAACAATAATCTTCGACTAAATTCATTATATCAGACTCCAAAAACCCCGACATACCAATTTTGAATAGTAACCTCCTATTATCACAACCATCTGGAGCCGCCATGCTCCACAAACAAGTTTTTAATAGAATCGGACCATAATTACAAAACTCGTCTGCCACCTTAGAACCGCCATCTTGAATTTGTTAATTTTGAAAAAAAAATCATAATCTCCGACCCCGAAAAACCCCACATACTAACTAATTTTGAGTCGAATCGGATCATAAACACAAATCTCGTCCGCCATCTTAGAGCCGCCAATTTTTTCTCTCAAAAACTCCATAATGCATTGTCACGGTAACTATGAACACCTGCCAAATTTCACGTTAATCGGGCAACTGGAAGTGGATCAAATTTAATTTGCAAGATTTGATGACAAACACCGGGACAGGTGAAACTAAATAAAAGCTTGTAAAAAAAGCAAACTCCCTGACAAGCCATAGAGTCGATGTATTCATTATTATCAATTATACAGTTTTCACTGGTGCTTATTCGCATTCTTTTCCAGATCAGCAGGATAACAGAGGCAGAGCAATGGTTCCGCAAGGCTCAAAGACTGGCTCCAGAGGATCCAAGTGTATATCATCATTATGGTAAGGAGCCGCCAATTACTCATTCTCATACATAATTATTTTTCTTGATAGTTTCGAATACTGTGCCTACTGGATGCAGTTAAAAAAAGTCATAGTCTGGGAGTTCTCAGAGTAACTTGACCTCGAAATATTAATTTTCTGAGTTATTGGTGAATAACTATTTGTTATTTCTCAGTTGAAATGACATACTGAAGGAGATCAATGATGGAGTCATTGCTTCAATATTTCAGATTGCTTACTAGTGATTTTATCGAGGGTAATGTCATAAGTGCTAGGGGTTTCATCGCTCAATTTTTTTCAATTTTAGAGAGAGCATTTTGCTGGAAATTTTACCGAGGAAGATTTGAGGATCTATTATCTGATTAAACCACGGAAGCAAAGCTCGAGTGGTTTAATCTCTGATAATAAGGGTGCAAATTGCACGAGTTAAATTTCCTAGAGGCAAAAGTTAGAAAAAAATGCGATAAACTCCTTTAGCGCAAATGATATTTGATGAGAATATTTCCCGAATCACATTTAGAACTGAATGAAACTACCAGAATTCATGTTATATTCGAATTTTCAACGTGAAAAGTTACAACAATTCTTCTCGTTCCAAAATCGAGGAAATCGTCCATAATGATTATCAACTGTTACTCAACTCACTCAAAAACTTGAAATACATACATTTTCCACTATGAAATAAAAACAATGTGTATCTGTAGTCATGCATGGCAATTAATTCATTTAATTGAATTCTCCATTATTAATATACCCCAAGCAGTGCCTTAAGACGATTAGAAAGGAATGTTGAATGTAGAGTTACGAGAATAGGAGTGAGACAGAATCATTTACAGCTGTCCCTGCAGTTAGTCGTAGGGTTTGTTCGTTTATATAGCATTCGAAAGACAATGCATCTTTCTCCATCTCACGTAACTTATGAGTCTCTTTTATTTGAAATCTGATAAATGCAACTTTATTTGTGGATGGAACAAACTTTCGAAATCAGTTTTACTATTGCGTTTCGCACTTTGAGTGATAGTTGATAAATCTAAATGATAATACGAAATATTGGTTGTTGATTCTGAATAAGTGGAATGTTTTCTCCGTTGAGGGCAGTATATTTAATCAGGATATAATTTTGAGGAAAATGGAATAGGCTCGGCTCGTTTCCTGCTAAGCTGACACGAGCGTCTGTGTTTTTCACGCGAGAATTGAGGTAAGTAGAGGCTACTGGAAAAATTGAGTAAAAAAACAGTTTTAAAGATTCCTCGATGCATTTACCTTGTAAGTACATCGTTTGCAAAATATGCGCTGTAATTTTTATTGAAATTTTTTTCGAAAATTAAAAAAGTTTTTGACGGTGGTCGGATTCGAACCCCGGTCGCTTTTTTCGTGGTCTGCTTCAAATTTCAAAGCATTTATTCGGATTTTATAATATTCACATATCATGTCCTTCCTAATCACTAACTATTTACATATATACATATTATATACAAAATATAGAGACTCCAGGGCTGTTCGCGCAACCCTCAGTCCGGAGAGAGCCAAACCGTCCTTTCGGAGCACCGTTCCCGATACTCGAGGAAATGAGGCTCATCCCAGCAGATTTTGACGCTGTTTCTTAATTTTTGAGGATTGTTTCAGTCTCCTATCTTATCGATTTATACTGAACTTCTGTGGAAAATTTCGTTTTGTTATGAATGAGATGGATTTGTGTATTGGGATTTTTGGGGAGTTTTCCAGGAATAACCTGGTGAGGGCTGTGAATTTGGTAGTTGAGTGTTACTAGAGTAATAGGTTTTGTGTTGTTTTGAGTTTTACTGATTTGAAGTTTTTCGAGTATGTAGTTTCGTGTGTTAGGGTTGTGGGGGTGGTTATCGAATATAATGTTTATTGATGGTTATAAAATTTGATGTTGTTTTTATTCGAAGTGTTTTGTGTGTGATTTGGGGTGGATTTTGTGGTTGTGAGGGTGGTTTGTGGATGTGAAAAATAACTTCTGTTGATGGATGTGTGCTTTGTGAGTGTTCTTGGGTGGTAATAGAATACAAAAAAGTATTTTTATTTTTAGGTATTGGCCAAGATTTGAACCCCGGACCATTGAATCACTAGGCAGCAATCTTCGCAGATGACCACTGACCGATTTGAAATAAAATACTTTATGTTTGCATAAAACTATTCGAATAGTTTTGTTGGAATTTGCATTTCTTCAACTCGTTGTCCCCGCCCCCGCCCATCGTCTTCTCTGGGTCGAGTTTCCACGGTTCTTGATACGTCAGGATATCTTGGGTCTCTTTGCCTAGGTGTTGCGCCCCCACCCTAGCCTCCCATGAGGTGGTTTGGCGTTCTGGTATTTTGATAAATGATTGTTTTTCCTTGGTACGTTTGCCCTGGGCCTCTTGTTGGGTTGGCCGGCGTTTGGGCTTCTCTCATTTCTTGTTTTTTGATATATGCTGAACATTTTTTATGATTAGCCTGATGATCCTGGCCATCTCGACTTTGTTATATGAGTATAATTTTGAATGCCTGTTCAATTTATTCTAAGATTTTTATGAAGTTGTTGGTGGTTTTACCGTTCATGAAATATTTCTAGCTCAGCGTGATACTCTGGTTACCTACCCATTACTCCACAACACCTATTGATTGTGTGAGAATGAAGGAGTTATATGATTCACAGCCTCACTTGAATCATTTAACAGTCTGAAAAATGTATATATTGTCATAGGTCTATGGCCATAATGGCCTTGAAGGGGGTTGGTAGCTCAGAGGGATTTTGTGATAACCAGATTAGGAACTCAGAATCCAAAAACGAACATACAATATTTATTACAATCATAAATATATACAAAAATATACTTACACCTAAGGACTACACATATACAACGCTGCCAGAACGGCAGCTCAAAAATAGAAACTACATCTCTATACTTCCAGCTCTTTCTTCAGGAGAACGTCACTGCCCCATGACTTGTGGCACACCTCAAGACCTGACAACTACTAACTCCCCTATCTTTCTCTGCTCACCTCGAAACCTAATTGTTTTTATTCATCAACTGGATCGAGGTTAGCAATTCAGCAATTCTGCTTTGTTATATTTTAATTTGCAATTTCTAGGTCGCTAAAACTGTCCACAAATGTTTTGGATTGTCGGCCTAGTTTTTGTTATTGAATGTTTTGATTTGGATGTTATGGAAAGGTGATATGATTTATTAATTTTGAATAATGAACTGGTAATTTGGAAAAGTAAAATGATTTTCCCTAACTTGTGACAATATTTGAATTCCACTATCAAATCACTGTAGGAAGTGAGCTCGAAATCCCTTATTCAATCCATTTTGCATGTCCTGTTTCCATACAGGAATTGAATTATTTATAATATATGAATTGAATGTATTTATATATGACAGGAGACAGGGCATGGTGTGGTGTTATCGAAAAACAATATCGAATCTACTAGTGGTTTTATCGGAAAAGAATATCGAATCTACTAGTGGTTTCATCAATATAAAACAGCAAGAAGACGTTTTATAACTATAAAACTGACCTAATGGAAATTTCGGCCCTTTGATTGGCCCAAAAATAACGAGGAGCGACCGCTCAAAATATTTTAGAAAGCATTTTGTCTGGAAAGAACCACGCACGAAAAGATATGGGAAATTGGGTTTCGGTCGAATTGGCTGAAATTTCATTATGTTATACTAGGATGGGTCATTAGGAAAGAGGGGGAGTTCAAATGATATTGTATGTTTAGTTTCTGAGATATACGCGGCCAAAGTTCGTAAAAACGTCGTATTGGGATAGGATTGACAAAAAAATGTAGTTTTTTTAGTCAAAACAAGACAAAGTTAGGATGAAAATGTATTGATCGGAACTCATGAACATCTTCAATTATAATCTTAGTGATGATAGTACATTAGGGTGAATACGGGACATAGTCAAAAAAATCATTTTTTCGTTTTTTTTCCAGCACTATTTCAAAACCAACAAGCTATATTCTGTTAAGATATCAAAGTAGGAGAAAAAATGTGTTTTGTTTCTTGATGACTCTCTCTATGTTTGAAATATATATATTTTTTAATTTTCGAGTATACTCCTATAATGAAAACAATTGACGGATCGTTTTTTATTACAAAAAAGGGATTAATTGCCACTGCCCATTGAAAAAAAAAGGGTAACATTTTGATGAACTCAATTGTTCAATATAACCTTTCATTTAGATAAAAGGTGGGTTACATTTGTTCTCAGGTCATTTACAATGTTTTTATTGAATATCTAGAAAACTTTTCCGTTAATTTGGACCATATTTCACCAACAATATTTTGAAAATTATGACTATCATACGATTGTTTCATCAACTTTGTATTTTGCGTTTCTAAAATATGCATTTTTGGAGTTTACCTATCCATTTAACAAAATTTTATGGAACCTTTCGACACATTCAATTCTATAAACAACACAAACCACACTCAACAACACAAACCAAACTCAACAAGTATTTGGAACTCAACAGTATAGACTAAAAAAAAAACGAATTATAAATAACAACTTCTAACATAAAAAGTCAATTAATATAACAAATCGAAATGAACCTGATGAAGCTATTGTATAGCGAAACACGCGTCGTGCTTTTATGAACCCTTAAGTAGTGAAAATCTCATAGTGTATTGTGGTAGTGAACAAAACCTAAATTTAAATATTATTATTAATATTGTTATTTATTGGTCTACTTGCGCAATCTAAAACATTGTTTAATGCTTCATGGCTAGGGAACTTTATTGTTTTATGATGACGAGCATATCCTAGGTACCAAAGTACGCTGCAAATATTGAAACAGCATCCAACTGTTCTTGCTCCACTTTTCGCAGGTACGTAGCCTAGAATACGATCATTTGCAGGTGCATCAGGAATACTAGTAAAGGATATCCACAGGTCCAGGTTCAGGATTACGCATATCAATTCCAAATAGAAACAATGAAGTACCCTAGCCATAAACTATCGAGAAATGTTCTAGATTGCGCAAATAGGCCAATCAATAACAATATTAATAATAATTTTATTTGAATTTGGGTTTTGGTTATTTTTTGTTTTTTGAGAGTTCCATTATGTAAATTGTTGATTATGTTGTTTAAAACTAATTAGTTTCAATTTCGATTTGTTATATTATAATTTCCATAATAATAATTGAGTTTTTATGTAGAAGTCGTTATTTATAATTCGATTTTTTTTTAGTCTATACTGTTGAGTTCCAAATTGTTGTTGAGTGTGGTTTGTGTTGTTTATAGTATCAAATAATTCATTTCGAAAAGTTTAGAATTGAATGTGTCGAAAGGATCCATAAAATGTTGTTAAATCTAAGGTTACCCCATATATCGTAATACCGTAAACTTCAAAAATGCATATCCTAGAAACGCAACTTACAAAGTTGATAAAACTATCCTATATGATAGTCAACATTTTAAAAATATTATGAGAAAAATATGGTCCAAATTAACTAAACAATTTTCTAGATATTCAATGAAAACATGGTAAATGACCTAAAAAAATGTGGCGCACCCTTTATCTAAATGAAAGGTAATATTGATCAATTGAGTTCATCAGAATGTTACCCTATCTTTTATTTTATGGGCAATGGCGATCATTTCCTTTTTTTGTAATCAAAAACGATCTGTCAATTGTTTTCAGTATAGGGGTATACTCAAAAATTAAAAAATATATACATTTCAAACAAAACATGTTTTTTCACCGACAATAGACTGAAACTATGATATCTTTACAAAATATAACCCTAATGTTCTATCATCCATAAGAATATAATTGAACATATTTATAAGTTCCGATCAATACATTTTCATCCTTGCTTTGTCGTATTTCGACTTAAAAAACAGTTTTTTTCTTTGTCAATTCTACTCCAATACGACGTTTTTACGAACTTTGGCCGCTTATATCACAGAAACTTAACATACTAAATCATTTGAACTCACACTTTTTCCAGCCAATTTGACCGAGAGCCAATTTCCCATATGCTTTCGTGCGGGGTTGTTTCACTAAGTGCGATTTTCAGTTTTATATTGTAATCAAACCACGACAGCGAAGCCTCATTTGTTTTTTCTTTGAGATGGGCCATATCGGTCGGGTAGATTCAAAATGGTGGCTGTTGAAAAAATATTATTTTTATTAGTCTTCAATTTCAATACTATAATCAGCAATTAATAGATATTCTGATTCACGAGTTCCACAACTTATATCCACAAAACAAATAAAAATCGCTGTAAATTACCATTCATGAGATTTAACAATTTTTGTTCACCCCGTATGATTAAATAAATTAATTCAGAAATTTACTAGATCATTTCATTGGTGTTTTAACTGTTCAATACTGATCTTACTCTTCATGGAATCTATGATATATCTGTGCCCTGTGTGCTTTGATCCATAGGGTATGCATCAGACATAATATCTTTATAACTATTTCAAGCATCGAAAAAAATCTAGAAAAAAAATCCAATTATCACTTCACCAAAAACTGTATAATTTCAATTATAATTTGGCATTGATTCAATTTTATTGAGTATAACCTGCAGATGATGAAAAAATAATCTGAGTTATCGTCGATTCCCTTCCTTGGATAGACAAGATAAACAACGGTGTAAACAGATATCGAAGCTGCTGATAAAAAGGAAAACAGAGAGTTTGCATTCACGTAAGCTTACAGAACGCTCCGGATAAATATTTGATATCGGTTAGAAATTTCTTTAATAAACCCTGAACAAGATTTGTACTCTGGATGTAATGAAATTTGTTCGGGGAATTCGCGCTATAGAGGGATAAGGAAAAATAAATATTAGCACGGCTGTTTGCGGATTAGTCGAAATCGCTTGGTCTGGATTTGCTGAAGGACGGATCAGTTGATATTACCTTTTTCAGAGTAGTCATTCCAGGATTGTAATTCATAGTTCTGCTATTTCACTTCCCTTTTAGGATATAACAATAAAATATCTCGATTCAAAAAAAAATTACAGGACGTTTCAAATGATCTGGAAAGCTTTTTACTAGAAATTCCAGGAAAAAATTGTTTGGCCTCTCCAGCAAACAACTTCAAATCTATGTGGAATTCAATAAATATTTTTTTTTGAAATAAAAATACATAAACATCATATATTTGCTCTATACTCGATAACAACAAGAACATTCAAGAAAACAAAAAATGTGAACATTTTGAAACAATTGGAGAAAAAATATCTTGTAAGATTATTGATATTGAAAATGAATTTCAATATAAATATAGTTATATTCCTGTAACCAACTACTAGCCATCATAAACATTATTCACTAGATCAAATGATTGGGGAAAAATAAACTTCAATGGTTTATAAAATTCATTATTGAAACATTGAAATTGAAATCCCTACTTCAATTAATGAGTGATCCACAAACAACAAATTCAGCATTCAGCTAAGTAATAGAAGAGAGAATATATGCACACAGTAATTCAAAACCATATAACGTAGTACAGAGACGAGTCTGAGACCCCAAGAGAAATAGAGCAGGTGTCTTTGTGCCTCACACCAGATACTTCGAACCAATGGGTAGATCCCATACCATTTTCTTGACAAAATGACAGGCTATAGAGATATGTGTCCACTTCAATCTTGACATGAAGAACAGGAACAGAAATATTTTACTAGACCTCCAAGCAGTCATCAAGGCTTAGTGCTTCCACAATATTAACTCAAGGATGGTATTGGATTGAATTCCTAAATAGATTGAACTAGGTGAAACCAGCAATATTATCATCCCCTGGAGACAATTTGAATCCTAAAATATCGGTAATCTTCAGCAAAATGACCCTTCAAGCAATAACGAGATCTCTAATAGGACATTGGAAACTCAGAAAACACCGCAGGAAGCTAGAGACAAGGGAGAACGGCTCATCTAGTGCAATGTTGGGAGTAAAAAAAAGATTAGAAAACTCAGAATCGTTAATATTTCTTGCCCCAAAATCCATAAGCTGATATGAAAAAACATTGAGAAAACAAATGGAGGAGAAACACAAGCGATCTTACAATGGTCGTAGTGACCAATGATTGGATAGGCGATCAATGAACATTTTCCATGAGTGATGGAAAGCCCGTTTTCCGATTTATTTTCCCAGCTGAATTGTCTGGAAATTGTTCTGGAATGACTCGTAGATGGAGTGCAGCATGAAAATGTCCTACCAAATCGGTAATTTGGCTTCCATGAAGCTCCCCTACCGAGCTACAGATCCTGAGGTAGCTAGAAGATAGCTCAACAATTACAACTGTGATATTAGCAAAGCCTACTTTAAAATTCAAAATATCTCCACTTGTCTCTGAACCTTCTGATGTTTTTCATGTGTAGGACAATTCACGTAAGAGTTGAAAAGTTTTCCTTAGATAAGAGAGAAATCAAAGCCGGCGTTCAACGGGGGCAGTTTTGTCTCTATGATGTACACATATGACATTCCCAGAAGCAAACATGTGAGGATACAACTCTTCAACGAGCTATTGGGTGGGTGACATTCATTCCCTTTTCGTGGAAAACAGAACATAAAAAAAAAAAAAATTCGCCGAATCCAGCAAATGACTCACAGCAATGGTGAAGGGGGTGAATCCCGTTCAAAACACAAGCGATTTCGATTGGTCGCAAGGAAGGCAACCCGGAAAAGGAACTGAATATATCGGAAAGGAAGATGGAATGGACAGAGCAGGTTAATTATTTGGGTGTCATGATGAACTCACCGACCACAAGTCAAAAACACAAAAACAAAGACACGTTCTATACAATGGTATTCGAATCTGTCATTTTGCACGTTTTATCTGCTTGTGGCTAGGCATTGGGTACGTGGAAAACGATTGGATCCTTCAGAACTTGAATCTGCCTTCCGTCAGAAGCAACATAAGGAACCGTGATAAAGAAGTTTTTGATTACACAGAAAATCATCTCGCGAGGTATGACACCAATCATAATATCGACGACTCCTCGTGTTTTAAACGTCTCGGGTACTTTTTGGAGTGATGTGCCACTCACTGGCTCATACATGGTAGTGCAAGCTGCATTTTTCTCGAAATTCGAATAAAAATTTCAACATTTCAAATTTCACTTTCTTGGTCATTGTTTGAGGAATATTACCATGGTAAGACCTAGGGAATTGTCTCTAGCCTACTCATTTGAGTAAAAAAATGAGAGCCTTCGGGATACAACGAAAAATAACAGTGATGGTAGACCAAAAAGATAGAATGCGAATCAATAATAATGAGAATATCAATTATAATTCACGCTTCCACTGATGCTAAATATGAATAAGTAACAAATAAATACTGTAGAATTGATATATATATATATATACATATATATATATATATTTATATATATATATATATATATATATATTTATCGGGTAGCAGATTTGGCTCTGGTTCGATTAATACAATTGAGTGAGTTCTTCCTTGCAATATTTGAACAATAATTTGATGCCATTCCACATTTCAATTTGCAATCCAAAAATTCCATATCAACAAAGTTCGGATCATATTGGAAATGACGTTTCATTATCAATCCAGTGAGAAATCATTCAATTCATCGTCAATGGTAATACATTTATAACTTTCGTGTATAGTTTTCCCAATATCAATTGCAGAAGCATCAAAAAGTATTGCGGCGAAATCCTGTGAGCAGCAGTGGCGGAGATAACTAATTTTATTTAGATATTTTAAGATTTCAAAAATATTTCATAAATTATGAAAAATGAAAAAAAATTAAAGGCAACCTTTTATTTATACAAATACATTAAGAAAGAAAAATAATTTCTTTCATTGTATGATGTAGGTTATTATTATATCCAAAAACGTATTTCGATCGGCACACACCAAGACCACAGACGCTACTGGTTTTTAATCTTTCAGAGCTATTAAAACACAAATATAACGCGTGATTTATGACCTCCCATCGTATAGACACACCCCCAAGCATTGTTGTCCGTTTTGATTGGCCCAGACGAATCGGTGACAGAAGTCACTCAAGTCCACGTTGACTATCGGCTCTTCTGATCTTCCCTCCGCCGACGGCGAATGTTTACGAGTAGTACACATTATTTTTCGTTCTGTTTCTTCGCATATACGCACGTGTTAGCGACGTGAGTTTTTATTTGCTCCCTATAGAAACAGCTTCTGCAATTGATATTGGATGGACTATACCTGTAATATATGTTTATGTATGTATATCCGTGTACGTATCATGTATGATTATATCCGCGCTGAAACTCTCAAGCAAATCGCTAATAAAATCAAAATTCCACTAGCATATTTCATCAAAGGTAAATAATGAATGTAGAAATACGGGGTGTTTTCCAAAAATTCTAAAAACAGGATTTATTAAACCATTAAGCAAAAACGATGGTAAAACAGAAATAGTTAATTACAGACCACTATCTCTAATCTCAAATGTACTAGAAATAAAAGAAAAAATACTCAAAAAAGAATAACGAAAAATCCACCTTATGCATATTCGCCGATCATTCCAAAGCATTCGACACTTTCTGTCACCAAAATACCCTTAAAAAAATTATTTTCCTACGGACTGAGAGGGAGTGTGTACAGGGTGTTAGTAAATAAGTGCGACAAACTTCAGGGGGTGATTCTGCATGAAATAATAAGGACAGTTTGCTATATAACTTTTGTCCGCAATTGCTTCGTTTTCCGAGATACGGGGTGTTAAATTTTTTTTGAGAACTGACTATTCATTTATTGCTTTGAAACCGGTCGAGATATGAGTTCCAAGAGGTAGTTATTTCGCATTCTTTGACATGCAATTAAGGATTTTATGTCCATCATTGGCGCGCATTTTTTAATGAAAAATATTACGCCACAAAAATTTTAAATTGAAAATCATCTTTGAATTTCTCGTTTAATTTGTGACAAGAAATATCTCTTGCCTTTTTTTCGTATGGGGCGCCGTTTTTATGCAAAATAATAAAACATCCCGAACGCGTATTTGTCATTTCTTCAATACATTTTCAAGAACTATATAATACAAGAACGTTGAACCAGAACAATAACAGAAAATAACACTATTAGATGAATAGGCGCAAAGCTACAACAAATTTTCAAAATGACCTCCCTCAGACGTGATACAAGATTCAACTCTTCGCCTCATTGATTGTCATATTCGCGCAAATATTCCTGGTAAATTTCTTATTGTCTCACAGCCGGCTATAATTCGGTTCCTCAGGTCTTCAACATTTTCGACGGAAGTGGAATAAACTAATGACTTAAGAAAACCCCAATGCAGAAATCTAGAGCATTTAAATCCGTACCTCCCCTACCTATCCAACGATTGGGACATACTGTATCTAAGTGATTACGTACAATAATGCTGAAATGTACTGGTGTACCATCATGCATGAACCAGAAGTGTTGTCTCAGCTGTAGAGGAATTTCTTCAAGAAGAACAGGTAACTCTTACTGTTGGAAATTAACGTAAGAGTCGACTGTTAGGCGTTGTGGAAAGAAATATGAACCGATTAAATGATCATCAAGTACCCCAAGCCATACATTTACTGAAAACTGATGCTGAAAATGAGCTTCAAAGATTCCATGTGGATGTGGATTGTAATCAAAATTTCGTAAACACTGTCGTCCAAAATAAGCCTCGTAGGTAAACAAAACGCTATTCAAATAATTAGGAATTTGAGCGATTTGATGAAGAATTCAATGGCAATAAAACTAGGCGCGGAAAAAGTCTCTAGGTAGTAGAGCTTGCACACGTTGAATATGAAACAGATACAATTGCTGTTCTTTACGAATTTCAAATACACTGAAGTTGCTTACATTTAGTATGTTGGCAATTTTTCGAGTACTTGTTTCAGGTGACTCCGCAATTAACTCGAGAACTGCTTCTAGTTGCACAGTTCATACTTCTCGAGGGTGCCCACAGTCAGCCGTTTGTTTTTTAATGTGCCGTTTTCGCGCAAACGTTGGTGAAGAGGAGCAAATATTATGTGACGGGGTACCCTACGTCCTGGATACAACTCAGCATACAATAGTCGAGCTTGCCGACCATTTCCATCACTTCGACCATAGACAAAATGCATGTCTGACAATTCCGCATTTGTATAATTTTCCATTCTTTTCGATACAAGAAAAATGAATTACTTATTATCATAAATGTTATACCAAACTGAAAGCTTAAAAATGAAGAAACGCCAATTTGACATTTCCTTGAAATATTCGTACTCAACAGAATGTTGACAGTAGCCTACTAGCATTGTTACTAGATAATTTCTTAAATTAATGACAAATACGCGTTAAGATGTTTAATTTTTTTGCATAAAAACGGTGCCCCATACGAAAAAAAGACAGAAAAGATTTTTTGTCAAAAATCAAACGTGAAATTCAAAACTGATTTTTAATTTGGAATATCTCAGTGGCGTACTATTTTTTCTTTGAAAAAGTTGAGATCATTACATGTATGCTCGCCAATGATCAACATAAAATTCTTAATTGCATGTCAAAAAATGCGCAATGATTACCTTTTAGATCTTGACCGGTTTCAGAGCAATAAATAACTAGTCAGTTTTTAAGAAAAACTTGTTATCTCGGAAAACGAAGCATTTGCGGACAAAAGTTATATAGCAAACTTTCATTATTTTTCCATGTAGAATCACCCCCTGTGGTTTGTTGCACTTATTCACTAACACCCTGTATAACACTAGTTTACAAAAAAAAAATGATTTCTCCCAAAGATAAATTACACCAAATTTGTTTTATTTCTACCCCCTCATAACAAAATATATGAAACATGATACTTGTTTTATGCACTAAAAAGCGAGCGAAATCTCAAGATTAAAACACGCCGTGTTGCTAGGTAACAAAAACAAGTCCATCTTTCATATCTATCATATGAACTGTCAAATAAACTGATCAGATGTATTGAAATATAAGGAACATTATCCTGATCTAAAATTCATTTCCAGCATTGTTATTGAAGTTATGATGCAGGTATGATAAAACATTGCGTATGATACACGTGTATAAGTGCTTCAAAGGCTCACTTATACAATTGTATCATAATATACTATTTATCACGTCAAGTTTTTGAATATACCCACAAAAAGTTTTGAAGGAATGTTGTTTTGTTCATTTGTTCTAGATATCTAGTGTGTCATTCGTTGAAGTCGTATTTGAATAATTGCTTGGCGTTCAGTTTGTTTAATGTCTTAAAGACGGCTGATCACATGCAACCCGCTTCGAAAAACGCATCAACCTCGAAACATCTTCGTATCTAGGATGCGGTATCAATTGAATGCACACGAAATGAGCTGAGACCAACTTAAACAATAGTATCTTCCCTTGTGATATTTTCCAGGGTGCGGTTTTAACGGGCAGGTCGTTTGGCAATCTTCGCTTCATTTGTGCCTATTCGTTTCCCATCACCAAGCTACAATTATCGGAGGCCAGGGAATTTATTCAAGCTCGTGTGTTCTATTGAAATCTCCACGTTTGTATTTATTTTATTTGCTCGACATTGATGGTCAGGAAAACATAAAGTTTTGTATTGTATCTATTTCTCGCTCAATTTCAGATTTATGTGGATCAATAGTTTGTTGATATTCGTGTGCATATGGGTTTTCTGCAACATTTATAAATTTGGAAGGGAGTCGTGAGCCACATGGCAAATCCCCATCTCAGAGATGTCAAAAGTACGCGAGATTTTAAGAATTTGAACATTTACTGCGATGTTCTGTTTATACATGAATATATTTTTTATAGAACAGTCGATGTCAGGATAAATGTTATATGTTTAAGTTTTATCTGCATCAAACTCAGAAAGAATATGTTTTGGTGAGTTCCCTTTTTTCATATTTGTTTTCCAATATTTTTCCACTATTTCAATCCACAATGTTTCAGTTCTCGTGGCTTGTTGTTCCTTATTGGTTTTTTTCCTATTCCTGAACATCTTCAACTTACAGAAAACTCATTGTTACACAGCCCTGAAGATGGATTTGATATGACTCGAAACATTGGCAAGAAAACAATAGTTTATCTTCATCTCAACCCATCCAGATACCAACAAACCTTCGGGCAATCATATGTTTATTTTGGATCACTTACTTCTTTGATCCAACATTTCCGTCTCTATCCCCACCACATACACTTCTGCAGTACACTATGAAATGCAGGAGAATATAAGCATTCAAGTCTCATATTTGTTTCTAACCGCTTTCTCAGTTGTTTGAACAACCCTCAGAAGTTAATGAAAACTTGTACGAGTTAAAATCACGGGGACCTTACCTTTATAGTGGGATCCGAACACTATCGTTCTGGAGACTATTCAATAGAAGGTTCATTCTTCCTAACTGAAGTACATTACTTGTCCAATCATCCCTAGTAGTTCAACGAGGTTTCAACATAATCCTCATATATCCCCCAGATACAGAACTCTCTGAATAAACCACCACACAATGGAGTAGTGCACATCGATGTTACGAAAGCACTGAAAATTTCCCCACAAATGGAAAAGTGTTGTTCCATTGTTATTCACCCTGAAATATTATACAGTGTATTATGCACCCCCGAAGATTTACATCCCAATCTGGATAATACGGAAATATCTGAGAAAATTATAATATCAATTTCTATAGCGAAGATGTAACGTTCGGCTGGGAGGAGTGGATACAAACACTTCCCAGTTCATCTTGGAAATGGGTATTTGATCACTCAGGAAGAAATGAGTTTTATGAATTACGAGGGTAGATCGGATTGTGAAAGTTTACATGGAATATATTAATAAAATAATCAATAAAAGTTTTTTTAAAGACAAGGTTTCATTCAAATGCTAAAACGTAAAAAAATATTACTTTGAATGTGTGACGTAGGTTATTCCGTGAGTTATAGATTCAAAAGTTTGTCGCTTTTGTATTCGAACTGAAAACATCCAAAGCAATTGTTTTCCACTTTCTCAGCGCATTTGAATAAAAGCTTGTCTTTGAAAAGGTTGTTCATTAATTAATTTGTTTTATGTAAGCATTCTAGGTTAGATTATCAAAATCAAAACTACAATACTTCCAAAATTCTTTTATTATAAATGAATTCATCATATCAGTATGATATAATTATTACGTGCATTATTTATGTTCACTCATTTAACAATCAATTATCGCCATAAATTACCATACACTAATTCACAAATATAAACACTCACATATATATCACATTACCCCTATTCTTCTCAACAAAAAATAAACATATATCCTATCACATCAATATTGTACTAATGAAATTTTCAGGTTAGGTTAGCTGAAATTTCTTCCAGTGAGAACCATATTTCTCGCAGGGAATAAATTATATGAGGTAAATGCGATGGCGCAAATCTTCCTTCAATGGGACATCAGGAAATCGCAAAAATATGCATTTTTTCTTCAAAATTGGGATATTCTTGTCATATTTCAAAAATCTTGCATATTAGCATTTTTTCATGGTTTCTGTCGCATACTACGTCAAATGTTACCCCCTACTATTTCTCAAATAAAATTTTCTCGTTCCAAATTGGACGATAACTGATAAAAAAAAATTTTTTAAGGCAAGCTTTTATTCAAATGCGTTGAAAGGAAGTGTGAAGTAGGTTATTCCGTGAGTTATAGAATCAAGAGCTTGTCGCTCAAAGTATTCAGTTCGAATACAAAAGAGACCAGCTTTTAAATCTTCAACTCACGGAATTGACCTACGTCACATATCCAAAGCAATTATTTTTAACTTTTTAGCGCATTTGTATAATAATAATTTATTCAATTTTTAAATTTTTTGGTATAGTATTTCTAATCCCAATTGGACCGACATAAAAAGTTTCTAGAAGGAATTCTCTTCCACACGACAGAACTGTTTTATGATTGTACCAGAAACACTTTGAAAGTAAAAACACTGGTAGAATATACATTTCCAGTTGCCGGGCAGTGCATATGAACACTCCTCGTAGTGCTCTTATTTTTATTTCCGTTCCAATTGGGATTAGAATAACTATATAGTTTATGCAGATGGTGATTTTTATAAGGCACATCTTTCCTATTTGAAATAAATATTACCAAATGAACAAAAGATATAGTTCCATTGAATTAATATAGATGTCTTCGGTAGGTGTGACCTGATTATATAAGGTTTTCGAATTGATACAAAGGTTTTGGGCTGAAGAAATTGTGTTGTTTCTGTAACTATGAAGGATACGTTTCTCTTGGATTTACTTATCTATGAATCTCTGGTCGTGACTTTGCAAGAATTCATCTGGTCAATTTTTTTTGAATGGGTTGTTGTATTTATGTTCTTTATATCCATTGGTTTAGCGTTTTAGAGTATTTGGCCTAAATACGCGTAGCATTTCTGTATTATATTTTCATCTACTCTATGAACCATAACACCAGTTTTTCTGAACCTTGTGTTGTGACTGTGGTTGATAATAATTAGTTCATATTCGTATTAGTGTTGTCGTTGGAGGATATGTTTCAGAAAGGGTTGCCTTATATCCATTTTTTGGGTTTCATTATACAGCGAGTCAGTGCTATATCTCCATGGTTTATTGAATACTATTTTCAGTATACACTTATACTAGTTCTGAGATAATCGAGTGTGTTTTGTGTGCCCCGCCCCATGCTATGTTACCGTTGTTCATGAGCGTCTCTACGAGTGAGTGGTAGATAATTTCCATTTGTCGAATCTCTAAGTTGTATGGAAGCTGTTTGAATTTGCATAATAAACTCCTAAGTTTTCTCGTAACATATTGTACGCCTGAAAGCTTGTCCTTAAAGAGGATTTTTAGTAATCAATGGATTTTGTGCTTTTTAGTTAGTACGCCTCAATCTAACACTAATTGTCTCCCGAAGTATATTGAAAATAATTTCATAAGTGGGTTTCTTTCTAGAGGAACTTTGGATATTAATATAACTTTCGAATGTCGAAGTCTTTCTTGGTGATATAATTTCAAATGATATATGACATAAAGCCAGACGATATAATAACCTTTGTTTAGCCTGGCATTCGACCATAACAACACAACAACTGAATGTCATTAACGGATAATAATAATAATAATAATAATAATTTATTCACTCAAGTTTATATTTTTTTTATAATTCACAGTGTAATTGCATTCTTGGAATGGCGAATGGTGAAAAAATTGAAGAAAATATGCCTGCTTGTGTGTAAGAATACATTAGTTCAACGATATACTGAGATTATGCAATAATATTCATTCATTAGAGATAAAAATAGTCAACTATGGAAGGTATACAATATTGAAAGAGTGGTAATACAAACAACAAGAAAATGGTGTAAAAATCAGGGTATATAACTGTCACAAGATAAAACTGAGGTATTAAAGGATTTTGAAGTAAAACGAATAGTGATGATAAATCTATAAGATGATATAAATAAGTGTTTGGCAATCGTATGCTCAAAACTTTGGATAACGGAAAACCCTTCCGAGTGGAATTGTTGGTTGTTGCATTGACACTCTGGACACTTCTTTCATCTGCCTCTAACTCAGCTACTTAGATTCCGTACCCAGATTGTTGTTTGGAGATTCCGCGAGGGTACATCATAATACTCCTCCTGTTAATTTTTTATATTTTTTGTTTTCATGAAAGCATTGAATATGCTGGAAGCCATCAATATGCTAATCTGCATTCCAATTGTTATAATCCCAATGCAGCTGTGGAAAATATTGGCAAGAACTTACACAATGTTCATGATATTTTTTAGACGAAATTTGTTAACAAAGTGGAAGCCACATTCTTCAACCGAATGGGATGAAATACTTTCCATCAAGGCCCCAAATAAAATCGATACAGAAGATTCAAAATAGCGGCTATCGAAAGAAATCTCAATATTATATTTCTATACCAAAATCGGCAAACAATAGGTTTTTTGATAGAGATTTATAAACTCCATAACTTTCAATTGGAAATATTTTTTCTGAGATATACACGAAAATAACAATCGCTGTGAATTACCATTCATGAGAATGAATAATTTTTTAACCGACGAAACCAAAAAGGCGGAGGTTCTCTATTCGACCCGTATATTTTATTTTTTTCCATAATATTTTCTTATGTATGATCACGCATAACTGTTTACTGAGGCGTCCGATTCCGATAAATCTTTTTTCAGTGGATAGGGTGTACTTCGAATTTGGTCCCATTTGAATTGAAAAGATGAAATTCACCCCTAAGGGCAGTGAAATGAAGGATATTGATCACTCACCCTCTGAATTCTGGTCCGTTAACCGATTCTATCAGGCATAACTTTGTACTGGGTTCTTCGATTTGGATGATTCCTATTTCAATAGATAGGGTATACCTTATATTTGAATTTCGAAGGGAATCAGCCACCCTTACGGGTAGAAAAATAGGGGATAATTGATTTTTCACTAATGAAGATTGGCACACACATACGTAGTTGACAATGACAGATCGCTACTGACATTATTCTTGTTTCACATCCGTCAAAATCAGTATATTTTATGAGAAAAAATAAAATAGTAAGTAACTGATTTTGAGTCGGCGCCAAACAAACTAGCAATTGAATTAGGTGAAGCGTAAAATGATGGCAGCGAGATGCACGGCTGCGTTTCGATGACTTCTTTCATAGATTATGATCTTCGATAATTGTTTGTTTGGCGCCGACTCAAAATCAGTTACTTACATTAGTTTAGGAGCTCAATTATCATCTAGACTGAGAAGGTTCATTTTATTTTTTGCTTTTCAGTTGATTTTTTCGTCGGTTTAATTTTTTGTTAAAAAGTTTTGATTATTCTGTATGCTCCTTTAATTTGAGGTTTCTTTCGCTCGTGTTGAGTTTTTTTTTTCCGCCGGGAAGGGAAAATCAACTTCGAATAGCATGGGGGTCAAGTCAATTCTCTTCTCAACTATCCTATTGTTTTGAATTTCTTTAAAACATTTTTTTACAATATGCATTTGAAATGTCAAATATAAGTGCGGATCTGATTCGTACCGTTACCTCGATAACTTTTGAACGGTTTGATGTAAAATAATGAGATTTGAAATAAATTGAATGGTATTACCGGTCCTACGTTATGACAGAATATACATTATAATCACTCGGCACTTCAACTTGAAAATTTCGGAAGTCAAAGAGTTGAACATCGTTGGAAAGGTAATTCAATTTTTTTTTCTACCATGGTGGTTCTAAGGAATTACAGTTGAGAGTGCGGCATTTATAGTCCCTGTTAACTTCTGAACGGTTTGAAATAGAACAACTATATCGAAAGATATCACCGATTCTACTCTTTGAAATAGAAGACATCGTGATTGCTCGATAGATGACGCGGGAGGCATATCAACTTGAAAATTTCAAATCCCATGTAATGATTTCTTGCTAATACAATACGGTATGACACACTTAAGATGAAGACACCCCTGTATTTTAGTCATTTTTGACAGCAGAGATTTGATTTTTGGTACAGACGTAGACCTTCATGGGCCGCACTCTTCGCAATACTCAGCCCGAGTGACAGCTTCAAACCCAGCCTACTGCAATCCCACGAAAAAGGCAAATTCTCGATATTTTGCTTCGCGTCGGAGATATCGAAAAAAGTTATTTGAAAAAAATGCTACGATATCGAGCATGACCCCACATACCCAATTTCAATGCAGAATTTGAATTTTGAATGTTTTTGTAATTTTGATATTCAAGTCCGATTTTCAATTAATGGTTCTGAATGAGAAGCTACGGAAACAATAAATTTGTTTCAATGTAGGAATAAGAATGAAAAACCTACTATTCATTATGAAAAAATTCAAATTTTGATTATTAGTTGTTACTAAAAAGCCACAGAGACGGTAAAATCGGTCAAAATCTAATGACAATATTGTCTCTCTCAACTGGTCCGTCCTCAATTCTGATACATTTTTAAATTCTTTTTCTAAGTCTCCTATGTTCTAAAATACTTATTTTACGGCGGGCTCGCCCTATTCTCTCACAAGGTTCTTGTCGATTTCATGGCCTAGACTTGTAAACCTTATTCTTGACAGTTCCCCAGAAGTAAAAATTCATTGGTGTTATGTCAGGAGAGCGAGAGGCCATTGTTCATATGGGCTATTTCTACCAATCCAATGTGATGGAAAATGTTCGTGCAACCACTCTCGAACCATCTAAGAATTATGAACGGAAAATTGAACTTGAATATGAAAATTACAAAAAATTCAAAATTCGAATTTTGCGTTGAAATTTGCTATGTAGGGTCGAAATCGATTTCTAAGCAACTTTTTCAAATAACTTCATTCGGTATCTCCAACGCGAAGCAAAATATCGAGAATTTGCCTTTTTCGCGGGATTGCAGTATGCTGGGTTTAAGGCTGTCACTCGGGCTGAGTATTGACGTCTGACCAAAAAACAAATCTCTGCTTTCAAAAATGACTGAAATACAGGGGTGTCTCCACCTCAAGTTTGTCACACTGTATATATATACAGAACTAGCTACTACGACCTCCTTTATAGTCTTGTTAACAAGTGCTTTTTGGACCAACTTTTTTCAGCAGTCTCCGGAAATTATGATCGGGGTGTCATTCGATTCGGAATGACATCTAGATGATTTTTGAAAAAAATGAAGTTCCGCTTGCAAAAATTGTAAAAGTTATTAACAATTAACTAAAAAAGGGGGGGCTTTGGTTTTTTGCAAATATCTCAAAAACTAATGAAGATTTTTCAAATCTGAAAAAAGATTTAAAAACAGGAGGAAATTTTCTGGAAAGAATCTTAATTTTCGGAATTGTGGGATCAATATTTATAATTTTCCCAGAGGGATGAAAATACGGCCGAAAAGGAGTACTCTGGCTTGGGCAAGCCGCGCCCACTATGGACACTTCAACAATAAAAATTATGTAAGCATACTAAATATGAAAATGAAAAATTGAAAAAATTCAGACACTAACTGAACAGATGCTCAAACGATAATCCGCTTGAAAAAAAATTTTATCACAATTTTTCAATCAGTTATTCAATAGTTAATTTTTTTTTTCTGCTTGAACATGAACATCCAAGAATTTTAAAAAATTTAAGATTTTTTACCTCTCTTGGAACAATTCTTGGAAGGCTTCAGAATAGAACCCTGTTGGAAAAATTGAAAAAAATTTATTTTTCAGTTTTTTAATAATAATTTTTGTTGTTGCAAAATAAAATACTTTGTAAGGGTCTTTTCCCCCTTTTTCCTTTCCTTGGCGCTTTCCTATCAAACTCTAAAATTCCCTCGGGCGCCACCTTTTGGTTTATAGTGGGAAAGGCCACTTTTGCTCCGGGCAGTCTCAGTGAAGAAAGACACTCCAGGGGTCAATATAGTCGTGACACTGTAACAGGGCCAGCAAGGCAGGCTTTAGTTGCCTTAAACTGGGTTTCGAACCTGGGTGGCGACTGCGCACTAGATGTTAAAATTCTACTCGAAATAGTCAATGAAAGAATACTAAGAACAGGATAAACAGGTATATTAAAAATAATGAAATACAGTAAGGGCGGCTGACGGCGGCCTCAAGTTATCACAACAAATAAACACATGGCAAGCACTATATACAGAGAAAGCGAGGAGGGTGTTTTCAAGCAAGCGGGGTAAACTTAACAACCAAAAGCTTCTTGCGGGGGGGGGGGGGGGGGAGTTATCGTCCGGACTCGTATGCAGAAATTACCAGCGCAGCATTGAAATGCATATGTGCCTCTTACGGCTATGACTCGATCATGCGCACATCGCATCGGTGGTACTTACAATTTCCTGATGTCTTTCACCTGATACAACATATTTACCCGTACTCCAATCTCACTGCTTCGGCAAGGTCCGGGACGGTCGTGGACTGCTTCGGTCTTTGGCTCACACTCTGGATACTAGTCGGACGCGTGACTGCTTCTGCTGGGCTCGGCAAGCTACCACTTCTTGGAAATATGTCGAAACGGAACTACAGCCGGCTTCCCCCTCTTTTCCGAATACCTCTCGACCGACTTATATGCACGCGCCGTTTTGTGGACTCGATTTCGATACAAAGTATACTTTCACAGAATAATTACCCAGCTCGTAAAATCCTTCGTGCTGTGACGTCAGCTCGGTGCGTGCGTCTCTGTCTCGACTCAACTGTACTGGGTGGCTTCTATCGTGACGTCAGCTCGGTAGCGTGTGCTCTTGGCTCGACTGGACTGCTGTCTCGGGCACAGTTCATAGCTAAAGAAACAGTTCGCTCACTTGGCGTCGGCACTTTGATCTTTATGTTCCCGTTTGTACACTGCGCCACTCTGATTTTCATCCCTCGCGCATACCGCGTGTTACTGTGTTACTAATACTGACATTTTACGTATACTTCGAAGAGCGATAATCGCGTACAGTCTTCTGCGCATCCTGAATTCTTTCCCTGGAGTGGATGTTACCTTGGCACATGCATTTGGGCCAAGTGAGCTAACTGCTTCTTTAGCTATAAACTGTGTCTCGGGCTTCTATCGGAGGACTGAAATGTCTCGTCGGCGTTTGAACATAGCACAGCTTGTTTTATAGAAATGTTTTCTCGAGAGTGGATAGCCGGCGCAGGTTATACTCGTGCGTGCTATTTTAGCTACGCCTGGCGTTATTTTTCCGGAAGGCGTTTAGTCTGTTTATTAGGATATATGTAATCCACGGATTTATCACGAACACGAATGGCATTTCTAGACCGATTATCACTGTCAAGCGGAGTTTAATTCCTTACAGGGAGCTTTTGTCTGATAAATATAGCGGGAAAATATTAACTTCGTTACAACTTAAAATAATCATTGAAAAAATGTTTCTTTTCAAATATTATTAACGATCCGTTTTCATGTTATCAGAAACTGCATAGAAATAATTTTTAAAAATGTTTATCTCTAATTGTTTAAAAAATTGTTATGAACAAGTGCGTTGTTTATAATATAATTGAATTTTTTTTATGGAATTTTATCTATGATATAAATAATGATTAAAAAAAAATTGTTCCATAAAAAAAAATTATTGCTTTAAAACGCATTTGTTAATTAATAATTATTTTCTCCAACTTCTGATTAATATTAACGAACCATTTTTTCTTCAAAAATCATTATTTGTTTTTTTTAAATAAAAAAAAAACATTTTATTTAATTTTTCATTGTTTCTGCAATAAACAATTTGTTATAAACAGATAAATTTACCTTATATTTTTTTCTATTCTACTTTCTGTCACAAAAACAGACATGATTAATTTTTTTTTTTAATTTTTTGTATTATTATTTTTTTAATTTTCAAATATAAGTTCTCTGTAACTTCGTCATTCTTACCTGGTTTTTCATCATTTAAATTATTATAATTTATAAGCTAATCGAGATACGATGAAAATACTTTTGACTCATTTATTCTCCATTAGATAAAGAACAAATTCAGCTGAAAAGTTTAGTTGTAAGTTTTAGTTGTAAGTTGTAAGTAATTGTAATTATTATTAGGTGACCGTTGATAATTACTCGTAGACATGAGGGTCTATTATAATAAAATGAGATTTTGATGATAATGGATATGAACGTGCATAAAATATTCTGTTCATTGATGAATAACTTAAATTTATTAGAGACTTTATTGTCTCAATAATATTTCAAAGAATAAAAATAAAGATTGTCATTCATAAACTTTCACAAACATTAAAGAAACAGAACCTGAAAATAAAAATCTAGATATTTTTCATCAACAATTGCTATAAATTTAATAAATAAATAAGTAACAACTAAACTTTTCAGCTAAATTTGTTATTTATCTAATGTAGAATAAATGAGTAGATGAGTATTTCCATCGTATCTCGATTAGTTTATAAATTATAATAATTTCAAGGATGAAAAACCAGGTAAGAATGACGAAGTTACAGAGAACTTATATTTATAAATTATAAAAAAAAACATCTGTTTTTGTGACGGAAGGTAGAATAGAAAAAAAAATATAAGGTAAAAACTTATTTGTTTATAACAAATTGTTTATTTTATAAACAATGAAAAATTAAATAAAATGAATTCCATTTATATCAAAAAGACAAACAAATAATGATATTCAAAGAAAAAATGGTTCCTTAATATTAATTAGAAGTTGGAGTAAGTAATTGTTAATTAACAAATGCGTTTTTAAGCAATAATTTTTTTTTTATGGAACAATTTTTCTTTCAAAAATCATTATTTGTATCAAAGATTGGAATTCCATAAAAAAGAACAATTATCTTGTAAACAACGCATTTGTTTATAACAATTTTTTAAACAATTAGGGACAAAAAAATTTGAAAATTATTTCTATGCAGTTTCTGATAACATAAAAACGGATCGTTAATAATATTTGAAAAAAAACATTTTTTTCAAATATTAATTCAAATTAATTCAAATTAATTTGAGTATTTAATTTTGCAACAACGAAAATTATTAATAAAAAACTGAAAAATTAAATTTTTTTAATTTTTCCAACGGGGTTTCATTCTGAAGCCTTCAAAAAAATTGCTCCAAGAGAGGAAAAAAATCTTAAATTTATAGTTTAACAATTATCACACTTGCAATGTTCATGTTCAAGCAGAAAAAAATTATTAATTAACTATTGAATAACTAATTGAAAAATTGTGATAAAATTTTTCTTCAGGCGGATTATTGTTCATGCATCTGTTCAATTAGTGTCTGAATTTTTTCAATCATTCATTTTTATATTTAGTATGCTTAAATAATTTTTATTTTTAAAGTGTCCAAAGTGGGCGCGGCTTGCCCAAGCCAGAGTACACGTTTTCGGCCGTATTTTCATCCCTCTGGGAAAATTATAAATATTGATCCTACGATTCCAAAATATCAAAGTTTTTTCAAAAAATTTCCTCTTCTTTTTGAATTTTTTTTTAGATTTGAAAAACCTTTATTAGTTTTTGAGATATTTGCAAAATACCAAAGCCCCCTTTTTTTTAGTTAATTGTTAATAACTTTTACAATTTTTTCAGAAATCATCTAGATGTCATTCCGAATCGAATGACACCTCGATCATAATTTTCAGAGACTGCTGAAAAAAGTTGGTCCAAAAAGCACTTGTTAACTAGACTATTATTTATTCAATGGTCAATTGGAATTATATAACTACTATATTCATGAGTAATACTGAATGTTTTTGGATAGAGTGTTTGATCTCTTCAAACTGTGGGCATCCTCAAGTCACTCTGAAGTTCGATGTTCGATATAAACCAAGGTGCAACTTCTATTGCTTGGAGCACTTCATTTTGAAATGTTTAAATTTCTATTCATTTCACTCGTATACCCCAAAGTTATTTGCCATAGATCAATACAAGTTTCAACATTTGTATTCACACGAGTAGTGTATTTTTCGTCGATAGTTACGATTTTCTGTTTTCTTCATATCCAATTCCAGGTTTGTCGAGTTTAATTTGTTCCATTTTACATGTTTTTTTAAATATCCCTGCAGGTGCAATATCCTTCCATTTTGGCCCTCGATTCACTGTTGGTTTTATATAACTCGAATAAAATATCAGAGTTTTGTTTTGGCAGATAGTTCTTCAGTTTCTCTTTCAATTCTTGCAACCCAAATTTGTCGAAGACTTGTGCCATCTCAAGGAAGGTAGTGTGAAATAGTCAAGTATTTTTTGTATGTTTTGTGACCTGATTACAGTGAATGGTCAATTTTGTTGGGGTACCGTTCAATAATTAAAACGACTATTGATATTTCACCAACGTTTCCTTTCAGATGATTAGAAAAAATTATCAACCTGAACATATTTGCTACAGGAGATTCTTCAGTGTCTTTCTTTCTATGTGGATGTTAGGAAGGAAAAAAAAGAATATATTAATGTACCTATCATATGTTTCTTTCTATTTTATCGATAATGAAGCCTAACGTTAATTACCTTGAAAATGGCTCCATGAACGTGGAAATATCGGCAGAATATCAATAGTAGTTTCAGTTATTGGAGCTCAACCCAACCAAATTCTCAATTTAGGTAGGACAAAATGCGCTTATCTTATCAGCTATGACTGCTTCTCAAAAGTCCTCTCCCCCCCTCTTATTTTTGGAACGATTATACATAAACAAATTTAGAAACTGAATATTAAAGGTTGTAAACTTCCCTACTAGTGATGATAGATGACGAAATCGTCGAAGATGACGTCACAAGGCCATTGTGACCAATAATTTTAAATGGAACCCTAAGCGACACCTCTTTCAAAAGGTATCGAAAAAACATTAAAATTTAAATTCCATTCAGTATGATATTAATTACAGATTTGAGAATCAGTATCTACTTGAAGAAATTGCTCGAAGTGACCCCCATTTATTTCCTGACAGTAAAATATCCTATTTTTAAACTCTTCTCGTACTTTTGCAAATGTGTCTGCGGAAACAGCCTCACATTCTGCAACAATACGTTGTTTCAAAACGTCAATATTGTCAGGTTCAGTGGTGTAAACCTTCGATTTGAGGTACCTCCACAGAAAAAAATCCAAAGGTGTGAGGTCCGGTGATCGAGCTGGCCATTTCCTTGAACCTCGTCGTCCAATCCATCTACCACGATACTCCTCATCCAAATACCGTCTCACTGCACCGTTATAGTGTGGAGGAGCACCATCCTGTTGGAATGTTATTTCCAAATTGCCGAATTCATTTCTTCCAAAATTTCAAGGATTAACGGTTCTATTGCGTTTTGCAACAGCTCTAGATAAACCTCACCAGTTAAATTAGTATTTAACAAAAGAGGCTCAACGATGTGGTTTTCCAGGATACCTGCCCAAACATTTTCCTCCTGAGAAAATTGGGTATGTGTTTCACGAAACAGGTGAGGATTTGCGTCACTCCAATACCTCACATTCTGTGTATTTACTTTTCTATTTAGATAGAAAGTACTTTCGTCACTAAAACAAATTGTTTTGACATGGTCTGGCTGTTGGATAATTTTAGTTTCCATATTTTCACAAAATTCTAGTCTTCGGTCTGGGTCGTCGTCTGAGAATTGATGAACCATTTTTGATTTGTATGGATGAAATTTGTTTTTTTTCAACACCCTGTGTACTGTACTTCGACTGACTCTACAGGTAGATGCGATGTAAGTTGTTGAAGAAGTAGGATTAACTATTACTTCTGCCAGTATATAATTTTTTTTCTCATCAGAAATTTACGAAGGAGCTCCCTTAAAAGAGTCCTCAAAACGGGGCGATCGGGAAACCTCTCATTGAAAATGTGTTCTGCTGCATGAATATTTTGTCCACTTTCACCAAGAATTAGGATCGCTGCTACTTTATCACCTAAAGCACGTACCATTTCGCTTCTTGGAGGCGTATGGCTCACAACAGTTTAACAAATTATTAAAATGTATAAAAATATTAAAAGTACCAAAAGCTGCTGAAACAGTTGAACGTTCGATCAACAATACACAAATGATTAAATGTACAAAAACTTGGACAAATACAAAAACGTTAAATTAGGGAGACTAACAAAAACGTCAGCTTATTTGACAACTATCCAGAGGCGGAGCTTAAATTTGGAATTTTAGTATCAACTGATTTAATTCATCACAGCTTTGCGTTTTTTAAAAGCGAGTTGCCAAAACTGCCATAAACACAAACACAATTAGTATCATTGAATAGGTTTTTTCGATACCTTTTAAAAGAGGTGTCGCTTGCCGTAGGGTTCCATTTGAAAATATTGGTCACAATAGCCTTGTGACGTCATCTTTGACGATTTCGTCATCTATCATCACTAGTAGGGAAGTTTACAACCTTTGATATTCAGTTTCCAAATTTCCCTTGTTTATGTATAATTGTTCCAAAGATAAGAGGGGGGAAGGGGACTTTTGAGAAGCACTGTATATGCAGGGGTAGAAAAAAAACCCAAATTCAAAACTCTAGCTGTCGAGGCACCAATAAATCCATCTGACGTCAACTGATGAAAGAAATACGAAAAGATTCTTGATCAGGAGTCTAAAATGGATTTTGGCTAAATTTATTTTCTGACTCTGTGACTCAATTTCCCCCCTTAACTCTTTTCATGATTTTGTCGAATGAAGAAAAATATATACAAATATTTCTGGAGAAAATTTAATAACTTAAATTCTGGTAAGACATATTGTCATTAAAAATGGGTACGGTGTGGAATTGTTGGAACTACATACTTTCGTAACTGCAAGAAGGTGCGATGTTGTTGAAGAACAAAAATTAGGTGAATTCTTGGAAACAATCAAGGAAACAATATCGAGCCTGCAATCTTCCACTGCAAAACAAAGTGAATAACATAACTACTACGTTCTTGAACAATAATATCACGACTTTAGCCAGGAACAACCATATTTCTCTTTCTATAGCTTCTCTCGAATCAGGTATATCCAACCCACGTTGTCCACGATCCTTTTGTGGATTGTTCATGACACAAAACAGATATATCCAACAAAAGACATTTCACTCGTCGTTGTACTTTTGTCTTGAACGCATTATCCGCTATTCGAAAATATCGCCTACCACAGCTTCAATACTATCCACAACACAATAGCTGCTGTTGAAACGGACAGGAAAAATAAACAGTTTCAAATTGGTTTGAAAAAATATTCGTAATGAAACAAAGTAATCACGGACTGAGCAGAAGAGTTGGTAGTATTGGGTAGTTTTTGAATATCTTTCAGTTTTGGGAATATTTATTGCAAATGAATTGGATACAACTTCCTAGGTTTGCGATATATGTACAATCGATGAAAGACAGAGTGTTCTTCTGGAATCATCTACGACTCAAAGATATACTCAAGTCACTATTTTTCATCGTTCAAGTTGATCTTATGTTGAAAATTTCCAAGTTCTCGACTTAATTTCTTTCAAACGATAGGTCCGAAAATATATATTTCTATTTATATACTGGCTGTTTCAAAATAAGATACATAACTGAGTTATGTCTTTATTTTTCAAGAGATTTTTGTCGATATAGGGTTTGTGGGGTCTGCTTTGTGGAGTTTGCGAAATTTGTTGCAAAATCGAGTAGGCCACTGTCGTAAAATTTGGCACATCCGTGTGCTTTCAATGATTGAACACGTCTAATTGTTATAATAGGGGAGTCCAAGCGGGAATTTCGGGATTTACTAAAGCGCGGCAGATTAATATACAGGGGAATACCTTGTACCCGGTTGGGTACCTCCACCAAATATGAGCCCCATATATAAGGCCGCTGGTCAAGGATAAAGGATCAGATTAGTAAAAAAAAAATTGATCATTAGAAATTCTCGAGCGCCTCAGATTAAGGTAGGGTGAGTTAATTACATGCTAAAAAGTGTATATTCCACTAATCTGACAATTTGAGAGTGACGTAAAGAATGGGGAGAGCTACAAAATTGTAATAAAAAAACGTCATCTCGACATTCTCGAGCGTGGCTGATTTTTTTTTTATTTTGAAGGAATTAATTCAAGGATAACGAAAAATATATAATCTGACGATATCCACAAGCCGGAGTAATAAAAATTCGTCGATAAAGTTTAATGCGTGCAGCTGCGTGATGCCTATATTCCCCTCTCCGCGTTCCTATTCCTCTCTCATTCTTTCTCTATCTATCACTCTCTCACTCCGTCTCGACTCTGGTTTCTGTTGCCATGACGTCATCACAGCTGATCACAGAGACTCGTTCGTGGCATGATATTATTTACAACGTGTTTCCAACGTTTTGGCTTATTTTGTTATTTTAGTATGAGTTATAAATCTTTATTTGGAATAGGAAACATCCTAATTTACATACATTTCTAATATTTGTTATTAATAATAAAAATAATTGATGCTAAACAAAAGAAAAACTAGAATATAAAGAAAAAATATAAAAATATACAAAAATACACCTATGGTGTCACAATCATCAGAGATTGAGTTAATATATATTATACTCATGTACACTCAGTATACACACACTCATACACATGCCTTCCATAATTCATCTTTTCACATGTACAGTGGTGAAATGAATTCATTTAAACGAGTTTTGAATGTGTTTGAAGACGGTGACTTTTTCACTTCATTTGAGAGGTCATTGAAATCATTTAAGCCCTTGAAGAATAATGTTTGCATTGAGCTTGTATTTCGAGTTCGAGCTACATGGAAATTGTTCACGTTTCTTGTAGGATAAATGTGGATCTCATTATTATACGTGATTAATGGACTAAGATAACTTGGAACTTACTTTTTTGTTATTTTATAAATGAGCACCATTGTCATGAAAAACAGTCGTTTGTTTACGTTATGCCAGTTCAAAGTTCTTAACATCTGATCAATTGGAACATATTTATTGCATTGCAGAATGATTCTCATACCCCTATTTTGAAGTTTTCGTAAGGTCATTAAACAGTTCTTGTCCAAAAGGTACAGTAAGCGATTGAAGTTTATAAATATTAACTATGAGTGATATTAATATAAAGTGTGTATTTTGTGGTGAAACGACTTTGCAAAAAACAATTGAATTTACATTGGAAACAATAAAAAAATGTATAAATATTTTAGAATATCGTCGGAGCATTTTTTTTTAAATTATTCTCCTATAAATACAAGTATTTTACTTAAAAAACATACACTTTTTCATTTGCATTCTATTTTCTGAGCTTTTCAATTGATTAAATTCAATGATTTAAAAATATAATATTTTTTTTGTCAGATTAGGCGAATTCCTCTAGATAATCGTCAGATTATGAGACAGCACGTCTAGGACATGAAGATGAACCATATATATCCTAATTTGACGCGCTTGAGTATTTCAAAATGGCGAATGTTTTTTGCACATTATAATAATGGCCGCGAGTTTGCGTCACATCGAAATCGTCAGATAATTGAATGAGACCTTTTTTTAGGTTCACTCAACACCCCTTAGAAAATCTGACGCGCTCGATTATTTATTTTTTTCATTTTCAACCCTTACGTATGACCACCCGCATAATGCAAACGATCAGATTAACATACGTACATTATTAAAAATACGTAGGACATTGATGCTATCAATATCTGACGCGCTCGAGTATGTCCATGCAACAGTATTTTTTTACATATTTGAAAATCCATAGCCGCTCCCTCCACCGATGAAAAGGTATACATTATATAACATGTTTTTCTTCTTATCATCTGAGCTTTGCAACCCAATAGGTCTCTATGACGATCAAGTAAATCCCCATTCAGCATCGTGGGCTCCCCTACTATTAACAATGAATTCCACTCTGGAAGGATAGGTGAATATGGTCTATAGTTTTGGCGGACCTCACAGAAATACTTTGTTACCAAGCAGAATCTACCATACAAAATAGGCAAGAACTCCATAGGCCTTCATTCCAAAAGTTAGGAGATCAAGAACTCACTGGTGATGTGTCTTATACCAGAAAGGGAATTGTTGGTGGTCGGATCAATGAGGAAAATGAGTTGCGCAAGTTTAATTTATGCTACTACTATGTATTTTAAAGCATAGTAGCCTCTCCTCAAAATTTTAACTTTATTTCCTGTTAATCATCCTTTCGTGTTCTTGTAAATATTACTGGGATTGTCTCCTGCGTGAAGTACTCTTGTTTCTATAACAATTTCATTATGTTTTTTCATTTATTTATTTATTTAATGGTCATGAAAGGTACAGACAGACAAAAGTCCACCAAAGTACCTACATTATTATATTTAATTTCACTTATACTTAAACTTATATACTAATACTAATTTCAGACAGCAATTGAGACAAAGTAACAGAGATAAAGTGGTTTTCTGTTAGTTGTTTGCTTTTACTAATCTAAGCAGAAATTCTTTGATACGTGAGTCGTTTCAAAGTGGTCTTTAATTTTTGGTGGGATTTGGAGAGAATATCGATTTGATCAGTGTATCTGTTAGCATTTCGAACAATTCTACATGGAGGAGAGTTTTGAGACGAATTAGTTCTCCGAAATGGTATGCGGAACAAGTGGATAGTTCTAAGTGGCCGAATTGGAACGTTGAACGTTGAATTTGAGATGATTTTGTGTAAAAATAAAATATCAGAGATCACTCTTCTACTCGATAGTGATATAATATTATAATGTTTTCTTGCATTTTCAATGTCGCCGTTGTAATTGAAATTTTGTTTGAAACAAATATATTTGACAAATTTGTTCTGAATGTTCTCGAGGCGGTTTATATACGTTTTGTATAGAGGACTCCATATAACAGAAGCGAAATTTAGCTTACTGTACACAAATGCATTATAAACACAAGTTGAAGACTTGATGTTTTCGAAATGTTTACATGTTCTCATTACATAGCCTAACATTCTTGAGGCGGAGTTTGCGATTGATTCGAAATGTAGATCAAAAATCAGTTTGGAGTCGAATATAATTCCTAGGTCCTTAATCTTACTAACCCTGGTTATTTGATCATTCCCTATAGAATAATCGAAGTGTACCGGATTGATATTCCTTGTGAATGTGATGCAATGGCATTTTTGAAAATTCAAATATAAGTTAGACGAGTTACAATATTCACTAAGTCTATTAAGGTCATCTTGGATCTTGTGACAATCGTTTAAATTTCGTACGGTTAGGTAAAGTATCATATCATCTGCATATAACAGGAAATTGGCATGTTTAAAACACGACTTTATGTTATTTACATAAATGATATAAAATAAAGGTCCCAGGTGTGATCCTTGAGGAACACCTGATGAGGAAATATACTCTTCCGAACGAAATCCTTGAACTGTTACAGTTCGGGACCTATTCTTTATATAAGATTCCACCCATCACAATAGTGAGCCTCGTACCCCAACCTTGAAACATATTGTAACCGAACCCAACCCAGTCTTATATGATTGATGGAATTTCAATTGATTTTAAAAAAAAAATCGACTTTCTTTCTTTCCTTTTTTTTGTATGAGCGTCTAGACACTTCTCAGGTAGCAGCATTCTGGTAGAGTATCTGCAATCCATTTGATCGCTAGATATAGATTTTTTTCGGCACACATTCTAATATAGTGTTTTTTTTGTCGGCACACAGCCTTATATAAATACACCTCTGAAAGTATAGTCCCCAAATTTTCCCACGTTGTTTTTTTTTGTTCTTTGGGACACAAAATTCTGTTCAACTGAAGAGAAATGAAAGACAAATAGGTAGAGGAAAACATAAAATGAATATCCACTTGTGTTTGAAGATTATTTCGATAGTCAATTATTTCACAAGGCAATAACAGGGATTATAGGAGTTCAGCTCTTGTTGGAATAGTCTCCTGTTTGAATGTTTATTTGCTCAACATTGTGAAATCCTAAGTACATTATGAACCTTGGCAAAGCGCTATGTCACAGGAATATATCTGTATTATCTACTTCTAGTAATCCCCAAGTTACTTTGCGGGTACCAGTCTGCGCCAATTGGGGGGATGAACTCCGTAGTACATTCACACCACCCAACCAAGGAGTAGTGGATTACCATTTGGCCTAGTTACCAGAATTTTTTTGTGTGCACACATAACCAATCAACCCATTACCATCCTCGGCCACTCTTTTATAGTACATTCTATTTATATAGAGGATTTTTTTTGTGTGTCGAGCCGGGATCCATGCCTTAGCAGAGAGTTATATTGTAGCAATGTAAACATACTCATTACGAGCATTCCTCAATTTAGCTATTGAATTGTCACAATGAGATACGATCATGTACTAGATCATCTCCGGACAAATATATCTTGACGATTTCATCTGGCAATTATATGAATCGACTCACATGACCATAGATATATTCCTCAAATTGAGTATTCCAGATTTAAATCAGGAAACCATTCCAGAATCTCAATTTCCCTACCTTCACAATTTTCTTTTAATTCCAAGATAACAAACTGTTGCTAATCTATGTATTCAATATTCACGTGTGTGAATAGTCCTCTAGTATCACCACAAATCAAGAAGTTTGTAGTGAACAAGCCTAGTGACTAGCCGGAATCTTTTTGGTTGCACCACGGTCACTCGTTACGTTAAAGTTTTTGGCCAGGATGTAGAACCAGGATTTTTCATAATTCCCATGGTTACTCTTCTGTGTTGAGGTTCTGGCTCAATTGTAGAAACGGTATTCATTTATTTATGGCAAGAAGCAACATTGAACTAAGGTAAACATACTCAATTCCACTATTTAACAGTTATTTCATGGTTTGCAAAACCTCTACTTTATTCGATGTTATGTGAGATACAAATTAATGTAGGCTGAATGACCCGACTCCATAAACTCAACTGAGTCGGTTTTTTTCAAGTTGGGTAAATGGTTTAATCGAATATTTCCCAAAGAGCTTATATAATCAACTAGTAAGTTTTTTTTTTATTGTACTTGGATCTTCTATCTTTTCTACGGACATGGGCACCCGGAGGTGTTTGATTACGAATAGTAGCTTCCAGCTTATTTCGTCCCAACGGTGGCTGAATAGAATTTCCGGACCGGGACTCAGGATGAACTGCCTTTCGATCGATTGTAAGCTCGCTTTCATAGGAAATAAGCCGTATCTAGGGTTACCGAATTTGTTCCCAAGAATTCTTAATTCCTGTCTGGAAATAACCAATATTTGAATTTTTCGAATGGATTTGTGATCTGGAACTTGCTTTTAAGTGTTCCACGATATCTCTTTCAGAATCAGAACTAAGTTTCCCCATTGGAAAAACACCCCTTTTACCAAATTTCGGCTAAAACTTTGGTGCTTGACATTTTGCTGACATGCCAAGCTCCTGGACAATTTTCACTTTGAAACACAATTTTCAGGTACCAGGGCTCGGTGGTTCAATGAAAGTCATATCAACTTGATGATAAAAGTGTATTCTTCCATTTGAGATATTGGATTGGTAGAGAAATATTGGAAGATTGCAGGGTATCGTAGAATTTGGAGGAGAGTTCCTACATACTTATAAAGTACCTCGATTTGCTATTGCTACCTCCAAAGTTGGTATTATTCGCATCAGATTGATCAACACGGTGTTTTCTTCCATTTGGGATGTTAAATCAGTCAGTTTTTGAGAAAAACTTCAACACCCCGTATCTCGGAAAACGAAGCATATGCGGACAAAAGTTATACAGCAAACTATCATTATTTCTTCATGCAGAATCACCCCCTGAAGTTTGTCGCACTTAATCACTAACACCCTGTATATTATCACACCGTCACATTGATTGTATTTTTCTTCATTGTATAAGGTATCATAGTATTCTAGCTTATATAAATCAGTGTTTTCAACTTTCCTTGTTTCTGTTGATACAATACATTCAGGTTTGCAAGATATTTGTTTTAAGTAACATCTGAGACCATCTATATTTTTATTGATACTATGAATGATATTATTTATTAGCTTGAAGTTAGTAGAGTGTTCATTGTTTTCATTAGTTCGTTATATTCTGTGCTTTTGTGCAGTTTGCTATGGTTTCTGTAGTTATTTCATCAATTTAATATTCTCTTATATAGTAATCCATTTTGTCGTAATGTTATGGGGAGTTTACATGGGAAGGAATGTTGTAACGAATTTCATTCATTATCTTATAATGTTCCAATCCATTCTTATCGATTTGAAATAGACGTTCGATTTGCTAATTTTCAACGTGTACCTGATGTGAACGTTTTCGGCTAATTCGATTTTTCTAAGGCATGAACAAAAACTATGGTAAGGAGCTGGGTTCTCGGTTCGCAGATAGCGAGAGAGAAGTGTTTAAATGCTTGCCACCGAAAGTGAAATGTGGACAGGCATAATATGATATAATCGTTCTACGGATTTTTCCACATATTCACTATTGAATATAATTATTTTATGGATTATGTTTCATGGTGATTTTGATTATCTTTTTGGGCATTCAATGGATATAATTTTGGTGATATAATTCGATGTATTGAACGTCTCTGAAAGCATCGGGATTTCTGCTTTTGAGGTGAGTTTCATAGGCAAATCAAGTATCAATATATGCGTTCATTATTACGGTTGCCGTATAATAATTTCATAACCATTTAGAGATGTTTTCTTGGGATACCGATTACTGTAAAACGGCTGCAATCGAATGCTAGAAAGTTCCAGTACTGTGGAAATTACAAGGAGGATATCTCGTACCAAAGAGATACATTTGTGGGTGATATTAGTTTGAAAGAATAATACACACAAACATACCACATAGTGGTTTTCTCATTTTTCTTGAACGTGATTAGTGATTACAAGATATCGGCCGTCCGTCACGGGGTCATATCAGCGATATATTATGGGTATGTATTTTAAAGTTTAGGCAACTATTTTCCCTATCAAGCAACTTCGACGTTATTTGAATCTTTACCAATTACCTATAAATTTATATTAAGGTGTTCTTGTTGTTAACACCGTGCTCTCGAGAGTTACGTAGGTGAAATAATATCTCCCCTTATAACACCCATATACATATTTGTTCACGTACAGTTCTTTATGAATAAATCTCTCACAACTATAGTTTTGATTTGAGTATCTGAGCATAGTTACTCTGTGGTGACGAGTCATTTTAGTGATTTTCTTCATATCTTTGAAACTTTTATTGGGGTGAGCTTTATCTAAATCACTTGGCGCCCTATTCGATAATTTTAACATTTGTTCTCACCCACACCCGACTCCACTGTTGCAAGTTGGCGCATCCCAATTTTTTGTGTTACCTCACAGAAAGTACCGATCTGATAACTCGATGAGACATATTTTTTATCAAATATAATTTATAAACAAATATGCCCATGATAACTTGCCTATCGAAAAGTGTTCATAGCTATTTTTAATTGAATTAATTTTAATCAATATTCTTTCATCACCTTCACTCTTTTGATAACCGAATGAGTTTCACCTCAACTGATAGTTTTTAACACACAGAATATGCCTAGGTAGGCTTGCCTACTTATTTCTGCGCATGGCTACCTGGCAAGCAGATGTGAACAGGTGAGTCAATATAGGTAACTACACCGATCTGTTAACCAATCGAAATTGATATCATAGGTAAGATAATTTAATTACAAAACCAATCGTATAGGCTTGCCTGCAGAAAATCGTACATAAAATATTATTGCCAAGCTATAAAGTTTTAGAATTTCAGCTATTTGATAGGTGCGAGAGAGAAAGTAGAGCGTCCGAGGTCCGTGTGATAGAACAGGACACAACATAGCAACTGCACGCTACCTGACCGTTGAATGTATCCGAGTGCGCATGCTCGTGTACATGTGAGTGACAGTGACAGCATTTATTTACACTCGACAGTAATTTTGAACTTTTTATATGCTTTGTAATAAACGCTTTTAACAACATAAATGTATTTAATTTTATTTTTCTATATTGATGATTTTTTTCATTTATTATACTAAAATTCCAAAAGTAACACTTATTCTTTCCCGCTTTACGGCATTTATTTGATTTTAAATAATAAATAAATTATTCTTTATTTAATTTCAAATAAAAAATATAGATTTTTCAATCATTTTAAATTTTATAATTTAGCTTAAAAGGAAAAAAAAAATGTTGAATTTTTATTTTTTATTAATATATTAAATTATTTATTTTTGTTTATTCCATAGCTGTAAGTATATATAGTGTGAAATAATACAAAAATTGTGATCGAAATTAGAGTTATAATGAATTAGAGTTCAAAATTACTGTCGAGTGTAAATAAATGCTGTCACTATCACTCACATGTACACGAGCATGCGCACTCGGATACATTCAACGGTCAGGTAGCGTGCAGCTGCTATGTTGTGTCCTGTTCTATCACACGGAGCTCGGATGCTCTACTTCCTCTCTCGCACCTATCAAATAGCTAAAATTCTAAGACTTTATAGTTTGACAATAATATTTTATGTACGATTTTTTGCAGGCAAGCCTATACGATTGGTTTTGTAATTAAATTATCTCACCTATGATATCAATTTCGATTGATTAATAGATCGGTGTAGTTACCTATATTGACTTACCTGTTCACATCTGCTTTCTAGGTAGTCATGCACAAAAATAAGTAGGCAAGCCTACCTAGGCATATTCTGAGTGTTAAAAACTATCAGTTGAGATGAAACTCATTCGGTTATCAAAAGAGTGAAGGTGATGAAAAAAAATTGATTAAAATTAATTCAATTAAAAATAGCTATGAACACTTTTCGATAGGCAAGTTATCATAGGCATTTTTGTTTATAAATTATATTTGATAAAAAATATGTCTCATCGAGTTATCAGATCGGTGAAGGTCGACCTCCCACCGGCTCTTAGACTATAACAATGTGATAAGGAAAAATTGATTGGAGTGTTGTTTGCTTGAGTTGATGACATAAAAACATTTATATAACAAATAACGAGAAATGGTTTCCTCAAGAGTGAAGAATCCCCCGACAATAATTACTCTGATCGATACCATCGCAACCTACGCGAAGGGCTCCAAAAACAACAATAAAACAAATCTTGCCGAAACAAATTCCAACGACTTTGTCACTCCAGGGGTATTTCGCTAACGCATCGTAACGAGTCTCGACAACGGTTGAAGATTCCCCCGTTAACAGACTCGACATTCCCGCAGAGACCTAACAACATCTCTGAAGAGGTATTGCAGCATCCGAGGAGATTCCTCACGTGCTACACTTGCAAATTCATGCAAATTGGGAGCTTTATCCCGCTCCGGTAAAAAACGTCGGGCGAGAAGCTCTTCGTGCAAATTTGAAGGACAGTGCCCGACCCTCCGGGCGGGTAATACGTCTGTTGATGGAAATGGGGTGATCAAAATGGTCCCAAGTTAATAATGGAATGTTTTTGGAAACATTGAAAAGAAATTCTTTTATTTGTGGTATTGAAGGGGAAATGAATATACCCTCAATATAGACAAAATAAATAATGAACTGGAAATACCATTTCATCAGAAAAAAAGCCGGGTAGGGGAAAGTGGGAGATCTTGATTTTTCCGTACACGCATATCAAAGAAAAATGGGACATGCATTGACAATTTGATAACCAACATAACTGACAATATAATTGTTGAAGTCCATGACTTCTAGAAAAATCGAAAAATCGAATTAAACGGTTTTCTTCACATAAAAGATTCAATTTATTGTTTTTCACCTGAGATCTACCATTTTCTGGACCAATTTATATTGAATCTTTTATGTGAAGAAAACCGTTTAATTCGATTTTTCTATTTATTCCACTTCACATGGCGTTTATCTTCCATGACTTCTGTTTATCTGACCACTCAGACATTTTAGCTTTCTTAAAAGAAGGTGAACCCAAACAGAATATTGATACAAAAAAAATCAGGATGATTTCTCAACAAAAATCAGCGGATTTCAAACAAACCATATCTAACTTGAGTTGGAATGACTTATATACTGCAGGAGAAGCCAATGATCTGTTGGATCGTTTTTTTCTAATTTACCTTAACGTTCTCCATAGTTATTTACACTACACATAAACTGGTTCAACAAAAATCTGAACGAAATGAGAAATCAGCTTGAAGCTGTTAATATTGTGAAACGCTCTACACAATCACCGGAGGTAATTGGCTGTTACAAAAAAATTAAACTAAATTATAAGAAAGCAATTGATGACGCAAAACGAAAAGCATGTGAAGATTTCACTGAGAACTACAGTAACAAGTCGAAAGCTATTTGGCAATTAATAAATTCACAGACAGGAAAAAATGCATTGAAAAATTAAACCAACATTTCAGCAGAAAACTTCAATAATTTCTTCGTGAATGTGGGTGAAGATATCATTAAGTCAATCCCTCATAGCAACTTTGACTCCATAGAAACACTAAAAAGCACATACAGTTCTCCCTGTTCTTCTGTTTTTATTACTCCCACCACTGGAGGAAGAATAAAAACTATAATAAGGAACTTAAAGAATTCTCGCAGCAGGGACGTTCATGATATGTACGTGAGTATTGTCAAACATCTGTGTGACGAATATGCTACATATTCAACAAGTGCTTAGAACAGAACATATTTCCAGAAAAACTTAAAATCGCCAAAGTAGTACCAATCCCCAAAACTCGCGAGAACGAGGACATAAATTCCTTTACACCAATTTCAATACTTCCAGTTTTTTCAAAAATATTATTTGCTGAAATCCAGAATTGTTTCTTATTTCGAGGAAAAACAACTCTTTGCCAAAGAACAGTTCGGTTACCGAAATAATAAATCAACAACCAAGGCATTGTCAAACATTTTGGAAAAAATCATGGAAGCAATTGATGAAAATCAATGTACGTGTGCTACCATGCTGGATTTATCCAAGGCATTCGATTACGTCACTCATGGATACCTGTTGAATAAATCAGATTTCTACGGAATCAGGGGTGACGCACTGAAGCTCTTTGCATCCTCCCATAGAGATTGGTGTTCCCCAGGGGTCTAAATTGGGACCTATATTTTTCATCATATTTATCAATGACCTACCAAAATTTTTGAATGCTCATGCGGTGGCTTTATATGCTGATGACACTACAATTTCGAATTTCAGCCATGATACAAGTGAGCTAAAACATATGAATATTGAAACAACAGCGAATGCTACGGAATGGTTCTCAGCAAACAATCTGAAACTCAATACTGAAAAAACAAACGAAATATTTTTTCTGAATCTAGACTCACAAAAAAAGCGTCAAATTATTAGGTATTCATATTGACCCAAAATTGAACTGGAAAAATCATATTGATCATACGGCAAAAAAACTGAATATAGTAGTATACAAAATCAGAAAACTCACACAAGTCACCACTCTAGACACTGCATTAACATACTATTACAGTTACTTTTATGCTATTTTCGCTTATAGACTTCCACTGTGCGGCAACTCCTCAGCAAGTGAGATGATCTCCAAAATCCAGAAAGAAGTTGTACGTATAATGACGCAAGTTGGCCCCAGGGGTCATTGAAAGCCGCTGTTAAAAAAACTCAATATTTTAACTCTACCCTCGGCATTCATTTTTCAATGTATCATGTTCGTTAAGGAAAATGAAACTTTACTCTCCTCCAATTCATCTCACCATTGTTATGACACCAGAAACAAAAAGGATCTGACCATTCCGTACCACAGGCTGAAATTAACGAACAACCAATTAATTATACGTCCGTAAAGATTTTCAATGAACTACCAACTGCGCTGAAAAATGTCAAAGACAAGCACTTTTATTGAATGAAGCGTTCTATTCAATCGATTTTTTTTGCACTTTCGTTCAATGGGACACCAGTGTGAAACCCGTTCTACATATCTTATTAAAAATGTTTTTTACTTCAACGAGGAATATTTCTAATTTTCCTCGGCAAATATTCTACTCTTACTCATTTCTCTGTGACAACCTTAAACGTATTTTACATAGGTTGGGCTAATAAATCATTTTTATCATTGTTATTATTATTATTATCATTATTATCATTGATTGGCAACACTCAACTTCCAACGCTCAGAAATGATAGAAAAAAGTCACAGATATAATCAACTTTTATTGCAACATAAACTTATAAGTGAAAAAAATCTCAAAAATCAAGGTTTTTTTAGTAATATGAACGAAAACAAAAAACTTTGCCGTTCCTCCTTACCCTATACCATATGGAGTAACTGAGATCATCCCGCGGGGGAAATGGAAACGGTATGAGGTAATTAGGAACGACACAGTAAAATATTTATAAAAACTACAATTTCTTCGTGTGGCTCGTGTGGCACATATCACACACGTAACCTTCACTAGACTCGCCGGTAGTACATTCTCCATGTGCCTAGGGTTCACAAATGGCGCACCTGATCCAATCTTCTGTCGGTGGGAATTCATACTTTTCGTTGCACATTTTACACTAAAACTCCCCTTCGTTTTCATTTTCTTGTGAAGCCTTCTTCAAATTCCTGACTCCTTTACCTTTGACTCGTGGTTTCTTTTGTATGGTTTCAATGTTTTTTCCTGTTGTTTTTTAAGTCGGAACTTTTTCTATTTTAGCGTTCCTCTCACTTTGTCTTTCAGTTGTTTTTTATTATATGCTGAATAAAATCTGCTTTTTATTTTGTTGCTTCGAAGAGGTTCCTGTTTTAGGAATGACAGGCACATTGATAATATTGGCAAGAGGCACAGGAGTGGATGGGGAAGGAGTATTAATGGTAACGCTCAAATCGTTGTCATTTCAGGAATAGAAGTGGCATCCTGTGTTGGTGTTTGGCTCTTGCTGATACAAACTTCGCTCAGCTGTAGATTCATGAACATCCCAGTCTTGAGTCTGACTGGTGTAGGATTGATCAAATACCGTATTTTTACAGTTGTCTTCAAATTTGTCAGGATCAATAGGATAAAATCCAGCGGCTCTAAATCCGCTGGCAGCCTTGCTTATGTTAGCTGTCTTATTGTACGCCTTCGTAAAAGTTCTCCCACCTCGCATTGGCTCATTCGTTTGCCAGGATTGTTAACCATGTAGAGCTCACATTCTTCATTGTATGCCATCTCCAGTGAAGGGAAGAATGTAAGATCTAGGGGTGGCAAGAAAAGAACTTGCTCCTAGGCTGATATAACTTTCGTTATTTTTGAGGATTAATAATACTGGTTCTTCTTTGGGAGGTTTCAAAAAAGAAATGAAGTGTTGCATGTAGTCAAGAAATATGAACTCTTTTATCCAACCGGAATCAGAAATCGTGGCAATCATATCGCTGTTACAGCCTTTAACTTACAGTTCATTCGTTCTCTTTCTTTTGAAGATAAACATGGGAGGTACATATACGCCAGTAGCGCTGACAGCACAAACTACTGTTGTGGCACCGCGTTATCCGCGTGTCTCTTTTGCTATCTGTTTCAAATCTTTTAGAGCCAAAATATTTAAAAAAATTTGAATTGTGCTGATTCCGGTTTCATCATGATTTGAAAAAACGTTACCAGGTATATTGTGTTTTGTTTGGATCGTTTTCAGTTGATCAAAAAACAGATTCACTTTGGTGGCGTTAAAAGCTGTTACTCTATTAAGTGAAGTTGTTTCTGGAATCCGTAAACTGATGGAAGGATGTCGAAACATGAGGCCATAGTACCAGTCTTTGCCTGCCTCCTGGGTTTCTTTGTTGAAATTGTGTTTCAGTTTGTTGGGTTCAGCAAACCGAGAAGCAATTCTGAAAAAGAATTTCGTGTTATGTCATAAAAATATTTGCAGCAATCAAGTATGTATTTTTCTAGCTGGTATTCTTGTTCTTTATTGAATACAGTGTACCAACCTTCTTTTGATGTCTTGAATTCATTGTGTTTTAGTTGTTTGAATGATGTTGTTTTTGGTACTGAGTATTCGGTAGCAGCTTGGCCCAACGTGAGCTTCTCACTTTTGACATCTTCGATTGCATGGCGAAAATCTTCGTATGTAATTTCGAGGCATCTAAAACAATTTGTAACATTGAAATATATTTACACAATCAACCAGCAGTACTTGGGGTAATTGAGAACGCCAGGAGTAATTGAGAACGTTCCCAATTACCCGCCTGACGCTGTTCCCAATTGCCCGAAGTAGTCAATAAAAATCAAAATGGCCGTCACTCTCAACAGTATTTTTGGTGAACTCCAAATCACGTGGGGATCGAAAACAGATATAGGTGCATGATGGTAATGAAAAATGGTGTCTTTGAACTCAAAAATATGATATTTTCATCTAGTGTAACACACGACAAAATTTATGACAGAAATACAAAGAAATGTTCGATTTACCGTGACAGTGCGCGTGTGGGCCTTGCACATTTTGTGAAGAATATATGATATTGATATCGAAATAATATTTTCATGCTGTCCATTCCTTTGGCTCTTCATTACCCATATTATGATTTTTCGTTTGTTTCATTGAAGAATGGAAATGTGACGGGGCACTCTACTCCCAGAAAGCAGTGAATCAACGAGTTCAAAGATCTGATAACCCTTTGTGTTCCACCTCGTTCGTCGAAAACTTCTGAAAATACCGAATCAGCGGTACGTGAGATTTAGTGATGCAGCCAACACAAAATAACAAATTCAATTATTCAGGATCTTCTATCACTATTACTCAAAACTAGTGTAACCTTAAGGCTCCTACTCTTTGAGCTTCAAACAAGTGAGCAACAGTCATTCACGGATTTGGAATTTTGATTGGACAACGACTGAAGACCGGTCTCAAGCCCTTTCCATGGCCGGGGTACTCAAATATGGCCGAAAAAGAATTTTGAATCTGAGTTTAAAAATATAAATTTCTATAGAGGATGCAGCTTTTACTACCCGAGATAGGTCGATAGATAGCCCATCACCCTAGGGAGTGCCTGTGACGATTAAAGTGCGAGGGCTCACACTCACGAGAAGGCTCTCGTGGGTTATTGAGCAATCGAATACTTCCCGATTGCGGTCTCCGATTATACTCCTGATGGAAGGCAGGTTCAAGTCTTCGAGTATCCGATCGTTCCGCACATACCAAGGAGCGTTCGCTATCATCCTCAGGACTTTCATTTGCGCCCGTTCCAGGACGCGAATGCTGAATGACAGGCCCGAACTTCATTCTATAGATCTCCAGGTGAGACGACGATCCACGATAACCCCTGAGTACTTGACTTGTTCCGACCATTCTATTCCTCTTCCAGATATAGTCACTTCCCTCTCCGGGTTGTTTCTCTTGCGACCCATCGAGATCGCCTGCGTTTTATCGGGATTTAACTTCATTTTCGACTCCAGGTACCACTGCTGGAGGTCGTTCAATGCATTCTACGAATAAATAAAACTCATCAGGTAGTTGGCTGAAGATGAAAGTTCAGCCGTATCATCGGCGAACAGTGAGATTTTCACGTGTTCAGTTCGTGGTGTTTCGGAGGTGAAGAGGGTGTATAATACAGAAGACTTCTCCCTGAGGAACGCCGTCCACAATTTCTCTCGAGTCCAAGAGAAAATTGTCAACCTTGGTCTGAAATGTCCTACCCACGAGGAACGACTTTATCCACTTCACCAGGCTCAAAGGCAAATGGAAATCGATCAATTTGCAGAGCAGGCATTCGTGCCATACTCTGTCAAATGCTTTGAGCATGTCTAATAGGTCAATAAAAGCACTACTGATGCCAAGTGATTGTATTTTTCACCAGCCTCAAAACCTGTAGCTCGGTGGAGTGAGCGCGACGACAGCCGAACTGCTCATTCGGTAGGACATTTTTGTCCTTCACTTCATCGTCAAGCCTTTCAAGAACGATTTTTTCAGCCAACTTAGCTGAACAGCATAACAGACTGATTGGTCGATAATTTTGCGATAGTGTCGGGTTCTGACCTTCTTTCGGGATCATGACCACGATGGAAAACATTTGATTGTCCAGACCTAGATCACACAGAAACCAAATTTTACCCACTGGCCATTCGTAGAGATATATTGGAGTGAAAAATTATCGTGAAGCTCATTGGAGACCGACTTAAAGCCTTTGCGAAACTTTTTCCGCTTCCGGCCTCTGTCCTCTATCAAGCGGGATAGAGATGATGTAGGAGTTGCTTCTGGGAGATCATCCCCCTCTCAACCCCTCTGGGTGGCCCCTTCCAGGATTGGGATATTTTCCCTAAGCTAGTCTGCGCTGGTACGGTCCGCACTTTTCTTGACCAGGTAACTTTGTGGGTATATTGTGCGAACCCCACTTGTGGTCTCTCAGAGGGGATTTTGTCGTTGGCCTCGGAAATTGAGTCCCTCTGTGATTCTCCGTGAAACCCGTTTCTACCACATTCAACTTCGCTGAGGAAAGGGGATCTCGGAAGGAAACCCCTTTTTGCCTTGGTTCCTCCCTAATCGTGGTGGGACAGTTTTGCTTCCTTGAAAATAACGAAGATGATCCCCTTTCTACTTCTGTCGATGTTATTCTGAAAATGTCAATATGACGAGAAAAGAGATCTATAATTTCATGTAAAATAAATGTCAAGTGTTCTGTTGTGTTGTGGAGGTTATGAAAAAAAGTTATTTCTGGGTGAAATGGATATAGAGTATGTGCTTGTGCTCACAAAATAGAAGGGTATTATTTGGTAGGTTTTCAGTGGTTGGAAATGCAGTTTGAGAATCTCCGATTATGGAAGATTCAAGGGCTATGTTTCCGAAAATATTGAAAAGTGTTTATTGCGAATTCCTTTTGAGGAGGCAAAAACACGTGAAAACTCCAAGAATCATTGTAATAGGGGTTACAAAAAAATATCAATATTCCAGCGCAATAATTGAGTTCGGAAAACTCATACAATTAACATTCATCAGGAAATTAAATTCTCCCATTCGACTGATACGAGAAAATCTCTGCACAAACCCCCATTTTTATGAAATTCGTCCTCTGTTACGACCCGTTTCCAGAACTAAGCCAAACTTATTCCGGACGAGCAAACCCGGTTCTCCTCATAAGTACGGCAAATGACAGCAAATCTCTTTTATAGCAGAAGAAATTGAGGCAGAACTAGGGAACACAGGAGAAAAAGACAACTTCAGCGATATCACATACGAAATACATATCTCAAAATAAGAAGACTGCTTTCGGAATAGCCCACTTAGGCAAATATTATGCGCGTTTCAAATTTTAACAGCCGGCCGTCTGTCTGGATCTTTTTGGCGTTTATATTCATAAATCTGAAGGTTTGAAGGAGATTCAGTTAATCGGGCGTATACATGAGAGCGTATAGGGTTGTCGTGATGGAGATTTTGCGTTAGAGGAGCCATCATTTCATATGAGAGGGAAACGTTATGATTTACTCAGATTTGGGAAAGGACTACTTTTCTATTGGCATTAGTGACTAAAAATCGAAAAGACATATACATGGAAAAGAACACGTAAAGATGAATATTATGGTGAATGAAACTATGGAAATTATCCGGGTTATCATGATACATAATTTGAGTTTACAGATTCATGAGAAGTGGACATAGTTTAACTGATAGTTATAATGATGTGTTCAAAATGAAATATGAAAATCTTGGTGACTGAAAACTAAAACACGAAAACCATTATGATGCAATTGTCAGATTATATTTCATTAGAATGGTAATGCATCAGAATGTGGAAATGTCAGAACCTCACATTTTCCTGCCCAATTCAGAAATGTACTTTTGCATACAGTATCCGGGCAGGATGTAAATTGCTGAATGTTTAATGTATGAAAAATTGTGGCATATCAGACAAATTATTAAATTAAAGCAAAACCATCCTCGAGCGGGATTCGAACCCACGACCACTGAATCTCTAGTTAGATGATCTATCGACTGAGCTATTGAGGACATAGATTCCATACGCATGTTTGTGAATCCCTTTTTCCCATGATTAGAATCTCCCGCGTGCTTGAATTAAAATTCCGAAAATGTTTTCTCAAGTGCAAATTTTTTAAGATTTTTTTTTTAAATTCACACTTCGAAAAAATGTCCGCAAATAATTTATGTTCTAGGGTGATAGAATCTGTGAGTAGAATGGTGGAGTTTCGGAGTCTGAAAATATGGTGAAAGCTCATTGATAGAAGAAAATGGTGAAAGATCTTGTGAACATGTAAAAAATACAGAAAATGGCATTCGACATACCTATCTGAAATATTAAAAAATTGATTAACATTCTACCACAAATATCAATATACTAACAGTTTGATTTGGTTGAAAATATGAATAGGATGTTCATAAAATCATTTGCGACTGAAAGATAAACTAGTCTCTATATTCCATCGTTCAAAATAACCTCTTGTGTGGTATTCATGTTGAAAAGGGAAACATTCTCAATTTAATAATGAATTGAAAGATTTTTCTGTGAACTGAAAAATCCAATATGCGAATGAGAACGTTTCCCTTTTCAACACTAACAGTTTCTTTTGGATGGGGGACTAAAAGTGCAAATTGCCCCACTTTGTTCCCAAACCGGAAGTTAAAGGCAAGTGCAATAATTGTGACAACTACAAATTCATTACAATAACTTCCATACTCCCAAAAATTATTGAAATTACTATAAAAGACAGATTAATATCAGTTTTTTTGGGAAGAAAAAAAATCTAGATGACATCACTATGGCCTCAGATTCCTCAGATCAACAATAAAAATGGTAACGGATTTGGTTCATCAAATAGCCAAAAATGAAGACACCGGAATACTTTCAAAAGCAATCCCATGCGATCTGTCGAAAGCTTTCGGAAGTATTTTCTACGATATTCTGTTGAAAAAGTTTATTCGTGTGGTAGGAATCATATCTCATAGAAATCATTATATATCAGTTAACAATGAGACCTCCAGCACTATCCAAGTCAAACATGAAGGTCTCCAGGGATCAGTGTTTGCGTCATTATTGTTTATAATCTATATAAATGACTTACCCAAATTTATTGACACTGCAGATGTTTTTTTAATCGCGGATGAATCAACTTTTCTAATTCAGGGTGAATACCATAAAGAAATCGACAGAAAATCAAAGAAGAACTGTATTTCAACTCTAACGCTCTGTCTCTTAAAAAATGAGAATTTAATCAACAAAACATAAAGATCTCAGGGATGACAAAAAACTAGTGAAAGTTCTTGGCTTTATTGTAGATGTCGAACTGAACTGAAGAATACGACGAAAACAAGCTACATAAGAAGTTATCTGAGAGTCACTTCCTACTTATATATAATATATATATATACATATATATATATATATATATATATATATATATATATATATATACCGGTTGACCACGAGGTGAGGTACGCCCCCCCATTTTTCTATAGTTTTAAAGATACAGGTTTCAAATTTGGTACGTCGATATATTACTCTAATACGCATATTTTGACTCCATTACCGAAAATTCACCTCTTCCGGTTTAACCGGAAGTGACCCCAAACTTTTTTTTTCAAACGACACCCTGTACAAGTCTTTCCATTATCCTGAAGAACACGCAATTATCACAAATTGCACACTGCATTGCACACTGTTCTTCAAAATTAAAATCGGTTGAAAAATGGCGAAGATACAGTTGATTGTTCAATCGAACAAAGTTGGCCATGAACATCAAACTCAAATCATCACAACTGACGAACGGCGTCAGCATTTACGAGAGGAAGGATCGAGGTAAGATACAGCTGAAAATTGAGCTTCTCATGTAATTGCAGCAACCATATTTTCCAACAATTATAAAAAATTTGGATAAGTCATAACTTTTCAATACGACAATGTGAAAAGAGTATGTTGCCATTTGAGAAATGGCAGTTGTGAGCATTTATTTATGGGTACTACTCCGTTTTGAGGATTTTTTCAATAATTGTTGGAAAATATGGTTGCTGCAATTACATGAGGAGCTCAATTTTCAGCTGTATCTCACCTCGAACCTTCCTCTCCTAAATGCTGACGCCGCGCCGTCCGTCAGTTGTGATGATTTGAGTTTGATGTTCATGGCCAACTTTGTTCGATTGAACAATCAACTGTATCTTCGCCATTTTTCGACCGATTTTAAATTTTGAAGGGCAGGGTTATCACAAATTGGGTGTTCTTCCGGATAATGAAAAAAATTGTACAGGGTGTCATTTGAAAAAAAAAGTTTGGGGTCACTTCCGGTTAAACCGGAAGAGGTGAATTTTCGGTAATGGGGTCAAAATATGCGTATTTGAGTAATAATATCGACGTACCAAATTTGAAACCTGTATCTTCAAAACCATAGAAAAATTGAGGGGCGTACCTCACCTCGTGGTCACCCGGTATATATACAGAGTGGCCACTTTTTTAATTTGATTGTATTGGTAACTTTTAAACCATAAGACTCAGAAGGTCGGTCAAATGGAGAAAAAGTTGCATTCATAGAAGCATTGTCAAGCTGTTCAAACAAATCGAGATTATCAGGGCCGGTTATTGAGATATAAGAAAAGTAAATTCTGTCATTTTGATTTTTCTTTTTTTCCCACTTTATTTCGAATATTATCAAAAAATGTCACGGGAGTTTTTTATTCGACAGTAAATTATCCCCAATTTGACATGATCAGATTTGGTATCCAACGTTTCGTACGCACTGGGCCACCCTCAACCTCATTTTTTTCAATACGGACCTGCTTATTTTATGACACTTTTCGAAATAACTTTTAACGCTCAATTCAACGATATATCATACAATGTCATTCAAAGTTGATTCTCAGGTGATTTTGACCCTTATCCAAATTTCTTTGGGTCGGATCTGTATTACATTTAGGTACCTTCAGTTTAATTCACAACATGCGATACATTTCGATAAGGAAATCAACTTACTCATCTTCAACTGAATGGAATCTAACAGAATCAAAGCAAAAAATAAGTAATAATTATTTACAAATTACAAGAGGTGAAAAACCTAATTCATAATAATTAAACGAAACTATCATTTAATGAAAGAAAAATCAAATGATTATTCGAAAGTAAATGATGAACATTAATGAAGTAAGTGTTCGGAATGTCCACCATTTCGTAAAATGCACTTTGCGGTTCTGGAACCCATACTTCTTATACATTTGCTTATTCCGTCTCCTTGAATACCTTCCAATACATTCTCAATCTTCTCGCGAGGAATCATTATTGTTGGATTTGTCATTTGTTCCGTTGAAACAAATTACAGAATCGCACTTTATTTTGAGATCATTACGATATAATGTTTGCAAGGCTTGGTATTCAAATTTAAAATCATTGTATTCGCGTCTCTTGACTATTTTATTAACAGCAGTTTTTGATAAATTGCATTCACTGGCCACAGTTCTCAATTTTTTTTCTGGGTTCAATTGAATTTGGGTCAGAACATTGATATCGTTGATAGACTTGTTTTTTCTTACATACACACAACTCTAGGTTTATTGATGGTATTATTTTCAAGTAGTAGGCCGTGGATAAAAAAGAACATAACAAGAAATGTCATATTATTTGTCACTTCGTTTATTATTGTGTCACAAGAACTTGTCATTAAATACTTTTCTGAGTAATTTCAATTTAACTTATTCGATATGGTGGGATACACAAATGAAGAGAAGAGAGATATGTACGAAGTGTACATAAAACTAGATAGAAATTCGTTCAAAGCACAACAAAGGTATGATGAATCATATCCTGAAAGAACAACACCAAATATTCAAATGTTTCGACGTTTATCTACAACTTAACTTGCACATAATTTATTCATCAAACCTAGAGGTCCTTATGTACGACGAAACGTGCCTATCAATGACATCAATGTTCTGGCCCAAATTCGAATGAATCCAGGAATACGATCGAGAACTATGGCCAGTGAATGCAATTTATCAAAAAGTGTTGTCAATAAAATACTCAAGAGACACGGATACCATGACTATAAATACCAAGCCGTGCAAAAACTATATCGCAATGATCCTGAGAGAAGGTTGCAATTCTGTAATTGGTTTCAACGGAAGGTGCGAAATAACAACAATTTTGCGCACAATATCATTTGGGGAGACGAAACGACATTCACGAATTCTGGCATGTTCAATCGAAGGAACAAACATTTTTATGCCACAGAAAATCCTCACTTAATTCATGAAGTTAGACATCAATATCGTTTTTCTTTGAACATATGGTGCGGTTTGTTGAATAATAAATTACTGGGACCCTATTTTATTGACGGCAACCTAACCGGAGCAAAATATGTAGAAATTATGGAAGAA